>JAJVDD010000001.1:1202500-1802500 GCA_021432725.1 Brachionus angularis | reverse complement strand
ATATTTTATAAACTTGGAGCTTATAAACAAGAATCTCTAAGAAAATTTAACAAAATATAAATAAAATATTTACTTTAAAATGGAAGAAATCGATTTGAATGACCCAAAGTTAAATAACCAAAAGCATTTGTTTAAAATAAAATGTGAAAATAAAGACGAGTTTGAAATGTTTGGTAGGCCTTGTGAATTATCTGCTTTTAGCTATGTACCAAGCAATCGTAATTATGAGCCATCTGAAAGAAGCATTTATAACTCAAAAACAGGCAGTTTCAAGGATCAAAATTTACTTAATTACGACAGATTGTTCAATATAGACTACAACTTTAATAACAAAACTCATCGCTGTGATAGAAAGCATGCTAAATTAATAGGCTTAGACTCTTGGTCCGAAGAGATTAAAAAAGAAATACCAACTAAAAGCTCACACGAATATGGCAAATATGTGCTTAAATTAGAACAAGAAGAAGCAAACAAAATTAAATACGAAAGTAATCTAGATCCACCAGACAGAAAACATGTTCGAATTGCTACTGTTCGCTCCGAGTTTTACAATCGAAACGAAATAAATGATTTAAATAAGCAAAGAGGTGTACTTTAAAAAACAATATAAACATTTTTAAATATTTATTATTATTATCTTTTCTTTTTTCTTTTTTTTTTAAATTTGAGTATTATATTAATTAATAAATATTTTAATGTTTAATTATAAAAATAATAATAAAACACTACTTACTTTTTATTTCTTTCATTCGAAATTTAGAGATTATTAAAGATTAATTTTTTTCTAAACAAAATAAAAAATAAAATTTTTTTCTTAAATTCAAATTTGGATTATCAAAAATTGAATAATCTTTATAATTAAGATAAAAATGAAAACACAAGTTTTTATTTCTTATTTTCTTTATATTTTTAAATTATCAAGAGATTAAATTTTGAAAAGAAAATTAGAATATATAAAAAAAAAAGTTTTTTTCTCAATTGAACGAAAAATATTATTTTTAAATCAAAAGAAAACAAAAAAAATGAATATTTTGATTTTTGTCATTTGCTTTTATCTAGTTCGGGTAGTTATCTACTTTAACTAAAAGTTAACGCTTTTCAAAATTTATTTTTAAATTATTTATTTATCCTAGTGTTCAAAGAATATTCAGACAGAACAAGATTATTTGAACCCTTATAATAATTTGGATTTTCTTAAAAAACTTTTCATGAGAAATGGCATGAATGTTTTTACCAATCAAGAATATGAAGAAATTAAGCATAAAGTTATAAAATTTGAAAATAAATTATCAATATTTGTTTTATTTAAACTTTTTTATTTAAGCCTCGAAATTTGCCTCAAGTACCAGTTGACGAATTACGATTAAGTTTGAATAACAATAACAATGAGACTTTAAATCCAAACAATGAATTGTTTCAAGGCGATATAATTGTTGATAGTAATGAAAATTCACGAAAAAAAAGAAGAATCATTACAAATAATCAATATGGTAATCCGACCAGATGGCCCAAAGGTATAATACCTTATGAATTTGATATAGATGCTAGTAAACTTTTAAGAAATTTTTTTTTCATTATTTTTTAAAATAAATAATCTTTTGATTATAAAAGCTGAGCCTTTAAAAGAGAAATTTAATAGAGCTGCTAAAATGTGGCATGAAAATACTTGTATAAGATTCGAGCCTTATTCGCCAATAAAGCATTCTTTTCATAGATCAAAAATTTTAATTAGAAACCGTGGACAGTAATTTTTAATAAGCAAAGAAAACTTTTTAAAGTTATTTAATTTAAATAAAATATAAAACAAAGTTGTGCTGCAAGAGTTGGATATTCGATTGATCCTTATCAAAAAGTGAGCATGTCTGATGTATATTTACCAGAGCATTGTCCGGTATTTAAAATATTTAAAATAATAAATATTTTTGATTAACTAGAAAAATTAAATAGCTAGGATCAGTTATACACGAGCTAGGACATGTAATTGGTTTTCGACATGAGCATACTAGAAATGATCGAACCGATCATATCAAGGTACATTATGAAAAAATGCAATCCTCACAGAGACCCCAATACGAAATTATGGATAATGGTTTCCCTGGTTACTTTGGGTTCTTAATTTTTTTTCTACTTTGATAAACAAAAATAAAACTTAATTTTCTTAATAAAAGTATTTATTATGATCTATACTCAATAATGCACTACTCGGCTCAAGTACTTTAATTTTTATTTAATTTTTTGATAAATTAATTTTTAAGATATTTTTTGTTTAAGAATGGTCTTATTGAAGCTAATGGTTCTTAATAAAAATTTTTAAAAAATTTAATTTTTTTTTTAAATTAAAACTTAACTTTAAAGACGAGAAAAGAAGCTTTTTGATGGGTCAAAGGTTTACTTTGAGTTTTTCTGATATCAAAATGGCTAATCAGGCTTATAATTGTAAAGAAAATTGCTCGAATAAAAATCAAATGTGTTTTAACGAAGGATTTATTGATTGGAATTGTAGATGTAAATGTCCAGAACACATAACAGGCCAATTTTGTGAAACAATAATAAAAAAAGAGAGTAAAATAATTCTTGTCTATTCTTGTCTCAAACATTTTTTCTTATTTATTCTTTAATTAAAATTAGTTATCTTAAAAAATTCAACTAGTCCCAGGCTTACATGTACTTTTGAGCTCGATTTATGTGATTGGATTCAAGAAGAGACCCGGGATTCAGAAGAATGGATTCGTAATATTGGTTTTACCAAAACACAGCTCAATTTTCAAAAAGAAAATTCCAAATATAAAACTGGTCCTCAACTCATCGAAGACGATACAAGAGGTTTATATTTAATGTTAAATATTTGTTAAAAAAAACATTTTGATTTTATGAAAAATTTTTTTAAGAATCTACATATTTGTATTTGAATAGTTTCGATCAAACCAAAGCTTATGCAAATTCAATTTTAGTCTCACCTCAAATTTTAGTACAAAAGTCTGAAATACGATGCATAAAGTTTTATTATCATATGTATTCTTATCCGTTTTTTAAATCAGATGCACCTGAGATTGGAAAACTGACCTTAAGATTAAGAGTATATTGATTAAAATATTTATTAAAATTGAATTCAATACAAATATAAAAAAAATTTTTAAGTTTGCTTCAGGTGAAATAAAAAAAATTTGGGAAAGATTTGGCAATCAAGGTGAAGACTGGCAAAAAGCAGAAGTTGAGTTCAAACTTGAACCACCACATACTATAATATATTTTGAAGCCGAAGTAGTTGATTGGAAGTATGGAGACATAGCCATAGATGATGTGGTTTATATAAATGGACCGTGTCAAAATTCAAATATTTCTTCTTATACTGATAATTGGGGCGAATGGACTGAATGGAGCAATTGTTCTAAAGACTGTAATGGCGGTTACAAAACAAGAAGCAGAACTTGTCTAAGTTTTAATTGTGTAGGAAATTCAAAAGAAGTTATGGAATGTAACAAAGATCCTTGCCAAGTTTCCGAATGGTCAGCTTGGTCAGATTGTAAAATATTTATGTTAAAAAAAACTTTTTTCGGTATTTTATTCCAAATTTAATAAGGTTCTGTTACATGCGGAAATGGCTATCAATATAGATTTAAAGATAAAAATAAAGAAATAAGACCTTGCTCAAACGGTAATTGCATAAAGTTAAACATAACAGAATTTTTAACTTCTAAATGGTCGAATTGGACCGAATGGTCTGATTGTGATTGCAATTTAAAATTTAGTTTTAGAACTCGTGAATGTGAAATACCAAAAAATGAAGACCAGTATTTATCGGTTAAAAACGAATGTTTAGGACCGAATAAGGAAATAAAAAAATGTGAATGTAACATTAAGTTACCAGAATGGTCTGAATGGTCCGAATGTTCAACAAAATGTGGCTTTGGCACAAAAACCCGGGTTAGAACATGTTCAAAACTCTTAAATGATTATCCTTGCAAGAATTCAGAAATGGTGATGGAAAGAGCAGTATGCTCTAACAATATTAGTTGTGAGTTGATACAAACTCAATGGTCTAGCTGGTCCGAATGGTCTGAATGTTCAAAAAAATGTGGTAAAGGATATTCATTCCGAGTAAGACAATGTATGAACCAACAAATCTGTGATGGAATTACAAAAGAGATAAAAATGTGCTCTGACAAATCTGACTGTTTTAACACTACCATAAATTCAACTAAAACCCTAACAACTATTCGCACAGCCACTAGTACTACTACAACAACTAAAACCACAATCAGATCTACATCCACTACAACTACGTCTACTACCACCACAATCACATCTACACCTAGCACAACTACATCTACTACCACAACAACAACACCTCGTACGTCTCTACCAACTGTTTGGTCAAGTTGGTCAGAGTGGTCGAATTGTATTCCAAAAGATAATTGTAATGGTTATAAATTTCAAAAAAGATTGTGTTTATTAAATAACAAAATAGTATCAAACAGCATGTGTGATGGACCTGGTCTTTTTACAGTTGATTGCATTTTGAATACAACAGAATGTCAACCGAAATTACCTGAATGGTCATCTTGGTCGAATTGTTCCTCTAAATGTGGAATAGGTCTAAAAACAAGATATAAAAATTGTACTGAAAATTGTAAAAATAATAAAATTTATGAACAATCTACTTGCTTTGAATACTCATCATGTGAAAATGAAAGTAATATTTTAAAAATAAAAATTTCGTTTTTTAAAATTAAAAAAGAATATTTTCATTTCAAGTTTTTTATATGGAATGTTCTTTTGATAAAAATGAATATTGTCCTATAGAACAAATTGAAAAAGGAAATTTTCATTGGGAAATAGATTCATCAACTCTTATAAATTATTCAAAATTCAAAATTACACCAGGTCCGAAATCCGGCGGAAAATTCGTAAGTTTAAACGGAATGAATAAAAAATCTTCAATACAAACTCCGATCATATCGAACGAAAAAATACCCAAAGGCCAATGCTTATCATTTCATTATTATTTAAACGGAAACACTAGATTAGAAATAAATAAAGTTAATTTAGATGGATCAACTCAAGTATTATTTCTAAAAGAAAATTTTTCATTCAAAAATGAGACTAAATGGAATAAAGCTATTCTAAGTATTCAATCATTAACTGATTATTATCTTGAATTTAATGGTTCCAACGAAAATACTAATGTAGATTCAATAGTTGCTTTGGATGACATTGAGTTGAATCCAATCGAAAATTGTTTGATTTTATCTTGCACTTTTGATAATGATGAATGCGAGCCAAATTTGGTTTTGAATAAGACTGTATCAAACAAGATATGGATACCAGAAACCTTTGCTGGTCTGAACAATTCTAGTTACTTAAGGGCTGATGTAAATCAAGTTGAAAAAAATCAAACTGCTTTTTATGGTTTTCCTATCCTCACTCCTGAGTACCCTTCAATGTGCTTGAGTTTTAAATACATTCTAAGCGGTCTTGGTCTTACCGAGGTTCGAGTTGGTCTTGTTAAAAATTCAAGTTTAAATAATTACATTTGGAAAGAAACAACTCAATCAAGTATTTTTGATAGAATTAATTTTTATTTTAAATTTATTTGAAAGATTTTTTCTTTAATAGATAAAATGTGGAAAAAGTCTCTAATAGATTTTTCAATTGAAGATAATTTCCAAATAGTTTTGGAACTAGTTAAATTAGATTCTAATAAAAATTTAAATTCAACTCATGTTGAAATTGTAGCTTTAGATAATTTCAAAATATCATATGGATCTTGTAAAAATATATTAAAAAATAGTATCGAATTTGATGAAAATTCTCAAAGCTTGTCTCGCACTAAAAGAGAAATATTTTATAATGCAACATTTCAAGAACCAACAGTGATAGGTTTTAACCGATTAAAAATATAAAAAAATTTAACTTGTTTTTACCAAATTTTTTTAAAAAAGATTCATGTGGTGGTTTGTTTGAACTAAACGAAAATCAAACTATAATAATTCAAAGTCCTGGTTACCCGATTACTTACAAATTGAACCAATACTGCACCTATTTGATTAAGACGAATGAAAAGAACAACTTGAAAGTAAGCATTTTGGATCTAGACTTGGAAGACAATGAAAGACATGATACTTGCATAGACTATTTAGAGATAAGATATTTCAATCTTGGTCAGCCAGGTCCTAAATACTGTGGTAAACTGGAAAAATACAATGGTGAATTTAGTCTTTCTAGTTTCAAAAATAGTCTTTTATTAGTATTCTCAAGCGATTGGGCTGTAAACAGAGCTGGCTTTAAATTAAGAGTCAAAAGTCTTTAAATTGAATAATTTTTATTTTTTTTATTTTTGTTAAAATTTTTTTTTAATATTTTCTAATAAAATTTAATGAAAAAAATTGCATTTTATTCCAAAATTTTTGACCATAGAGCACCCTTGATTTCAAAACTTTAAAAACTTAAATTAAGATTTTTTATTAACCATACTTACAGGCATAGAATAAAAAAATGATAGAACGAATAAAACAGTAATTAAAATTACTATGATTGTGAGAAAAAGCCATTTATGATTCTTCCAAATAACATATTTAAACGACTTATAAGGTGAAGTGAACCAAAGAAAAGAAGTTTCAGGTCGACTTTTTGAAAATATTTTAAAAAACAAAAATTTTCAAATTTATTTTATTATAATACCTTGGCGGTTCTAATCGTGGATTTTGATTTGGTTCTTCTTGACCTCGACCAGCTGGTCTTTCTAGTGCTTCTTCTTCTGTTAAAATTTCTAGTTCCAGCTCAATTTTTCCCTAGTTTTTTCAAAATTTTTTAAAATAATTTGATAATTCTTTTCTAAAAAATATATACAGCTATTTCTCTTTTATTATGAGCTATTTCAACAAGACATGGCCACCAACCCTTTAATCTTCTTTGCTCAAATAGAGATACATATTTAGAATCTGAATTTTGATCTGGCAACTGATGCAGGCCACATAAAGCAGACTCTTTTACAGGCTTAATCATTTGATTCAAATTAAGAGACAATTGGCCTATAAAATCATCCTCAAAAAACACGAAATTAAAATCCTAGAAAATTGAAATTTTTTTTTTTAAATTACTGCCGAAAATTTATCATTGTCCCAAATTTGAAGAGTCAAAACCGGAGCCATTTTGGATACAGTCTCGTCTAAGCTCCATAAATGGTCTTTTTTGGAAACAACCACTCTTTGTTCAGCAGGCAAATAATCAAAATTAAATACGAAACGCCAATTAAAATAGCCTTCACCATCTAACGATCTATAATGAACATCAGTCTTTTGTCTATCGTCTTCTAAACCTTGTAGCCAGCCTTTTACATAAATATCGCTCATTTTCTCACCGGAAATCGAATAGTCATCCAACGGAACTTCTTTTGTATTCCATACAATGCATCTTAGTACATATTTTTTTGGTTTACGAGGAGTTATATCAAATGCTGGACCAGGTGCGCCTAAGGAACGAGGAAATATATCAATCCACATTTGAAGACGACCTTGTTCAATACCTGGTTGAATCGGATTGTATAATTTTCGTGTCTCAACATGTTCTGGTACGAGTTTGAACTCATTAAGAACATACAAACATAATCTTTCTTCTTTAGCACCAAAATATGGATTTCGAATCAAGCTTTTTTCTATTTAATTAAATTTATAAAGATAAATAATTAAATTAATTTTTTAATTTTATCTAAACCATATTGTTCTAAAGTATATCTTGTTTTATCAATAATTAAAAACGGTTCTTCGAATTTCGGCGGAACAAAATTAAGGTTATTAGATTTACAATAATCAGTTAAAATTTGCGATGGTTTTTTAGAATCTCTCCATTGATTAGGACCTGATCTTTTGAATTTATTAAATTATAAAGAAAAAATAAAATTTTTTAATTCTAAATACTCATTGTAAACAAGTGGTAGACCACATGTTGCTCGATGTTTAGTTAAAAAGCGATTTTCGAGGTCAATCCAAGTTTCTCCAATCAATTCATCAGAGCTTAAAAGATCATAATCTTTGACTTTTATACACAAATCTTTTTGCAAAGGTAGAAACACTTTAAGCTCGAACATACGTCCAAACTCTGGGTTTAATGTGTTGGGAACATAATTATCTCGATTATTCACTTTAATTTTGCCACATTCAATTTGAATGTACGGATCAGACTTACCATTTGAGTCTTTTGATTGTAAATCAATTCCTTTTATTACATATATTCTTATAATGCATTCTTCTTTTTGCATAGACTGAATATTACGAAATAGCATAGTTTCTTTTATATTTAAAACTTCGTCTGGCACCGGATATATTTTAAACATACCTTTAAATTCACCTACCACTTCGTTCTCTTCTCCATTTGAATTTTTACTTAACAATTTAAAAGTTTCACAAAAATCAATAAAATAATCAAATTGTTTTTGTTTTTCCAATTCTTCATTGAATATCTTTTAAAATGAAATAAATATAAAGCTTAATTTTTAAAATTTTTAATTAAGTTTAAAGAACTGTTAGTTTTTCATATCCTTTTGATAAATAGGTTCCAATTTTTTTATTATCGCCTATTGAAGCGTAATATTTAGACCACCAATCAATGTCTTCTTCGACTATAGCTAGTTCTAAAGCCGAGTAATTTCCAAAAGCTTTACTAACTCTTTTAAATTTACTATCTCGTCTTTCTTTAGCTCGGAAAAAATTAACTAAATTTTTACTAGGCTTTTTCATCGGCTAAATTTAAAAAAATTTTAAATATATAATAAATTTTTTTCCGTGTTTATTTTACTATTATTGATTGCTCTTCATCATCTTCGATGTTGAGAATCGTCAAAGATTCAGTATTTTTAGCAGTTTCAAATTTATTGGTAAAGTTCAAGCTTTCTTTATTAGGATTTACTCGGTACTTGGACAAATTTTTAATAACATGTACAGCAACTATTGGTTTGCGACCAAAATTTCTATGATCAAGAACATTTATATTCATTGGAGGCGTATAAAGCTCTTCTTTAGGTATCATCTTTATTTAAAAAAAAATTCAACTTAAATTTTAACTTATATTCTAAAAAAATAATTACAATATCAAAATACAAAACAGGCTTGTTAAAATTTGGATTGTGTTTGAAATTTTTTATTATTTCAGTCTCAATTTTATGTCCGCCACATTCGAATGTAACCTGAGGACATTCGACTTCAGACAATTGAAAATTTTTCATATTCCTTACACCCCAAGAAAGGACTTCGATTATAGTCCTTTGAAGCTCAGGTCTTATTCCATTCGGTACTCGATAGATAGATCCGATCTTGGGAGGCAAAGGTGGTAAGTTCTTTGATGGTTGATCGCTTAATAAAAATAATTCAAATGAAGCTAACAATTCTCCGGCTGGCTCTGAACCTCTTTTTAATTCAAACCATTCTAATTTGCAAATTTCTGAACTATTTTTTTCTGTTCGGACCAACGGAACAGCTGTGCATCTTCCTAAAAAATCTGGCTTACCCTTTCATCGATTTAAATTAAAAAGTGATAAATAAAAAAGTTATTTATATTTTCTTACGTAAGAGTCATGATCGAATATTTCTAAGATAACTTGTGGAGGATTTTGAATTAATTCTGTAAAATCATCATTTATTTCAATAGAATCAAATATCAGCGTTTGATCCCATTTTGGAGACAAAGATTTTTTAACAATTTCTGTTTTCATACTTTGAGTCAAAAATACAATTTGACAAAAAGGATCTGATAAATTTGTATCTGAATCGCCGATTAATAAAGATCTTGCTTGATAAATATAGGCTCTGAGTTGATATTTATTTGAATCTTAAAAATATTATTTTTCAATATTAAATATTGTATTTTTTTTAATTTAAAATATACTTTTGAATCTTAAAAACATTCTTGGTGCATTTAGATTAATTTCCTTTAGATTATTGTCATTTTTTTCTGATTCGAATCTAAACACCGCTGTTAAATCAACATTTTTGTCTACAGGTTGCATAGCTCGATGCCATCTACGCCTTCTAACTGTATCTGTACTGTTTTCTTTAGCATGAAATTTAGTAGAAAATAGCTTAGAATATTCCCAACCGTCTTTTAATGCTTCTTCTAATTCTTTTTTCTTAAGTATTTTTATTGTAGTAAACAAAATTTGCAATTATTATTAGTAATTACATACTTTTTTAGTATTTTTATTCCCTAGATTAAACACTATTGATCTATTTCGAATCCATCGTCTTCTTCGAATCAAATGATAAATTTTTTCAGCTGGTGACCAACCGCCCATTGATGGCTCAACGCAGTATTCCCATCCCTCGTTGTCTACAGCTCTGTTAATATCAACCGACCATTCGTCATCCCATTTCCAATTTTCGTCTAAAACAAAAAAGTCTTTGTTTAAAGATTTTTCACCTCTCTTAAATAAAATTAGATTAATTTAAAAAAATAAAAAATTAATTAAATTAAATTACAAAATCAGCCCAGTTGTATGGCTTGTGATCTTCGAAGCAAGTAGTCCAATTTGCTCCAGGTAAAGTGCGTAAATTCTGTTCATACACTTCTTCCATATATTGAGAATGACCGGCATCTTTATCGAATAATAAACTAATTTCAGGTGCTAGCTCCCAATCACCTTTCCATTCCCAACCACTAGGAAGTTTGAATTTGTCTTTAGGTAATGAAATTTTACCAGTCGAGTCTGAAAAAGCAGGTCTAGTTAAGCTTTCTGAAGTCCATTTTCGACTTGTCCATGAATACGATTGATTTTCATACTTTATAAAAACCAAATTAAAATTTTTATCAAAATTTGTAATTTTTAAATGCCAAATAACAGTCTCAGCAAATATTGATATAGCTCCATTTTTTTCTTCATCAATATGATTTTCTAACCAGTCTTTTTCATCTTTTTCAAAGCCTAACCATAATTTGAGTCTCAATTGTGCCGGTATTACATCTTTTTTGGATTTGTCCTCGGCTTCTTTTCCAGGCCACTTATTGAAAATTTATTAGCTTTGTTTATTTTTATATAAATTTTAAAAATTTAATTTTTACTTTTAAATTGATTGTTTGAATTCTACTACATAGACCTCCGCGGCATTCTTTTTTAAAAGAATACAAAATTTCATTAGCTGGTATACGATAAAAAGCTGTTCTTTCGTTTCCACATAACATCCAAATTATCACATCTGGGATACTGTTTTGTGGCTTTTTATTGACATTAAAAAAATTCAAATCATTTGTTTTTAAATTTAATAAAATACTTCATGTTCTATTTGATTTAAAATGTCTTTTATTTTTTCCATCTCTTCAACAACTTGATTGAATTCTAAATTAGGCATTTTTTCACATTTCTGAATTATGTTTTTTAAATAGCTGACTCTCATTTTATACAAAAATTTATCCAAGTCATTCGGATGGTGTCTACCATTAATAGGCTCAGGTAGAGAAACTCTTATTAAAAAAAAAGAATTTATTTAGTACAAAATTTTTAAGATTATTTTAAAAATATTATTTTACGAAGCTTTTAATTTTATTTTTCCTATCATTTTTATAGTATTAATAGCCAATTGACTCATCTCGACTGTTTTAGAATTTAAATTAAAATCTCCTAATAAATCCAATTTTTTTCTTATCTGATTTAAACAAGTTTCAACATGAGCTTTTAATTTTTTTATTTGATTCAAACTTTCTAATCTAAAACTTATATCTTCCCAGTAGCTTACTACTTGCATGCATGGCTTAATGTTACTCCACGGCAAAAAGTAATAAGAACAACCATCAAAAACGGCGTTCGTTGGTGGTGTGGTTGATGAACTTGGTGGGATATTTTCATCTAATTTATTACCGTAATTACCTATACTTATCTCAAACTCGATTGGTTTCTCAATTTCGTTAATCATAACCGCATCCAAAAATGCTGCATGCAATTTATACTTTTTTCTATGTAAAAATGGATCTACTCTTACTATTTCAAAGTGTTTTATGTCAGTTACTAAATCAGATGGTTGTACACCGAGAATTGTTTGAAGTTCAAACAAAGCTCTGCCTCGATAAGCACATCCTTCACTAGTTCCCAGATTAAGTTCGTCTAATCTTGTAGGCAATTCGGAATATTCTCTAGGACTGCCATATAAATTTACAAAACATGGCCCAAATGTTGGCAAAAAACCTTTTAGTAAAAGTTTTAGTAAAAAACAATTATTTTTAAATCAGCAAAATTATACCTAAATCAGAATCAGACATAAAAGAGATTAGATCGATATTTAAAAATTTAGTAGCTATTAAATCATCTACATTATTTCTATCCCTTTTAATTTTTTAAATTCTATTGTAGTTTGAATTATTTTTAAAACATAAAATTACCAGTCTTTTACAGTTAAAGTAATTTTATCACACATTGAAGGAAACTTTTATTTATTTTCTATTAAATAAGATTTAAAAATTTTTTTTTTTATTTTTAACTTTAAGTCCAATTTTGAGTTCTTGATTCCATTCTGGATTAGCATTATTATACAAAATTTTTGATTGAACTTTTTTACCAGCAAAAGAGAACATTACATAAGGATCTACAAATTCTTTTTTTTGATCGTTTAAACCTAAAATGTTTTTAACACCTTGAAAAAATTGACTATCCACTGAATTTAAGTTTCTTTAAAATATTTATACTCAAAATTTGTTATTAAGAAAAATACAAACTTCTTGGAATATCTTCTGCTCTATAAACTTTAAAAACAAAAGTAGCCGGTCTTAAATCCATCCCAGCTGGTTTAAGTAGATTAGTTTCCAAATCAACTTCGAATGATGGATCTGGCTCAGACTTAAAGAAAACTTTTTAAATTAAATTATATTTATATATATGATTTTAAACATTGTTTACTGGAATTTCATCACCAGGACCAAGAACATTTATTGTAACTTTTAAATAACCTTTAGCACCGGACATTAGGTCTTCAGGATCTGATAACAATAACCATTTATTTATTAAAGAATGCTTTGACTCGTCATAAATGAAACCGATATCAAGTTTAAAACAACCGATTAAAGCTTCTTTTAAAAAACTAGATGAATTAAAAACCTGAAATTCTATCTCTTGGTCAAATAATTCATTTTGAGATTTATTAAAATTGAAAAAGAAAATTTCATTCCAACTCGGATTGTTAGACGAACGAATAGTTTTTGTATGTTTGTTTAAATTTAAGCATTTTATTCTACACATAGGATGAATATTAGTGCCAATTAATTGACGTGCTTGATGCAATTTTACTCTTATTTGAAAATCTTGAACTTTGGTAGACCTAAGTTTTATTTCTTTCCTAAAATTTGGTTTATTTTCATCTAAGTTCATAAATTCTTGTTCTTTTTGCGTCTCGTTTATGTTGTTAATAGAAGGACTCTTAAGATTTGGTACAACTGACGGAAGTATAACTACAGGACATTTGTATTCAATATTCAAAAATAATTTAGTCTTTTTTTAAGTTAAAACAAAAAAATCAAAAACAATCATAACTTAATAAGAAAAAAATTACAGATTCTAGTTTATTGTTATCAGTATCAGTTAAATCAACTTGACATTTTAACATATGATCAGTTATTAATTTGCCCAAAAGAAGAACACCTTTAGCAAGTAATCTAGTTAGTTTAATAAAAACAATTTTCAATTTCAACTCAAATCAAACTTTATATTTATAATTACTTATTTTCACCGAAGCTTTCATAATCTTTTAAATGAACCTCGACTGAATCGTTCGAGCTTATAGGAATTCCTTTTAAATCAAACTCAAGTTTCTGTTTAGAATAAAAATTTGATTTTCTTTTCAAATATTTTAAATTAGCATATAACTCACTTCATTCCAAACTGGATTAAATTCTGATTTTTTATGACTAGTCTTTTTTCTAATACCTTGAAACAAAAATTTTTTTTAAAAAGAAGTAAAAAATAGGTTTTTACAAAAAGTACCTTGATATAAAATAGCAACATAAGGATCTGGCTTGCCTCTACATTTAGGTATGTTAAAGGCGTTAAGAACTTCGATTATAAGCTTATAGCTTTGATTATCTATCTCAGTCATTGTTTCTTTGTATTCGAAATAAAAATAAACTTAACTAGCTGAGTTTTCAAACTAGATAATTTAAGATTTATAAGAAAAGTGTTATATTATCATAAATTAGAATCGAATTAATCAGTTTTAGGTTTCTTGTAATGATTTTTTAGTTCTTGTTTTCAATATAAATATTTATTATGCAAAAAAAATAATTCAGTAAAGATACAAATCATTTAATAATAAATTTAAAGGTTTATTAATTATTTTAAATTGCTTTTTATTTCAAACGTAAAAATGAATAATCAAAATGAGATTCACATTTGTAATAAAACAATTTCTTGAAAAATAAAAATTCTGTTCAGCGGGAAAAAAAACAATTTTAAGATTTTATTTTTAATTTAATTTAATTTAAAAAATATGTTTTAGTAATTCAATAAATTTTTTATAAAAAAAAAATAATTTAAAAAATAAACTCAGATTCAAACATTAGATAAATATTTATTTATAGTTATGAACTAAAGATTTTGAATCTTTTGAACCAAAGTTTTATAAAAAAAAAATAAACAAATAAATTTTTTAAAATTTATCTTTAAAGCTTGTTAAAATTATTAATGAAAAGTAAATTTATAAATATAATTTAATTAAAGCTTTTTTTATTTATTAAGCATTTAAATTTAAAAAAAAAATAAAAATCTTTTTAAATGTTGTTTATAATTTATTAGTATTATTAGTAATAGTCAAGAACAGGTTTTAAATATCAAAATGAGTTGAAATGATACAAGATTTACAATCTATGGCAGATCCAATAGTGCTCAAAATACTTTCAATTAAGAATATGTTTAATATAATTTTTATAAATTCTGCATATATGCTTAGAATGCTTTAAAATAGTTTATTTAAATTCAGTTTTTGATTAATGCTCAAAATTAAACTTAAAATAAATAATTCTCAAAAGAGTCTAAAATTATAAAAGTTGCTTAGCAACTATTTAAATGATTATGTTTTCGATTTATTTTATCTGAAATAAAAATAAAATATAACAAAAACCCTTTTCTATAATTTTATACCATTTTTTCAATTATTTTTTTTATACTTATTTATACAATTTTTTGATTAACATTATTTAACTTTTGATTGATTTTAAATCTAAAAATGGCTGATGTAAGAAATTAAAAAAAAAAAATCTTATTAATTAAAATTTTCAAAAATTTTTTCCTAAAAGGATAAAAAAGATGGTGAAAAACCAAAAATTGCTTTTGACGATACAGCTTTTCAGCAAATGGAACAAGAATTTCAAGATGTTTTACAAGAACTTATGGGAGATAAATCTTTAGAAAAGTTTCGTCTTGAATATGAAAAGCTGCATAAAGCATTGATTAAAAGCCATGAAAGTGAAAAAAGATTAATGCAAAAGTGTCGAGAGCTTAACGCCGAACTAGTAGCAAATTCGGCTAAAGTTCAAACTGCTTTAAAACTCGGCCAAGAAGATCAAAATACAATCGCATCTTTAAGAAAAGAATTAGAAAAAGCTTGGAAACTATCTGATTCTTTCGCCGAGAAGGAGCAATCCGCCAAAGAAGCGATACAAAGTCTAAAACAAGAAATCGCTAATCTTACCAAATTAGTTGAACAAGGTGCTGGTTTGACCATGGGACAAGAACAAAACGTAAACGAATTAATGAAAACTAGAGATGAGTTAACTACAGAAAGAGATAAACTATTAGATGAATTAGTAAAATTGCGCACAGTGCTCGAAGAAACGCAATCGAAACAATTAGATTTGGAAAAAAAATTTGACGAAGCGAATCAAAATATAAGTCAATTAGAAGCAGATATAAACACGCGTAAAATGGAAGCACAACGCGAATTAAGAAAGAAAGAAAAAATTGAACGTGACTTGAAAGATGCTAAAAATTTAGTAGAACTTAAAATGAATGAGCTGAAAAACTTACAACAAAATTTAGAAAAATCTAAGGCAGATAATCTTAAATTGGAAACCCAACAAAAAGAACAAAAAACTATTTTGGAAAGAACAATAAAAGACTCGGATGTATTAAACGCTCGCTTTACTAAGTTACAACACGATTATGATGCCCAAGCAATGAACAATGAATCTCTTGCAAACGAAAATGCTCTTAAAGTACATGAGTTGAGATCTAAAGAAGACGAAGTTAACTCTCTTAAAGCAGACACGGCCAAACTAAACCGTTTGAAAGAAAACATCCAGAAAAAATTAAAACAATTAGAAGACCAAAAATCAGAAACTGAAAATGAAAAGGAATTGTTAAGAAATACAATTATAACTTTAGAAAAAGAATTAGAAACTGCCAAAAAAGAACAAGAAAAAGACAAAAAAGCGATTGATGAATTGACTCGTGAGAGAGACTTGTTGAACAAGAATTTGTCGAATGCAGCAAAAAATACCGAAAAACAAGTTAATCTTATTAAAACACATGATCAGTCAATAAAACACCTCGAACAAGAAATAGCTAATTATAAAGAAGAAGCAACAAAACAAAGAAAATTAATATTCCAGTTAGAAAAGGAAAGAGATCGTTACATAAGCGAAGCTAGTGAATTGACTCAACGAGTTTTACAACATATGGAAGATATAAAAATTAAAGAAATGCAAATTTTTGACTACAAGAAAAAAATTGCTGAACAAGAAACTAAATACAAACAACAACAAAACTTGTATGAAGCTGTTCGCAGTGATAGAAACTTGTATAGCAAGAATTTAATAGAAAGACAAGTTAGTTGATTTGATTAAAATGTTTTCTGTAGAATGTTATTTATAATTAAAGCTTAATTAAGATTTATATAGATAAAAATAAAAATATTTATGTATTCTTTATCAAACATGACTATGTTTAAATAGATTTTAAGTCTAAGAGTTACAAACAAAAAGATTACTTACTTTTAAAATTATAGTAATTAAAAGCTAAATTCAACAGTTTGATGAAAAAAGTAAAGATTAAACAAAAACTTAATAATTATCAAAATAGTTTTATTATTTTGGTTAAATTAAATTAAAATATTGAGCTTGGTTACTTAAAGTTATTAAAGCCATAGCTAATTTTTTTTAAAATTTTTTGATTCTATAAATTTATTCATTATTATTTTAAATACTAGGATGAAATAAACGAAAATAGACGTAAATTGAAAATAATGAATCATCAAATAGATCAATTAAAAGAAGAGATATCCAATAAAGAGCAAATGATGGTCAAAGAGCATGCCAATTTACAACAAGTAGAAAAAGAAAAAGAATATTTAAAACTAGAATTGCAACAAATGAAAAATGAGGCTGCTCAAACAAAAGCTTATACAATAGCACAAGAGCAAGAAGAAAGAAAATTGCTTAAAATTATTCAAGAAGCTGACGCTGAGCGTCTAAGACAAAAAAAACAATTGGAACAAGTAATTCAAGAGAGAGATATATTAGGTACACAGTTGGTAAGACGTAACGATGAATTGGCACTTTTGTATGAAAAAATAAAAATACAACAATCAACTCTAAACAAAGGAGAGATACAATACAAAGCGAGAATTGAAGACTTGAGGATTTTAAAACTTGAAATAAAACGTTTGAGACGCGAAAAAAAAATTCTTAGTGTAAAAGTAGCAAATGTTGATGATTTATCTAAAGAAATTTATCATGTACAACGTGAATTGTTGAGAGAAAGAACTAGATGTAGAGCTCTTGAAGAAGAACTCGAAAACCCAATGAACGTTCATCGTTGGAGAAAATTAGAAGGTAGTGATCCAAGTACTTATGAGTTAATACAAAAGATACACACGCTTCAGAAACGCTTAATCACAAAAACTGAAGAAGTAGTTCAGAAAGAGTTGTTAATACAAGAAAAAGAAAAGTTATATACTGAACTTAAACACATATTAGCTCGTCAACCAGGCCCAGAAGTAGCTGAACAGTTATCAATTTATCAACAAACATTAAAACAAAAAACGAAACAATTAAAATCGTTAGCGTCTGAATTGAATATGTACGAAAGTCAAGTTTCGGAGTACAAATTTGAGATAGATAAATTAAACAAAGAATTGACTGAAGTAAAAAATAAATACTTTATGCAAAAGAAAAAAGAGCATTTGATAAAAGAAAGAGAAAGATTAGACACCAACGCAGCTCCTGGTGGACCAGTTACTGGTATTTTACCTAATCGAAATGCTAACGAAAATGTTAAATTTATTGGAGGTGGTTTTAGTCTTAAAACTCCAGTTGCTAAGGCCAATGCATAATTTTTTTATTTTATAAAAAAACAGTTTTATTTTTTTTTTAAATTTTATTTTTAAATAAAATGTAATTTTTTTATTTAATTTTGAAATAAATTATTTAAATTAAAATTTATGCTAACATTGGATCGAACTGTAATTGAAGCTCTGTATTTTCAAACGGATTTAGAATTGAGTTCTAAATAAAAAAAAATTAGTAATTGAGTTAAAAATTATTTTTTTTTTGTTAATAAGGCAAAAACAAAGGATAAATACTGTTGAATTCGCTTGCTGAAGCATATTTGTATTAGCATCTATTCTAACAAACGAATTTTTTTTTTGATCTAGACTCGAAATTTTACTCTTTTTAAATTAGCAGGTGTTAATAAAAAGATGAAAAGCAAAAAATTCAAAATAAGTTAAAAACTAAAATTCAATCAAAAGTTTTTTTTATAATTACCATTCCATCTTGTTCACGGGTAGTCAAAAGTCTTGTCAAAGGCAGACATAGTTTAGGCATTGTATCGGTCAATGCCGGAACATGATTAGTAAGCAAAGGTTTCATAAAACTTAAAAAAACATATTTAAATAAAATTTAATTTTAAATGAAATTTGCTTTCTTACGCATCATCAAAAGAATGCCAAGCTCTAAAGAGACCGAATCTTTTTATAAATCTTTTAAATTTACTTTTTTTGCTAATTGAGTCATTGTCTCTTTCCTGTTTCAAAAATGAAATTAAATAGATAAGTTTAATATAAAATAAAATTTAAAATACGTTTTCTATATCTTCGTCTTCAGATATATTAGTTTTAATATTCAGCCATTCAAGCATCTTTCCAGTTAGACCACCAGATAGGATAACTGTAAGTATTACAATAATTAAGGTTGTTGTTAGTATTAAGCGTCTAGCTTGCGTAGATGTGTTTCTAATCGCAAGCGCAAATGCCATAGCACCTCTTAGACCTGAAACAAACATTAAATGCTGCATATTAAGTTCTATTTTATTTGACTTTGACCGAGACAAATTTATCAAAAATGCCAATGGATATATGTTAATTGCTCTAGCAAGGAAAATGCCAATTATACTAAAAAAAATAAATGTAAATTCCCATTGATGATTTCGAAATGTTAATACTGTTATTCCTATTTTTAAATTTTTTTCTTTTAAATCAAAGTTAATAAAAAAATTTTGAATTTGAATAAAAGCTTTACCTATATAAACAAAGATAAAATTTTCGCTTAAAAAATTCAATAGATGAAAAAACTTTAAAAAATAAATTAATTAAAAAGAAATTCTAAAAAATTAAAAACAAAAATTTACTTCTTTTGTATTTGTTTGAGATTCTTTTGATAAATTATTGAATGTGTAATGAGCTTGAAAAATACCATTGAACAAAACAGATATTATGCCTGTTAAACCAGCAGCTTCAGAGGCTAAGAAAGTCGAATAAGACATTAAAATAAATAATGCTGTTTCCAAATGTGGATGTTGTCTGATATAAGTGAATTTAGTAAGTAAAGCAGTAAAGCATCCCATGGCTGAGCCAATAGCAAAAGAGGCAAAAAAAACACCAATCAAATTGAAAACACAGTTGAAAAATTGGCTTATATCAAAATTGGTATTGCTCACAGCGCCAGTGTATTTTTCAATGGCTCTTAAATAAAAATACTTAAAGCTCAAAATGAGTTAAATTAATAGCTAAATAAAATTACTGTGCTAGTGTTATTGATACAGCATCATTAAGGACACTTTCGCCAAATACTAAGGCATATAAGTTAACATTTACTTTATGATCATTGAATATAGCTAGAACTGTCACTTAAAAAAATTTTAAATAAGCTTAAGATTAATTTTTTTTAATTATATTTGAAAAATAACCAGGATCTGTAGCTGATATGATTGCGCCAAAAAACAAACAATCAGTAAACGAAAAGTAATCTTTTAAAGGCTTAAATATAGATACACATAAATACATAAAGCCTCTTAAATTTAGGAAATAAATAAAATTCAAACTAATTCTTTAAAAAAATGTTGCCTTACCCAGTTACAAAACAAGAGATCGTAGTACCAATTAAGGCAAACACTAAAATAGCTCCAAAATTTTTAAAAAAATGTTTCTATTAGCAAAATAAAATTAAAAATATTAAACAACTTTTAATTTTAAAATTGTAACTTTTTTCATTGAATAACCAGCATGAAAGATAATTGGTGGTAATAAAAGATTAAAGAATATCTCTGGGTCAAAAGTAGCTTTCTCTTCATAATCTTGACTATTAATTTCATTCGAACGTTTTGGATTTTTGTAAGAATAAACAAATTTTTGTTGAGAGTTATTAGATACAGATAAATATATATATTCTGGTAAATTTCTAATGTCTGTCATGTTAATGCTTGCAGATAAATTAATAGACTTTTTATTTGCTGGTGAAAAGCCATATCGGATTATAATACCAAATATAGTACCTTTAAATTATATTTTTAGACTTAAAGATGTATGAACTTAATTTACTCTCATAACTAACCGTATATTATAGCCAAGCCAGTTTCGTGTATATAGGGAAAACGTTTATGTTTGAATATCCATATGGTAACTACCACTAATATCAATAAAAATGTAAAAATAAGCAAGTTGGTAGAATCTACAATATGATCGTGTATTTTACGCAAATCTTGACCTATTTCTATTAGCTCGGTCTGTTCGTTTGCGTTCAAATTTGTCATTTTAATCACATTTATTTTAAAAAAAATTATAATTTCTGAAATTTTTAAAAGTTTATTTTAATATTTTTGAATATATATTAAAAAAATACTAATAAAAAAAGGTATAAAAAAATTTAGAGAAATTCCTTTTTTATTCAAATAATTTTTTTGAAATATAATAAATCAACAAAATTAATTTTAGTTTTTAATATTATTATAGTTTTTAATTGAATCGAATGCAAAATGAATTGTCAAATTTGCTTTTTCGAATTTAATTCAAAATAAACATAACAAGTATAAATCGAAAATCAATAAAATTCGTATTACAGTATATTTTATTTGGTAAATGTTATTTTTGAATTTATTTAAGTATTTTTATTTATAAAAAATATTTAGTTAGAAATCCTAATTATCAGATGATCAAACATTGATAAATAAACACTAATAAATCCTTAATATCAGATATCTTAAATATATTTTTTAAATTTTAGCTTTAATTATTTATAATTTACCATGATCATATTTTATTGTAAAGGATATAAACGATAATGTTTTTTTTATAGTGGTAATCATCACCCTCCTACTCTTACCCGGGCTTGGGACCGGCAGTGGCGTAGTTATGATGATATTACGGCTACATACTCTTAATAAGAACGGGGGACGTTCAGCACAAATAACAACCACTCATCTGAGCCGAAGCTGCAAACTCGATCATTATTTGGCATATAGCTTGGAACCCCAAACCAAGCGCCTAATTTGACTTTACCTTGCCTTATTAAGAGTATTTGCAAAGTGCCAGCGTTACAAAACAAGCTCCCGCGATCGTTCCCAACCTACTATACTCCGTGATGGTCAAAGCCAGCGGCACAGACGTACGACAGGATTTGAGATAAGGCCCTTAGACCTCACCACCCGTAATGTACCACACTTTGCATAATACCACCACCCCTCCTACTTTACCCGGGCTTGGGACCGGCCTTGGCGTAGTTAGTGGCTTTTGTAAAATAAATATTTTTTTTTTAATGAATTAAAAAATTTTAAAATATTTTGAAATCCAAACTATGAAATATCTCAATAAATTTTAAAGCTAGAGAAATGCTCAATAGCTCATTTTGCAGATAATTTTATATTTTTATAGGATTAAGAAACATATGATATTTCTTATGATTTTAGGAATATTATTGTTTAAATATTGAAGTTATTTATAATGAAGTTATTCAACCTCCTAACCTGTAATGCAACACACTTTGCATAATAACACAACTTATGCGATTTTGAGAATGCAGTAATTAACTCAGTTTTACCGTTTGTACCAATCAAAGATACTTTTTTTATATATAATTATAAGTTAAGTTTCCCAGTTCCTATTTGACCTATTTTTATTATTTTGAACCCTTTTATTTTGGTATTTCCCAAAGAGTAGTAAGACGTGTGTTGCTCCATTTTTTAGAAAATCTCCTCAGATCAAATAATAGTATAGAATCATCGCATAAGGCTATGAGTCAAGATATAAACTGCAATCCCAAGATTAAAAAGTTGATTAATCACTTAATCAAAGAGGAGCATTCAATTTAATGGAAATTTGATATGAGCAGATGATCAAAAGTAGTGTTATTTTTCAACGAGCTTCAAGAGAGATCAAATAAGAAGAAGCTTTATTAAGATACCCATAATAAATGATTACTTTGAAAATGGTTTGATCTTACAGATACTTAAAATGAGTTTTTAAATGACGATGAAAGTGATTCTGAAAATGTAGACGAGAATAATGCTAATAACTCGGTAACAGACAATTTTGTCTTTAGGAAAACAATGAATATCTTCCGATGTTGAAAATGAATGAATCTCAGATCAATTTAGATAACATACCGAAATTATCTTGGGATCGGGTAACTCAAAGTGTCTTAGATAAATGAAATAAGTGAAGAAGATGAAGAGAGCAAAGATAATTTTAGGCTTGTATTTAATTGATCAGTATTTTTTTTCTGAAAAAATCAGTAATATAATTGAATAATCAGTATTTAATTTAATTGATCAGTAAATATTGATCAATACTCGGTTGATCAATAAAATAAATAAGCGATCATTATTTAAATATGACAATATATATTTTATTTGATATGCTCAGTAATATAATTAATTTGATAACTAATATAATTGATTCACCGGTATTGTATAATACCGATCAGTATTGATTAAATTTAATTGATAAAAAGAAATGGGTTTAGATTATGAAATGCCAAAAATAAATTCTTCAATTGATTCAATTTTTTAATGAAATGTCAAATGTATTTAGTATTAAAGCCATCGCAAATTTTTTCAAGCAAGAAAGAAAAACTTCAAGTAAGAAAAACTACTATTTGTAATGGCGATGTCGAGCATTCCAGAATACCTCTCCGATGAGGAAATTGATATTGAAGGTGTAGATGATGGTGCAACTCAAAAAAGAAGAACAAAAATAAAAGCGTAACTGGGAAATGGAAAATACCTATCTAAACAAACAAGCTGCAATGGAGCTTATTGATGGTGAAGATACATGGAGTCATCATTATACAAATCATACGCAAGGTGGAAATAAATGTGTATACCGCTGCCGCTTTTAAATAAATACTTATCAAAAATATATATTACTTATCAAACAATTAAAAAAATACTGATCAATTTATTTAAAAAATACTGATCATTTAATATATTTTATGTTCGCATATTGATAAATAACGAGCCGTTGAATCGAATTTCAGCTGTAAGAAAAGCTGAAGGAGCGGAAAATCAGTTGTTTGGAGAATATTTTTCACCCATTGCTGATGGTGATATTAAAGCCGAGGTGAATCCTATTTGGCAAATAAATGGTGAAATTCACAAAGGAAAATATATAACCAAAAAAAATGTGAATTAGCTTTTGCGAATTAAACGCGAAAAATAAACGAAAAATAAAAATTCAGTTGGCAGTTGAGTTTAATCAAAAATATGATCAAAATCAAACGTATTAATTTTTTTTATTATATTTGTTTTTTTATAATTAATAAATAAATTATTATTAAAAGCAACAATTTTTTTTAATTAAAATAACATGGTCTTTGCATTAAATTAGTTTTTATCATTTAAAATTAGATAATTTTAACTATAATTTCTTTTATTATTTTTTAACATAAAAAAATATTTTACAATTGATTTTTTGACATTAAATTTTTGACAATGAAATAATTTGACATTACTTTACAAAAGACCAATTTAATTTTTAGTCAAATAAAAAAAGCAGATTTTTTAAAGCAAAATTAAGGGTTTAAATAAGAACATTTTTTGAGACAATATTTTATTTAATTTTTAATTTAAAAAATAAAATAAATTTTAGTTTGTTTTACGGTTTTCCTATTAACTATGATGTATGTAAAAGACAAAATCGTGGTCTCTATAATTAATCTAATACATATGTTTAAAAAAATTTATTTAATTTTCAAAAATTTTTTAATTATTCTTTTATATAAATAAAAATTTTCATAATATTAATAAAAATATGAAAGGTAAAAATAAAGATCAAAATCAAACACTAAGTCAGCCTAAACAACAACAAGAAACAGCTCAATTGTCTTTCCCAGACGTTACGCCATTAGACCATGTAAAACAGTGTCCTAGATATACTTCCAGTAAGATAAATATCTCTAAAAAAATAAAAAAAAATTATTTTTCTAAAATTTTTTTCCTTTAGTTTTAAACCGACCTGATGGTGATGGAGTCGGCATTGAAGAGATGGATAGTTTACAAATGGAAATCGAAAGCTTGTTAGTAAACGTAATGCAACGAAACAGATTGCTTAAAATCGAAACAATGATTTTAGACAACGATAAAAATGCCGATTCGATTATAGTCGGATCTAACGTTAACAAATCACTTAGTTTTAGTTCGCATTCAGTTTCTACAAACAATTTCGCACAACATAAAGAAAAATCAACACCGCTAAATAAAAGAAATAAATCATTTTGCGGCAGCAAGCCCAATTTGACACCAATCTCAGGCTCTTCCAATAGTCTTTTCAATACTGAACTGACCACACCCATAGTTCGAAACGAAATACCTGATGTATTCTGGCAATCAGTAGAACCATATTGTGCAGATCTAAATGACGATGATCTAAAATTTCTAGAATCGCAAATCGATCAGAGTGAAAAATATTCAAATTCTAATATTAAAAGTAAAAACAAGAATTTTTTTAAAACAAAATAAATTTATTATTTAAAAAAAATTTAAATTAAAAGTTGGTCCTCTTGGCAAACACTATTCCATTCAATGGGCTGAAGAGGATTTAAATCAACAGATTAAAGAAGGTTCTCGATTCCCAGATTTGAATTCAAAAATAAGTCCGAATAGTTTAAAACGAAAAGCTTCGGAACATACACCAACTAATTACTTTTTAAAAAAACAAAGTTTGATTGAAGAAAGTTTAGAAAAATTAAACAAACAACAACAAAATGAATCGATTAGCTACGGACCGCTAACACAAAGGCTTATTTCGGCTTTAATTGAGCAAAATTTGATGACCCCATTTGATAATGAAATAAATGATTACTTGGAAAAAATTGGACCACCTCAAGCAAGCTATTTATCACCTAAAACTATGGCAAAAAAATTCACATTTAATACAAACAACTCGAGCAATATTGAGCGTAAAATAAAAAAAACTTTGATTGAACAAGGCATTCTAGATATGGACGAAAACGAAAAGATGGACTATACAAGCGATGAAAATTCGAGCCAAGCATTCAGTCTTAATGAGACTCAGTCAAAAGACAATATTAATATATCTAAAGATGATGAGATTGCAAACGAGATTTTGAATGTTCAAAACGAGTTAAGGTTGGTTAGCAAGCAATGTAAACAAACTTTGGAACAGTTATTGAACATTTCCAAGCAAAATATGGAAAAGCAAGAAATAAAAAAAAAGATAAAGAGCATTGATTTGGAAATAATTGATTTTTTTGAAAAATTCAAACAAGCTCGACTAATCAAAAAGCCAATTTTAAAAAAAGACAAAGAAAAAGCACAAAAATTAATTAAGGATAGAGAATCATTAAGCACTGAGCTTAAAAATATTCTAATAAAATAATTTTTTTTTTAATTAAATTTTTTTTTTAAATTTATTTAATTTACTTAACAAAAATGATTTGATAAATTTTATGAACCAAATTTTATTTTTTGATCATTAAAATGTAAATAAATTTTATAAGAATAAGATCTTTTTTTTTATATATTTTTATATGGTATTAAGAACAGTTAATTTAAATTAAATTTTTACGTATTTTTGAGAATTTTTGAAGCTATTTTAAATATTACCAAAATGAATATATCGAAAATTTTAAAATATTCGTACTTATTTTTGAATTATTAAATGATCAGTATTTCAAATACTTTGATCAGTATTTTTTAAATAAATTGATCAGTATTTTTTTAATTGTTTGATAAGTAATATATATTTTTGATAAGTATTTATTTAAAAGCGGCAGCGGTATACACATTTATTTCCACCTTGCGTATGATTTGTATAATGATGACTCCATGTATCTTCACCATCAATAAGCTCCATTGCAGCTTGTTTGTTTAGATAGGTATTTTCCATTTCCCAGTTACGCTTTTATTTTTGTTCTTCTTTTTTGAGTTGCACCATCATCTACACCTTCAATATCAATTTCCTCATCGGAGAGGTATTCTGGAATGCTCGACATCGCCATTACAAATAGTAGTTTTTCTTACTTGAAGTTTTTCTTTCTTGCTTGAAAAAATTTGCGATGGCTTTAATACTAAATACATTTGACATTTCATTAAAAAATTGAATCAATTGAAGAATTTATTTTTGGCATTTCATAATCTAAACCCATTTCTTTTTATCAATTAAATTTAATCAATACTGATCGGTATTATACAATACCGGTGAATCAATTATATTAGTTATCAAATTAATTATATTACTGAGCATATCAAATAAAATATATATTGTCATATTTAAATAATGATCGCTTATTTATTTTATTGATCAACCGAGTATTGATCAATATTTACTGATCAATTAAATTAAATACTGATTATTCAATTATATTACTGATTTTTTCAGAAAAAAAATACTGATCAAATTATTTATAATACTGATCAATTAAATACAAGCCTAATTCTTCTCAATCTTTTATTTCTCAAATTTTTGATACATAAACATTAAAATAATGTAATATCCAAAATGGAAAAAGAAATTCAGAATTGAAGAAATCGTTTTCCTAACTTTATCCAATAATAACAACAAAGATTTATACTTAAGTTCTTAACTTCAATTACCAAAACAAAAACAATTTCAACAAGCAAACAAACTGCATGCATGTTTTATTAACATTTTAATCAATAGAATTCTTAAAATAAGAAACATTCTAAATTATATTAAATAGCAAAAATGAAGTTTACATACAAGATGCTTTCAAATTTGATATAAATTAAATAAATTTTGATACTTCAGTAAAATTCAAGCAGTTTCATTTTTAACTTATATAAATAAGAATTATGCACATAATATAGGAAATATTTTTTATGAACCGTCTAAAGTGGTAAAGATTTGGGACATGTATCAGATAGCATAAATTAAAGAATTTTTATTCTTAAAAAGAGAAATTCTTAAAAAAAAAACAAAACAAAAACTTATTTTTAATTTTCAAATTATTCTAGAAACTGGATAATTCTTGCAACTTTTCTCTTAAAATTATATCAAAAGCTTAATCAAATTGCTATTTTCATTTTATAAAATATTAACATGCTATAGAACTTACAATAAACATATATAGCTGAATATTTCAAAACGCTTTATTCAAGTTACAATTGAACCAAAAACCAAGGTTAATCATTAATAAAAAAAAAGTAATGATTTCTTTATCATATATTATTATTATTATTATTATATATATTATCCTATCCTTATAAAAATTCTGTTAAATAAGTATTTTAAAAATGTTTAAATTAGCTTAATACAATAAAGAAATTTTATGTAAATTAAACAAGAACCTAAAAAAATAATTTAATCAATCTATAACTTATTTAACATGCTCTCGAAAATATATTAAAATATAAGAAAAATATTGCTTTATTTTATCTATTAGGAAATAATTTATTGA
Organism: Brachionus angularis; assembly: GCA_021432725.1. Classification (NCBI taxonomy): domain Eukaryota; kingdom Metazoa; phylum Rotifera; class Eurotatoria; order Ploima; family Brachionidae; genus Brachionus; species Brachionus angularis. The sequence goes on along the minus strand of JAJVDD010000001.1, from coordinate 1,774,387 downwards.
TAAAATTTCAAACAAAAATTTTCACAATTTTTCATCCTATAGTTTAATTAATCTACATTTTGTGAATATAATTTTAATGGTAGAAGATTAGCACTAAAAAATCAAGGACAGATTAGATTTATTTAAATAAAAAGACTAATTTAGTTCAACATAATATTTCAAATATTACTATTCCTTGACACAAATTTAAATAAAAAAAAAAGCATATTTATTAAATGAACAAAATAATTTCAGCATACTATTGAAAATAAAAGTTCAAGGAATAAAGAACATTTTTCTAAAATATATATATATAAATTATAAAACCCCCTCGCCTTTCTCTATTATATTTATATTTATATATACATAAAAAAATCTCAAGTATATATATACTAGATCAAGAGAAAAATATGGTGGAAATGAATAATTTAGTATATTTAAAGCCAAGCAACGTTTTCATTTTTAGATTGTTTCGATAATTAATAGAAAAAAAAATTTATATTTATAAAAAAAGAAAACAAATTTAGTTTAAATTTTTTTTTCGTCAACGAGAAAATTATCAATAAAAAATGTCTAGATACAGAGGTGGACCGACAACAACATTATATATACGAAATATATCAGATAGAGTCAGGTACCCATTAAATTTTTAAATTTAAAACAAAAAAAATCTTTCTTTTGTTTCTTATAAGTTAAGTAATTAAAAATCTTTTTTTTTTTGCTATTTTTTTCTAGGTACGAGGACTTGAGACGTCTATTTCAAAAATATGGTAAAGTATTAGACGTCACTATACCGTTAGACTATTATTCAGGCATGCCGAAAGGCTACTGCTTCGTTGAATATCCTTTTTAATGAATTTTATTTATTTAATTTTTTTCAAAGTTCAATTTTTCAAATTTTCTCGAGAGTTAGAAAATTTACTTACTTTACTTGCATTTCTTTCTTAAATTAAATTTATCTTATTTATTTATTTATTTTTTTTTATTTATTAATTAATTTATTATTTAAATTAATATAAAACAAAATTTTATAAAATAATTTTTTTTAAATAAATTAAGGACAATCTTAAATTAAATAATCATAATAATATATCATAGCAATAATAATAATAATAAATCTCAATTTTCAAATTTTCAATTTTCCCAATATCCAAACTAAACAATTCCTTTTCAATACTTTTTCAAAATCAAACACACTAAAAACACACACATACAATCTCAATTTTTAAATTATAAAAATACAATTAAAAATAAAAAAAAATTTTCCAACTCTCGATACAAAAACAAGTTAGGGTCTTAAAATAATAAATATTAGTGAACAATAAATAACAATAAATATCCTTAACTCGATGTACGTATGAAGATCCAAGAGATGCAGAAGAGGCTCAATATAGAATGGATAGACAAAGATTATTTGGCAGAGAGATTGAGGTAGAGTTCGCTAGAGGCGACCGTAAAAGTAATTTTAAAATAATTTTTAACACGAGTTTAATTTTTTATTTAAAAAAAAAAAAATTAAATTAAAAAATGTGTTTAGCCCCGGGTGAAATGAGAAACCGTGATAGAGACCGTACTAGATATGCTAGAGGTCATGGTCACTACGATCGTCGAATGGATGATTATAGAGAAGAGCGTCGAAGTCGTAGCAGAAGCGGGGGACGCGAAAGAAGAGGAAGAGAACGACCACCACGTAGTAAGAGCAGAGAGGCTTCTTATCGCAGTAGAAGTAAATCTAGAGGATCTAGATCGTATTCTAAAAATAGAACACCAAGTCCAAGAAACAACAAATCACAATCAAGAGAACGTACAAGATCACTTGATAGATCTGTATCAAGACCACGTGGTTCTCCAAGAAGGTAATATTTTAAAAAAATTTTATATTTTATTTTATTGTCTATGATGTTTTTAAAATATTTGCTACTCTTGAACAAAATGATGTAGACTTTTAGCTGAGACATAATTTAATTTGTTTTATTTATAAATTATTTTAAAATTTATATATTTTTTTTTTTTATTCAAGAAACGACACTCGATCACCGGAAAAAAATAATAACATGAGCAGAAGCCCTAGTCCGGCTTAATAAAATGTATTCAAAAATAAAAAAAAAAACTATTTTTTCTTATTATTTTATAAAAGACACAAATTTGTAATGTGATAAAAAAATTTTTTCTCTGTTATTTTACTTTTCTTAATTAAATGTTTGTTTTAAATAAATATAAAATTAATACATAAAAAAAAAAATTTTATTCTTAGATTTTAATAATTTGTTATCTTATTAATATATTATTATTTTAATGTTGTTAATTATTTAATTAATTTTCATTTAATATACAAAACATTCAATACTTTAAAAAAAAAAAACACTTTTTTTTGTACATTTTCAAAAATTTGAAAATTGAAATAAAAATATTTAATATCAGAAACCAATATATTTTTTAATAACTTTTAATTTATCTTCATCCATTAATATTTTAATATTAAATTTTTGCCAAACAAAAAGGCTTGAAATCAAATTAATAAGTTTAGTTAAAGATAATCAATATCATTTATATCTGAACATTTTTCATTCGTCTATTAGCCAAAACACAAAATATAGCTATTTACTTTAAAACATTTGAAAATTTTAAAAATTTAATTTTATAAATGATACCTTTTATTCAACAAATTTTAAACGTTTCATTTAAAACTGCCTAGCTAAGACTTTGAATATTTGCTTGATTACTTTTCCCAGATTAATGTATTATTCATTTATTCAATAATAATTTTGCAATAGTATGTTCAATTGCTTATCAAGTTTCAATATAAATACAGTGGTGGACAAAAATATTAGCGAACTCAATTTTAAAGCATAAAAATCAATATTTTCTCTTAATATTCCAAGAAAAAAAAAAAGATTTTGTTTTGGTAATAAATAGTAAAGATATTTGTCCAATTTTTTAAATTTTCTTTTATTTTTAACAATAAACTTTTAACTAAAAAATTCTAATTTTAACAAATTTATTTATACTTAAAAATAATAATTTTTATTTTTTATTAAATTTTTTGAAATTAAAAAATATTTTAAGTTTTACACCAAATTTTTAAGGATCTGTTAAAAATTAAAACAAAAAACAAAACATTTTTCTAGATATATTTTATGGCCTCCATGGTTTGACTTCTTGTTTTGGTTTCATATTTATAGAAGAATTTTCCTTCAAGTCTAAATCTTTTTTAGATCTAGCTGAATCTATACGTGCCGAATTTAGTTCGTTTCGGTTAGTCTTCAATGGAGCACGAATTTGTAACGGCGCTAAATTAGACATTAAATCATGTGTTAAATGGTTATTAGTAAATTGATAAATATCTGGCTCTCGATTAGTCATATTACCATAACCTTGGTAATATCCTTGTCTTGACGTATTCCCACCCGAATTTCCAAACAAACTCTCATCAACATAACTTTTCTGATTAATCATATATTTGTATTTTTGTTTAGCTTCTAATATTGGATGATTAGATCTTGGTGTATTAGACGCTCGTTTATTAATTACTTGATCTTGTACTAAACTAAAATTGACTCCATCATGAAATTTACCTAATGTTGAACTGCACGGTTCGTGTAAAACTGGTCTACCACTAGCTGATTGAGATCTTCTTGTTTTAACTGGTGTTTCAGCTCGAGCACTTATTGGTCTTGCTATTATTCCATTTTCTAAATTATTTAAATTTGAAACTGTTTTTGAAGTCATTCAAAATTTCTAATTAAATTTTAATAAACTATATAAAAAATTTAATATAAAAAATGTTGGTAAAAAATATTCCAAAATAAGTTTTGAGTTTTTATTCCCAAAATAAATTATCAAAATTTAAAATGTTTTTTTTTTGTTCAAAAGCATTTTATTTACAATTTTTTTTTTTTTAACAAATAAATTAACGGTTTAGACGAACAGCTCTATCTACTTTAGCATATCGTGGCTCGATTATATCAAATATAAAATAAAATACTAAACAAGCTAATAAAGTAATAGACAAACTTGTCAATATTAAAATCCATATCAAAGATGTATAACTGTAATTGTAAGCCGGAACTTCGTTTTCATCTGGTGTTAAATTTCCTCTAGGTAGAGTTAACAAAATGATTGTAACAATTCCCGAAAGAATTGATGGTACAACTGAAATATTTTTTATTTTTCCTTGTGCACCACAAAATAACAATAAACAAAGTATTGAAAATATCCATAAAGTAGCTAAAATTATAATTCCAGCTCCAATCTCCATTTTTTTTTTGAAATTTTTTTATTAAAAAATATTTAAATAAAAATTTGTTTTTTTCTTTTTGAAGCATAAAATAATTAACTTTGAACTCGAAATTAAATGGTTGCTATTAGTTACTAGAAGATTAATTCAAATTTAAAATAAAATGAATTTATAATTCAAAAATGGATGAATCAGAAGCTGTTTTAAAAAGACTAGAACAAAATAAAAAAAATGATTCATTAAATTTAAATAATCTCGATTTAAAAGCGTTACCGAGTCAACTCTCTAGTTATGTACATTTAAAATATTTGTACTTGGATAATAATAAGTTAATATTTATTCCAGAAATTGGTAGTTTAGTGCAGCTCGAAGAGCTTTCAATCGAAAACAATGAGCTTACTTTGATACCAGAGAGTTATTATAATTTAAAAAATTTGAAAAGTTTAAATCTAAGCAAAAATCATCTGAAATATTTAAGCGCAGATTTGTTCAAGAATTATCAACAGCTAAATATTTTATGGTTAAACAACTGCGAGTTGATGTATTTACCTAAAGAGATCGGTTGTTTAAAACAATTAGAAAAATTAGGTCTCAAAGAAAATAATTTGCAAGATATGCCACAAGAAATTGGTAATTTGAGCAATTTGAAGTGGTTAAACTTGGAAAAAAATGAGATATATTCTATTCCGGATAGTTTTACAAATTTAACTAATTTAAATTACTTGAATTTATCTTTTAATAAATTAGAAGAGTTGAAAGATTTTAAAAATTTAAAGTCATTAAATATTTTGTTAATAAGAAATAATTTAATAAAAAAATTTACTGATGAAAATGTATTAGAATTTTTGTATTTAAATAAATTTGATCTAAGAGAAAATACATTTATAAAATATTTAAAAGAGAACAATCCAGCATTCTATGAACAATTATTAAAAATCGATAATTTTTTAGTTCAAGATCAACAAAGCACATAGTTTATCAAATTATTAAATGGAAGTTTTTTTTTAATTATTAAATTATTTAAATTTAAATTTTTTTTATTTATAATAAAAAAATAAAATGAAAACTTTTAATTTTTTAAAATATAATGAATAAAATTTAAATTGATTTAAAAATTAAGACCTCCGGAACTTAATAGAGAATTCAAAAGTAAATAAATAAATTTTATTGAACACAAATATTTTATGAAATTATTGAATGTTTGAACATTAATTTAAAGGTTGCTTTGATTAAAAATAAATTAATCAGACCAGCGATGGGAGCAATATATAAATTATCTGATGCTTCTAAAGCTCAAAACGATATAATTAATAATGATGGTACTAATGGCAGACTTACTTTAACTATTCCATAGACATTTTAATCTAAGATCTAAAAAATCTAAATTTTAAAGTTTTAAATTTAAATCGTAGACAATTTTTAAAATTTAATTTTTATTTTTATATGATTAATAAAAAAATGATTGTTTATTAACATACTTTAATGAATAATTAAAATATTATTTTAGTTCCTTATTATTTGTATTTGTTGTGAATTTTATAAATGTGAATAAAATATTTATTGTTGTTTTTTAAAATTAAGCTTAAATTACATTAAATATTGATATAATTTTTAATTAAACATAAACTAAACGTATAAACTTTTATTTAATAAATTTTTAAAAACAAAACTTTAAATTAAAACGAAAATTTTTTAATATAGGTATAAAGTATTAGAAAAAAAATTTTTTGTGATAAAAGAATTAAAAATTAATGAAATTTTAATCTTTATTTTTTTATTCTAACATATATATTACAATAAAAGTAAAATTAAAAATAATTAATTTTTAATTATAAATGATCAAACAGTCATTTAGGATCTTTGGTTTTGTTGTTCTTTTGATGTTTCAAGATTTTCAAAATGTTTTTGGGCATATTTAATGTTGTAATTTGTCAATGCCGGTGCTTTATTTTTTTCATAAAATTTTTAAATTATTTTATTAAATTAGAGCATTAAAGCACATACTTATTTTTGGATCTGATATAATCACCATAATATAAGTATTTGGAGTAAATAAATCTATTATAATTGTATAATTTCCATTTCTTATTTCAACCGATTGAAAACTTGTATCAAATTTACTAAAAACAGAATTTTTCAGTACTTTTTTTGAAAAAATTTATATCTATGTATTTACCTGCAACTCAATTTAAATTGCTTTATAATATTGCTTATTTTTTCGAATCTTTGTAAATCATTTTGTTCTTTTTTTAAGCATTGTGATACAACTAAAAATGTTGTTTTTTCAAATAATAAAATTTCATCAGCTTCAATCACATCAGCAAAGTCTTTTAAATTTCTTTCCAATTGAGCAGCATTTAAGATTAGTTCATGAACTATTTGAGACCAGGCCTTGAATAATTTTAAAATAATTTTGAATAAATCAATCAATTATGTGTATTCAATAAATAAACCAACTTTATACAAAGTTTCGTCCCAAATTGATGATTGAAAACATTTAAATTGTAATGGCTTAGAATAAGTTTCGAGTTCTTCGACTCTTCGATTAAAAATCTTTTAATAAATAATTTAATATTTTACAAAAAATATTATTTTTTTAAAAAATGAAATAAACAGCTTCTCTTTGATTCTCTGGTATTAAATCCATTTTATGAATTAATACAAATATTTTAGCATTGGGCGATTGCTGTGACATTGATTCAAGACTATTATATTTTAAAACAAACACAGTTATTTTGAAATTTGAATCAAAAAATTTTATATATATTTATTCAATGTACCAGCTTTGATAATAATGAATATCTTTGTCTATTTCTCTTGATTCTACATCAAATACATATATTAATACTTCGACATTTCTAAATATATTATCTCTTTGAGCTGTAAAATAATGTTCCATAAAAGCTTCTTGACCTCCACAGTCCCATAAATTAAGTACCAAATTTCCTAAAAACTTCACATAAGACTGTTCAACATCGACTTTTAAATTAAAAAAAAAAAACTATTAATTCAAAAATTGAATTCCATATTTTCATTTAAATATTGAATTACTTGTAGCACCAAGTTTTCTAGTATCTCTAGCTATATAATTAGCAAATATAATAGATCTCATAGATGTTTTACCAGATCCACTTTTTCCCATTAATAAAACCTAGTTTCATATTTTTATTAATAATTTTTATCAAATTTTTATCATTTAATATTAAACTAACCTTTTTACGCATTTTATTCTCTTTTTTTTTTTTTAATAAATTTATTCAAAACTTTAAAAAAAATTTTAACTGAATAGTTAAGTTTTTTAAAAATATAAACTAATTTTATAAAATTAAATTTATGTTTTGAAGTATAAAATCATAAGGCTATGCTATATATAAATAGAATATATTTTTATAATTTTTAATAACTATAATAATTTTGCTTTGAAATTTTTATTTTATTCATAGAACTAGAAGCATTACTTTTTTAATTTTTTATTAGATTTAATTAAATAATTTAAATTTACAGAAATTATTCTAAACTTATAATAAACATATCATCAAAAATGTTTCCTTCACAATCCATACCACCATGAATAACTAAAAAATTTCCATTCGAATCTTCTTCATTGTTAGATTTGAAATCAGCTTTACAATAAGCAAAATCCAATCTTGCAGGCGGTTTATAACCGAATATTTCGACTTGAGACCATTGATTCGAATTTATATCATATCTCCATAAATCATCTAAAGCATTACCTGTTTTATCAATACCACCAAATATGTATAAACTATCTTTAACAACAATTCCACCATGAGCTGCTCTTGGACCAGGAGATTTACTCTCTTTACTAAAATTAAGTTGAGACCAAGTCATATTTTTTAAATCTAGTGACCACAGATCTTCGTACATAACATCATCTTTCATACCACCATGTAAATAAACTAGATTATCATTATAATTCAACATAATATGACCTTGTCTCATATCTGGTAATGAGCCTTTTAAATTCAAAGATACCCATTTGTTACTATTTGGATTATATATGTATAACTTTTGGTCTATAACTGGACTTTTACCGGAACTACCACCTCCATACACTATTAATTGATTTTTGTATGAAACACCAACATGTAATGTACGAGCTGATGGCGCATTTTGACTCTCGTTTTTAACCAATTCAAATTTTTTTTCTTCTAAATTTAATTTTAACAAATGTTTTAAAACTCCGTTCTCATTACAGCCTCCGAATATGAAAATTTGATTTTTATTCTCGGAAATTAAATAAGAGTGTTCATATGTTCCTTTTTGAAAATTTTCCAAGTCTTCATCGAATTTGTCCCAGTTTAGACTGTCCATATTTAAAACATAAACATCGTTGAATGAGCCAGAAGGATTTGCCCCACCAATTATATAAAATTTGCCTTTCGATTCATTGCAATTATTTATATAGGATATTGTATGACCAACTCTCATAAATGGAGATTCTCCTACAGCACTTATTGAATACCAGACATTTTTGGAAATCTTTGAATTTTCGTCATAAATTGGATACAATTCCATATTTTGATTTAATACAAAGAATCTTTATGAACCCTATGACTGAAAAAATTATTAAAAAATTTGAAATCAACGAAAATGAAACAAAAAAAATGAGCAAAAAGTCTATCGTGAAAGAAATAAGCGAATACCTTGGATGTACATCGTTAAATAAAAATGAAATTAGCAATCAAATAAAATTTAAAAAAAGAGAGATCTCGAAGATAAAACTAAATGGTGTTAGCGAATCAATAAAAGTATGCTTAAAAAATATAGAAAATCCTATATATAGAAGAATAATACTGCAATTAATAAGATCCTACTGAGAAAAAAAAATAATAATAAAAAAAATTACTTACTGACAATGAAATCCTAGCTAGAAAACCAAAAACTTTTTTACGATTCTTTATTTTTTTTGTTTTTTTTTTTAAATTTTAAGAATAATGAACTAAATTATCTAAAAAAAAAAGTAGCATATAAATGGAAAAAAAGAAACAAATAATATTATATGAATCATAACTTAATTAACTTTGTATATAATATTATTTATACTTATTATTATATAACATCGCCTATAAGGCGTCAAATGAAATTAATAAATAAATTAATTAGTTAATTAGTTAAGCTTCTATGAAATTTAAGTTATTTAAAAAAGGAGAATTTGTTTCCTTGGCAATTTTCAATTAAATTCAAAAATATATTTATTAAAAAGTTAATTTTAGTTTAAACAACTGAAAATTTTCTTTACATTTTTTTAAAATTAAAATGTTTGAATTAAAGTAATATAAATTTGAAATTTAATTTTTAAAAAATTTAAATTAATTAAACTTCAATAAGAGTATAAGATATTTTATTATCTAATCGTCAGCGACAAAAAAGCAAAATTAATATTAAAACGCAATGACTCGTGCATTAAAGTCAAGAAAAATTAAAAATTTTTATTTTTAATGAATACAAGGTTTTTTATATTTAAAAATAATTTTTTAAGTATTTATAGTATCTTAACTAGTAATTTTTTACATGAATTTGTTTGAAAATTATTTTATTAGTTTTTTTTAATTAAATTTAGAAAATTATACAAATATGATGAAAGGAATTTTAGTTGAAAAATTTGGTGGTCCTGAAGTTTGTGAATATCAAACCAATTTACCAATACCAGAACCAAATGACAATCAAGTTCGAACTCTTTACAATTTCATTAAATCTATTTATATTTTTATTTAGTTTTAAAATTAAAGATACAAGTTAGAGTGTATGCTGCTGGTATAAATCCAGTCGACACTTATATTCGATCTGGAACCCATAGTAGAGTGCCTAAACTACCGTATACTCCAGGTCTTGACTCAGCTGGTGTTGTTAGTAAAGTTGGAAAGAATGTCAAAAATTTTAATGTACTATTAATAATTTATTTTATTTTATTTTGAAATTTATTTAAACCATATTTTGAAGGTTGGTGATAGAGTTTTTACAACTAATTCAGATACTGGAACTTATGCTGAATATACTTTATGTAATCCAATGTATACATTTAAATTGGATGAAAGTTTAACTTTTGAAGAAGGTTCTGCTCTAGGAGTTCCTTATTTTACGGTAATATCATAATTTAAAAATTAAAACTTGTTCATTTTAATTTCGAATAATTTATTTTTTAAGGCTTATAGAGCTTTATTTTTAAAGTATTATTTTTAATTAAAATTTAAAAAAAATAAATATAAATTATAATAATATTTATAAATAAAGAGGAAACGCTAAGCCAGGAGAAACAGTACTTATTCATGGAGCTTCTGGATCGGTTGGTATTGCTTCGATTCAATTAGCTAAAGCTCAAGGACTAAGAGTAATTGGCACAGCTGGAACTGATGCTGGTTTACAATTAGTCAAAGAAAACGGAGCTGACTTTGTTTTTAATCATAAAGAAGAAAATTATATGGAAAAAATCAAGGCTTTATGTCCAGAAGGTGTTGAATTGATTCTAGAAATGCTTGCTAATGTTAATTTAAATAATGATATACAAATTCTAAAATGGAAAAAAGGAAGAGTTCTTGTAAGTTGAAAAATTTGTTAGAAAATATTTGATTGTTTATTAATTATTCAAAAAAAAAAAAGATCATTGGCAATCGAGGATCTATTGAAATAAACCCAAGATTTTTAATGGCTAAAGAAACTTCTATTACTGGCGTTACTTTATTCACTTCTGATCAAGATGATTTAAATCTTATGTATAGTCATATAAATGCTTTGACCAGAAATAAATTAATCAGACCAGTGATGGGAGCTATTTACCAATTATCTGACGCTTCTAAAGCTCAAAACGATGTTATTAACAATACCGGTGCTCATGGTAGACTTACACTTGTTATACCATAAATAAACATATTAGATCTAAAATAAATCTTTTTAAAAACCTAAATAAAATAATTTTAAAATTTTTTCTTTTTATTTTATTAGTTTATTTAAATTTCACTTCATTATCAAAGTGAAATAAATTAAAAAAAAACTTAATTTATTAACTTAATTTAATAATAAATATATTTTTTAAAATAGATTTTTAAAACAAAATTTTAATTTAAATTTAAAAAAAAATGCTCAAATTATTAACAACATTAGTTGGTCATGAAGACAGGGTTTGGTCAGTAAATAGATTTAGTTTTTAATTATTTAAAAATTTATTATTTTATTTAAAATACAATTTTAAATAATTTCAAGGTGTGTTTCTTGGAATCCAAAAGGTAATTTGTTGGCTTCTTGTAGTGGTGACCATTCTGTCAAAATTTGGTCACAAAACAATACAGATAAACAAGACGATTGGATATGTAAAGCAACATTATCTGATGGACATACTCGTACTATTCGTTGGGTTAGTTGGAGCCCTTGTGGACAAAAATTGGCTACGGCTAGCTTTGATACAACTATTGTAATATGGAAAAGAAAAAGTGATAGTGATTTTGAAATAATAGCTAATTTAGAAGGACATGAAAATGAAGTAAAGTGTACTGCATGGTCTTACGATGGTGCTTTTTTGGCTTCTTGTTCTCGTGATCGGAGCGTTTGGGTATGGGATGGTAAGATTCAAATTTAAAATTTAAATCAAACACTTTTAAAATTGAATATTAAAAAAATCTTTTTTCAAGTAAGTGAAGACGAAGAGTATGAATGCAGCTCTGTTTTAACTATTCATTCACAAGATGTGAAACACGTTCTTTGGCATCCAAATAAAAATGTATTTAAATTTTTAGCAAAATTTTTAGAAAAAAAATAATTTTTTATCTAATTATCAAAAAAGTTGTTAGTTTCTTCGAGCTATGATAATTCGATTAAAATTTCCGAACAAGATGTTGACGATTGGACATGTACAAATACCTTGGGTATCAACAAAAAAAACTAATTTAAAAAAAAAAACATAATATTTTAGAAGCTAAATTTTTTTGCCAAAAGAAGCTCACACGTCGACAGTTTGGAGCAGTGATTTTAATTCAGACGGATCTAAGCTAATATCATGTAGTGACGACAAAACTCTTAAATTATGGAAACAAGAAGAAGACAAATCTCAAAATGAACATAATCAAAGTAAAAGACTAGTAAAAAAATAAATAAATTTTTAAATTTTAAAATTTAGTTAAATTCTAAAATTTATAGATAAAAAAAATTTTAAATGGGTTTGTTATTCGACAATATCAGGTTATCATTCAAGAACTATTTTCAGCGTGAAATGGTCTAAATTGAATAATTTAATAGCAACTGCATCAGCTGATAATTCAATAAGTATATTTAAAGAAAATATGAACAACAATCCAGATGAGCCTACTTTAAGTATGATTTGTAATCAAAAAGATGCTCATAGTCAAGATTGTAATTGTATAGATTGGAATCCAACTCATTCCAATCTTCTGGCATCTTGTGGTGACGATGGTACCGTAAAATTATGGACTTTTGTTGAATCAGATTAAATTAATGTTTTGTTATTTTAGTTATATTTGATTTTTTTTTTATTTTATTAATTTTCATTTAGCCATTAAAACTTTATTATTATTATTTTTATTATTGAAAAAGTATTGAAGAAATTAAAAAAGTTTTAGCAAATATTAATTCAATAAAATATTTTTATTTATTATTAAATAAATATAAATAAAAATAAAATTCAGTAAAAAAAAAAAAAGAATTTGTTTTATTTTCTCTAAGAATTTCCTTTTTGAGAAATTTTTGTTTATTTCAACTGTCAAAATTCAATTTTAGATGAGTAATTTCTAATAAATAAAATATTTCGTCTAGTTACAATCAGGTTTCTTTTGAGCTCATGAAAACAACTATTTATTACAATTTAAAATCCTGTTTTAAAATATAGGTTCTTTTTTTTTTTAAAGCAAGTCTTAGTTTTTATGCTCTTAAATAATATTTTTAAAATAAAACTTGTTTTAATTGTTTAATAAACCAACATAAGTTATGGTAAAATTATTTGCGCTTTCCATCTTGTTATTATTAATCGTATTAATTTTTCAACAAATTTCTCTAAGCTTATCAAAAAATACTAAGAATTTGATGAATACTGAAGCCAAATAAATTTTATATTGAATTTTTATTCAATATGGTTTTTAACCTTAAAGCATTTTTTATAAATATTTATCCCATACCAAAAAAAAAAACAAAACAAAACAAAACAGATAAACAATTTTAAAATATTTAAAATTCTAAGGAATAAAATAAACCTGTTTTTGTTTGATTTAGACCTTTTCATACAAATTCACATGCTTCTGTTATCTTTAATCTTGAAAAAATATTTTAAACAGTAATTCAATTCCCAAGGTATAATTAAACTCAAAACTACTCAAATTTTAAGTTTATTTACAAATAAACTAAATTGAATATATAATTTAATATTTAAAAAAAGAAAAAGAAAATAAAAGAAAAGAAAAAAGATAAGTAAAATAAATGATTGATAAAACTTGATTAGAAATTAATTGAAATGTATCAAACAGAGATTTATTATTAAATATAATAAAAATAAGAGTAATTAGAATAGTTTAAGTTAGAGTATTGATTATTTGATAAATGTTTCTATAGTACAACTCAACAAAAAAAAAAAAACAATTTCGCTTAAATTGTCTAATTAAGATTATAAATACAAATTTATTTTTATTTTGTTTCTCTTTCAAAAAAATGAAAACTTACGAAACAAGTTAAAATTATATTTATTCATTTATTTTCTAGATTAGAAAGAAATGTTATATTTTGAAAAAAAAAATAAAATAAGTTTTGTTATTTTCAAACTTTATTTTCAACTTGAAAATAAAGAATTTTTTTTTTAAAAAGTTCAATTTATGAAACTTAATCTTTTACAGTAAAGCAAACAAAAGTTAAATTAATTAATTATTAAGTTTAATAATTAAAAATTAAAAAAAAAGAAAAATTTTTGTTTCATTTTTTCATAAATTTTTTGTCTAATTTTACAAAATATTTTAGAAAAAATAGTTTTCCAACAAAATTTAATTTCAATTCTATTTACTAGGAAAATGATTCAAGATCAAATTTCAAATGTTATTAAATTTTAATGAATATTTTATAATTTAGCTTTTTTATCTAATTAGATAATGATGTGATCTTTAAATTAATTAGAAAATTAATAAGAAGAAAAGAATCAAGAATTAGTTGAAATTCAAAATTATTCACACAAAGTCTACCAGGTATAATTCAAATAAAGTAAATTTGAGATTTTGAAGGGAAGAATAATTTTTTTATAATCATCAAAGCTAATAATACATATATATTGCAAATATTATGAATATTTTCAAAACTTGGAAAATAAAATATATAAAAACAGAAATAAACCTTGTGATACATGAAATTTTTATATTCTATGAGCTAATTTTAAATAGAAAAAGTAGAGTTAAGAGGCTTTATAAAGTTCGAACTTATCATAAGCTATTTAATTGATAATATACGGTATTAATATTGAGGTTTTTAAAAGAACAAAGAAAATTAAATAATTATTAATCCTTCTATTCATACAACACTTCTTATAAACAGTTTAATGATTTTCTAATTAAAAAAAAAAAAATTTTTATTTTTAAATCTTGTTTGAAAAAATAATAAATCTATTTCTATTTTTATTAAAACTATACAAAGTACTTGTTGTTTTAATAGATTTTTGTTTTTTACTTACCTGAAAAACCATCCAACCTTTGTTTTAATTGTTTATAATTGTGTTTTTGAAAAGCACATGCTTTAATTTTAATTTTAATAGTAATTATAATTAAATTTAATTTATTTAATAAAATAAAAAAAACAAAAACAAAAACAAAATAGTTAAAAAATGATTGTTTCAATTGAAATATTAATAATGACTTTTATTTGGTTTATAAAGAATAAAATCCTTATAATCATATGATCCAATTGTTTGTTCAATAAAAACAAAACACTACAATAATGTTTTTAATTTATTTTATTTAAAATTTTAATTAATTTAATCAAAATTTGTTGTTGTTTTATTTTTAAGTTTAAATTTAAAAGAGCAAAAAAGACTCTGATTTAAGCCTAACAGTTTAATAAAAAAAAAAATTAAAAAAAAAGAAGCAAGAAACTTTGAAGAAATTAAATGAAATAAGAAACAACAAGCAAAACCAAATTTACAATCAAAAAATACAATTTATTAGACAAAATAGATTTTCAAAACATGTTTAATATGTTTAAAAGATTATAACGGGTCTTGAAACACTCGCGTGCGAGTGCTTCATTATTTATATATTTATATTTATTAAATTAGAACCTATACAATAAACAACAACAGGTATCTGTATATACATATATACATTTTGTTTCAATATATATATTTCAATATATAAATATATACGCATTTTTAAAGCAATATAAATATATATATATATATATTTATAGATAAAAATAAAAGAACATATTAAGAATAAATTTTAAAACAGAAATTTAATAAAAAATATAATAATAAAAAATCAATCTTATTATTATAATTAATTTTATTTTAATTTTTTAAAATAATAATAATAATAAAAAAGAAAAAAACATAATTCTAACTTTTTTTTTTTTATTTAATAAAAAACACGCTTTTTAATACAAATTAATAATAATAATAATAATAATAATAATAATAATAATAAAAGTAATAATAAAAAGAAAATCCTCGTTTCTTGTTCTTTTTTTTTTCTACTTTCTTCTTTACACCGTAATTCATACAATAGTATGATATGTGTGTGTGTGTGTGTGTGTAAGTGTGTATGCTGTGTTTATAATGTGTGTTTGTGTGTGTTAATGTGGGAAATAGATTTTTTTTTTAATTTGAAATAATTTAAGCTTATTTTGTAACCTATTTAAAAATAGAATTAATTGAGTCCTAAATTATTAAACTCGTGCTTTTTTATTTTATTAATTTTTTGTGTTTTAAATGTTTTTTTTTTTATTTTATTTTAAATAAATTTCAAATTATTTAATTTTAGAACTTAAATAAGTAAAAAAAAAAAAAAAAAAAATTAAAAAAAAATTTTTTAAAAATTTTTTAAATTTTTTTAAAAAAAAAATTTTATTATATTTTTAATTATTTAATTCAAACCAACTTAAAAAAAAAAACAACAAAAAACAAAAAAACTCTAAAATAAATAAATAAATAAATTAAAATAGAATTTAAAATGGACTCTGATTCATCATCTAAATCATCATCTAATCTATCGACTGAATCGAATACTAGTCAAGCAGAATTTGATCTATTGAACCAACAATCGAATGAATCTCAGGCACAGCTTGATTTGGCACAATCTCAAGCGCAGCATCTTCAACAACAACAGCAGCAGCAGCAGCAACAACAACAAGGCGTTAATCTAAATGACTTGATTCAACCACTTCTCGAACAACAGCTTGTCAATGCACTTCTCAATTCTAACCAGCCACAGTCTTCGTTAATTGCGGCTGCTCTAGCTGCTGTTTCTACATCGAACTCGAAATCAAATTCGAACTCGTCCACTCCACCGCCCGCTGCCACCAAACCGGCGGCTCAAAATCTCAATCAACTGAATCTTAACCAACAGCTCTCACCGGCCGCTGTGGCTGCCGCTGTTTGGCAAAATGCTTTAAGCGCTGTTCAAACATCTTCACAGTCACCTGCTGCTTCATCTTCTTCCTCGGCCTCGTCGAATTCAAACACTCCTCAGCCTCAAAAACAATCGAATCTAAACACCCCCAAAACTGGTCTTTCTAGTTCTCAATCGAATCAATTAATTCAACAACAACAACAACAGCAACAGCAACAACAGCAACAACAACAGCAAAAAATAAATAATGGCAATTTAAGTTCTCAACAAGCTCAAAAAAGTAATCTTACACCGTCTAGTCTTTTGTCCAATTTAACTGCCACTTCAACTAATCAAATTGGATCTACTATGCAACAAGCTTTGAACTCGATTTATTCACCACAACAATTAATTAAATCGGCCACCAATAATTTGACTAGTCCTTCGATTAATCTTAATCAACAACAACATCATTATTCAGTTCAATCTGGCCAAACACAACAGCAGCTCAAACCACGCAATTTACTCGAAGATTCTCTCAGTCAATTGCAAATTCAATTAAATAGTCTTAATTTAAATCATTTAAATCAATTACAACAACATCAACATCAACAACAGCAACAGCAACAACAGCAGCAACAACAACAACAACAAACAAACGATTTATCTTTATTATTAAATAATCAGTTTTTGTTGGATTTAATAAGACAAGATCCATCTCAATTGGAGAATATATTAAAATTGAAAAATTTTTGTCATTTTGATGATATGACTTCAATTCAATCTCAATTACAACAACATCAACAACAACAACAGCATCAAACACAAATTGGCTCGAGTAATTTAATTGAAGAATTACAACATCAATTGGATCAAACAGTACCTGCTAATTTGGTTGCTGCTGCTCTAGCTGCTGCCAATCAACAACAACAACAACAGCAACAACAACAACAATCTCAAGTACAAAATAGAAATTCACCTCGAAGTTCTTCCAATCAACAACCATTGTTGCATCATCATCAACAGTTGAATCAATTAACCAAATCATCACAATTGCATACACAAAATTTGCTTCATCAATTATCACAATTAAATCAACCAGCTCAATTTAATGACTATCAAGACGAACGATTCTCGCGTAAAGTATTTGTCGGAGGTCTACCACCGGACATTGATGAAGATGAAATAGTTACACACTTTAGACGATATGGTAACTTGATTGTTGATTGGCCACACAAAGCCGAATCAAAGTCCTATTTTCCACCAAAAGGATACGCTTTTTTGATATTTCAAGAGGAAAGATCTGTGCAAGATTTGATTGAAACATGTGTAATGGATGATAATAAATTGTATATGGTTGTGTCAAGTCCAAGCATGAAAGATAAGCCGGTACAGATTCGACCGTGGTGTTTGGCAGATTCTGATTTTGTCATGGATGGTTCACAGCCTTTGGATCCTAGAAAGACAATATTTGTTGGCGGTGTACCTAGACCTTTAAAGGCCATTGAACTTGCCATGATCATGGACAGATTCTATGGTGGCGTCTGCTATGCTGGTATTGACACAGACCCTGAATTGAAGTATCCCAAGGGCGCTGGTCGTGTTGCTTTCTCCAATCAACAAAGCTATATTGCAGCCATTTCTGCTCGCTTTGTTCAACTCCAACACGGCGAAATCGATAAGCGTGTGGAAGTCAAACCTTACGTTTTGGACGACCAAATGTGTGACGAATGTCAAGGAGCCAGATGTGGTGGCAAATTTGCACCATTTTTTTGTGCTAATGTTACTTGTCTTCAGTACTATTGTGAGGCATGTTGGGCCACCATACATACTCGTCCTGGACGCGAGTATCACAAACCTCTAGTCAAAGAGGGCGCCGACAGACCCAGACCCTTGCCTTATAAATAAGCCTAGATCTTCATTTCAACACTACTCGATCTAAACGGGTCTGTACTTTGAATCTATTAAAATTCTAATTATTATTAATATTATTATTATTATTATTATTTCTTTTTTTCAAACATTTTTTTTCCGGTTTTTTTCTTCTATTCTTCTTCTGATGCCAAAGAAAATTTAAAGTCATTAAATTTTAAAATTTGATTTTTTTTTTTTTTTTCAGTTTTTGATGGATTTATTATTTTTTATAAAAAAATTTTTTAAAAATTTTTTTTTTGTTTATTGCTCTAAATTTTAGAAAAAAAAAATTAAAAAAAAAAAAAACAAAAATTCACTTCCATTTGTTTAGGTAGTTATTGATTATTATTTTTTTTGATTAACTATTTTTTTTTCTAAATTAACAGTAAAAGAAATTTAAATAAAAATTTGAAAAATTGAAAAGAATTTTTTTTTAGGATTTATTTCATAGTTTAGTTTTTGTATTTGAAATTAAAAAAAAAAAAAAAACACACACACACTTCAACTTTTTTTTCAGTTCATTTTTCTTCCGTTTTTTTGAAATTTACAAAAAATTTTTTTTTTATAAAATTTAAATGAAAAAAAAAAAAAACTGTATCGTTTAGAAATTCAGTTGCGAAAAAAAATTTAAAAAAAGAATTTAATTTGAGAATGATTATTTTTTTAATTATTATTTTTTCACTTTTACTTTTTGTTAAAAATTTTGAAGAGTATTTTTTTTAAAAAAGTTATAAACTATTTAAAATTTCAAATAAAAAAAAAAAAAATTTTAAACAAAAAAACCAAGACGGTTTCGAAATTTTCTAGTTCATATTATTTAAAACTTAAAAAAAAAAAAACTATTAAGCACTTTAACAAAATTATTTTTAAATTTTATTAAAATTTTCAAAAAAAAAAAAAATTTTAACAAAAAAAAAAACTTATACTTTTCTTCACATTTTTTTTATAAATAAATAATAAAATTTAAAAAAAAAGATTAATTTTTTTTTTTATTTTTTTATATTACATTTAAAGCCCAGACCATGTTTGGACTTACTTGGATATTAACTAATTTTTAATATTAAAGTGTATGCAAATAGAGTCCATATAATCTTTTATTTACTTTGAATCATTTAAGATTATTAAGTGTATATGGATCAATTAATTTACTCAAAAACTAGCATATTCCAATAGAAACACTGCGCTTTTATTTGAATCAAAATAAGAGTGGTAATTATATATTTTATAAGTTTTGCTTATTATTCGAATATCGAATAAATAAATTTGGTGAATTTTATTTTACTTCTTTGCTTGTATTCGAGTAAATAATACTTTAAGCAGCTATTTATATTTAAGTTTTGAATAGTCTAGTTCCAAGTTCAATTTGGATAATTTGAAATAAAAAACATATTCTCTGAGCTTAAAAAAAAAACAAAAATTTATTTGAGTAAATTAAGCTCTATTTGGTGTTTATTCAGCAAATTTACTTATTAGAGTTTATAAGGTTCTATGTTTATGAACACTTAAAATACTTTTAATACAAACAACTATGAATTTTTTAACTAAAAGGATATTGGCTCCGAATTAAGAACTTAAATTGATTTATTACAATTCTAAATTTTTCTAAATTGAATAAAAATATTGAAAAATAAATTTTTAATGAATTTTTATTATTAAATTTAAATATAAAAAAAAAATTTGAAAATAAAAATATTTATCTTAGGCAACTGACTCGATTTGTAGATTTTTTTCATCATTAACAGGTTTAAGACTAATGAGCTCATTGCTTGATTTTGCCAACTCAGATATATTCACTCGACCACGTTGTTCAATAAATTTTTTAACTTTAAGCAACTCTTCTTGTGTTATATAAATAAATTTACCTCTGTCGTCCATTACGCCAGTTAAAAGACCCATCTCTTGAACTTGGTTTATACGATTTATAACATCTTGAGTTCTGAGTTTGAACTCAGCTGCTAAATCTTCTAATACAACAATTTTACAGTTTTTAATATGATTTACAAACTGGTTTAACAAGTCTTCTGAATTTAGATTTGCTTCATTTAAATCTTGGCCTTCTTCGTCAACTGTAAATTGTTCTTTTAATTTTAAATATTCTTCATACTCTCGTTTTTCTTGCTCTTCTTTAGCTTTTTTCTCTGCTTCTTCTTTCTCTTTTTCTAAACGTTCTTCTTCTTCTTCTCGTTTCTTTCTTTCCAAATAGATTTTCTCTTCTCTCTCTTTTTTTTCTTCTCGTTCTCTCAACATTTGTTCATTTCTTTCACGTCTAGCAGCTTTCTCTTCCAATTTAGCCAACTTTTTTGTTCCAATTTTTTTCCTCAATTCTTCTCTTTCAGCAAGTTCGTCTTCATCTAAGTCTAAATCTCTTTCATTACGGTTTAAATTGTTATCATTATTAAAAGCTTCTTCGTTTTCGCTTAAATCATCCTGATAGTTGTCTTCGTTTGTGTCATTTCTGTTTTGAATTCGGTTTCGATTTCTGAGCCGATTTCTTTGTAAATTTCTTGGCAAATTTGGAGCCAAGTTTCGTCTTTGTTGTTGTTGCGGTTGTAGTTGCTGTCTATTATTTTCTACTGGTGTTTTTTCTTTTTTTTTCAAAAGTATTAAAGTAGTAATCAAGATGATCGCCACGGCGATCAAAATTAAAATTATTGTATCCATATTTTGGTTGAAAAAAAATTTTTAAATTTTTTGAAATTTATAATCAAGTCGTGGCAATAGCTGATTAATATATATAATTTGAAATTTTATTTAAGGGTTGTTGTATTAAGATTGTCTTTAATTATGAATGTATATTTAATATATTAATTGAAATTTATTTTATTTAATTTTGAAATTATTTGCTTCAAACTGAAATAGAAATGCAACCGAAAAGAGAAATATTGAGCATGATTGATATGCCAAAATGGAAAAAGTCAAAAGTTTGCAATTTTTTTTGGTTAAAACAAAACTCTTATTTAATAAAATTAATTTGAATAATAAGGCTTATAGCGAATATATAAATTTTATAACAAATCTAAGTGAATCTGTACTTGGAACTACATTGACAGACACCTTGGAAATTACAGAAGTATATAATTAAAAAAAATTAATTAGGCTGTAATTTTTTAAAATTATTTATAAAAAATGATTGTTTGTTAATAGAATGTACAAAAAATTTTGAATTTATTAGAAACATTTAATAAATGGGTAGATGAGATACCACCGGTTCAGCAACCACAACGTTTTGGTAACACTTCATTCAGATCTTGGTTATCTAAAGTCAAACAAGTAAATTTTTATTTTCAATTCAATTAAAAATTCATCTCTATCATCAAAATTTTTTTAATAAAACAAAAGAACTCGAAAAGTTTGTTAATGGACATAATCGTAAATGAGTCGCAAGTCGAAGAGATAAGTTTTTATTTAAATGATTCGTTTGGAAATGAGACTAGAATAGACTATGGTACAGGACATGAAATGTCGTTTGCCATGTTTTTAATGTGCTTATTTAAAATTGAATTTTTCAACAAACAAGAGTCCAAACAAATTGTTTTAAAAATTTTCAATCAATATTTAAATTTAGCTCGTAAATTGCAAGTTGTTTACAAAATGGAACCAGCTGGTAGTCATGGTGTGTGGAGCTTAGACGATTTTCAATTTTTACCTTTCATATTCGGTAGTTCACAGCTGATTGAATCTAAAATAGATCCGTCTAGGTTCGTAGAACCGGAGTTCATAGAACGCTACAAAGACGAATACATGTTTTTCGATTGCTTGAAGTTTATTATTACAGTAAAAAATGGTCCTTTTGCCGAGCACTCGAACCAACTCTGGAACATAAGTATGGTTCCTTCATGGAACAAAATAAACACAGGTTTGATTCGAATGTACACTGCTGAGGTATTGGAAAAATTTCCAGTAGTTCAGCATATTCTATTCGGCACCTATATTAGCATTACTCAAAAATAAGAAACTGAAAAATAGCAAAACAATTTTTTTTTTTATTTTATTTTATTTATTTTGTAAAGAGATTAATTGTATTAATTTAGATAACTGAATAGCTATTAATGGATAATGATCAGTTAATTTAATAAATATTGTATTTAATATTTGGTTTAAATTTAATTTTACATGTTCTGTTAAAGGTGTATAATTTTCTAATAATCGAATATTCACAATTGATATTAAACAATCACATAAATTTATTAAATTGTTTGCCAGTTTATCTATTTCATTTTGCTTTTGTGATTTTAAATCGCGAACTTCTATCAAATAATCAATTGTGATTTTAATTGAATTCAAAATCGATTCAAGAAGAGGATTTAATAGATAATCACTAGTTGAAAATTGAATTAATAACTGATTACAACAAACTTTTTTAATCAACTCATTTTGATTGTTACTTTCAAATTCTATTATAAATCTAATTATGCTATTGATAAACAAAACAATTTGATCAAATATTTTACTCCTTAGATAATAGAACCATTCTATTTCGTAAACATTCAAAAAAATCTGTTGACCATGCAAAACACTATCAATAGGAAAGGATAAAGTTTTGGCCTCTGACTTGAACAAAAATTGGCCTATTTGGCACAACAACTGGCTTAAACATTCGATTAAACTATCTTGATCAATTGTTTTATTTAAAATAAAATTATTGTCTATTGTTTTAAGTTTGACAATGTTTGATACGAATTCAATGTTTGATAGAAACTGTTCGTTTAGATCCAAATTTGAATTGTATTGGGTCGATATGATTGATTTTTCGCTATTCAAAGTTCCAATCGCTGAATCGAAACTGTTCTCGTTTTCTTTAGAAATGTTCTCTCTTGTTCTTAGATAAAAAATTTCTTTTTTTGCTTCTAATAAACTGCATCGAAGTTGTTTAATCTGATCGCAAAATGTTTCGTATACTTGGCTAAAATTTGTTCTTAATAAGTCTAAATATTGATCAAGTGTTAAATTAGTTGGTTTGTTTCGAATTATTGCCACTGACAAAGCTATTTTGTATTGAATCGATTTTAGCTTTGCTTTTAATTTGGAAATTTTTTAGTTGCAAAATTTGTTTTAAAAGTGTTTTAAAAAAATTACCAATTTCAAATTCCATTTTTTTTTTTTTTATTTTAAATTTTGATTTTTTAAATTAAGCTCTGTAGTAGTAAATTTGTGCATAAGAATTTAGAGATTAAATTAAGAAAGTATCATAACATAATTTTAGATAATTTTATAAATATTTATAAATTTGTTTTTCAATTTGATAATAATTCTTTTTTTCTATATTTAATAATGAGGAAATAAAAGCTAAAAATATTGTAGTTAAATAAAGTTTGCTTTATTTTAATGTTAAGACTTGATGGAACTTATGAACATTCTTTTGGAAATTTTGCTCAATAAGAATTCATTTTAAAGACGCTTGAAATTTCGGTTTAAATTTAAAAAAGATCATTCTTTTTTTCATAGAAAATCATAAGCCAATTTTTGGATAAAAACTTAAACTATTTTGAGTTGTATAAAATTCAAATAAAAATAATTTTTGATATTTAAAAAATGATTATCTTATTTTATCTTATTTTAATTTTTTTTAAATAAGACTTTACCTAATTAATGATCAATTAAATCATTAAAAAACGTATTATCACAAAAATACCTCTATAATCTAATGATAAATGAAATAAATTAATGCAACGAGTTTTTAAACTAAATAAACTTGATTTTTGAAATAATAAAAAAACATTTCAAATAAAGTCTGTAAGTCTTCTTAAATTCTAAAATTGAAATTTAAGTCATTAAAAAAATTTAATTTAAAGAACGAAATAAATTAAAATTAAAATGATAGAATTTTGAAATATTATTAAAAAAAAAATTTATTTATTACGTTTTTTAAAAATAATCAAAAAATATAAATATCAAGTTTTTTAAAAGAAAAAAAATTTAAAAAAAAAATGCGCAAAAAAGTATTTATCTTTCAAAAAGTAAATTACACTTGATTAGTTTAATAAATAATAATCAATCAATAGGTTTTATTAATGGGAAAAAGTGGATCTGGTAAAACATCTATGAGATCTATTATATTTGCTAATTATATAGCTAGAGATACTCATAAACTTGGTGCTACAAGTAATTCAATATTTAAATGAAAATATGGAATTCAATTTTTGAATTAATGTTTTTTTTTTTTAATTTAAAAGTCGATGTTGAGCAAACTTATGTAAGATTTTTAGGTAACTTGGTACTTAATTTATGGGACTGTGGAGGTCAAGAAGCTTTTATGGAACATTATTTCACAGCTCAAAGAGATAATATATTTAGAAATGTTGAAGTATTAATATATGTATTTGATGTAGAATCAAGAGAAATAGACAAAGATATTCATTATTATCAAAGCTGGTATATTCAATAAATATAATATTTAATAATTAATAATATTTTTTGATTCAAATTTCAAAATAACTGTGTTTGTTTTAAAATATAATAGTCTTGAATCAATGTCACAGCAATCGCCTAATGCTAAAATATTTGTTTTGTTACATAAAATGGATTTAATACCAAGTAATCAAAGAGAAGCTGTAAACCAAAAAAACTTTAATAAAAATTCTTTAAGATTATTAATAAAATTATTAATATACAAATAGGTATTCAAAAGAAGAGTTGAAGAACTCGAAACTTATTCTAGACCATTAAGATTCAGATGCTTTCAATCATCAATTTGGGACGAAACCTTATATAAAGTTAGTTTATTTATTTTGAAAATAAGAAAAAATATTTGAATTTTTGAAAAATTCATTCTCAGGCATGGTCTCAAATAGTACACGAACTTGTGTTAAACGCAGCCCAATTGGAAAAAAGTCTAAAAGAGTTTGCTGATGTGATTGAAGCTGATGAAATTCTTTTGTTTGAAAAAACCACATTTTTAGTAATTTCACATTGTTTAAAAAAAGAGCATGATGATTTAAAAAGATTTGAGAAAATCAGCAACATTATAAAGCAATTTAAATCAAGTTGCAGGTAATTATTGCCATTTTTTAGCATTTAAACGAAACCAACAATTAAACTCATAAAAACTTTTGTTTAATCATGAATTTTTTACATAATAGGCTTATTTTAAAATTATTTATTTTATTTCATTTTTAATCATTAAAAGTAAACTTGATGCAGCATTTCAATCAGTCGAAATAAAAAATGAAAATTATACAATAATTATCGATTTGTTTACTCCAAATACTTATATAATGGTTGTTATATCAGATCCAAGGATAAGTAAGAATATTTTTTTTACCAATTTTTTTTAATAAATCAATATTTACTTATTATTTTTATTTTTGTCTAACAATTTAGCTCCTGCTTTGACTAGTTATAACATTAAATATGCTAAGAAGCATTTTGAAAATCTAGAAACGTCAGAAGAACAAAACAGACAAACGCTACTCTCAAAATCGCAAAAATAAACCACAAAAACAAATTAATCAAACATTTAACACTTTGTATATATTTTTTGTTAAAAAAAGATCGACAATCGTAGAAAAATTTTGTTTTTTTTTCCATATATGTATAATGAAAAATGTTGTTGAAATTATGTTATAAATTTTTTTTAAATTATTTATTTATTTCTATGAAAATTATAAAAACAACAAAAAAAAAAATGCAAAATTTTTTAATAACTTTTTTTCTTTTATTTATATAATTTGAAGCTTTTATTTATTATCTCTTATTTTTGTTTATTATAAAAAAGATAAAATATTTAAACATTTTAAAGTCATAAGATTTTAAAAAATTTAAAGTACGAAATAAAAAATCAACATTTTTTTTTTGTTATAAAAAAAAAAAAATTTATCGATTTTTCTAATTATTTGTCTGTTTATTTTTTAATATTTTTTTTAATAATAATAATAATTTCCAAAGTTAATAAAAATCGATACATATTTCATTCAAAATAAAAACTAGATTTAAAAAATGGCAAAGTTTTACAAAAAAATAAAAAATTTTTTATTTATTTTAAAATTTTTATATGAAAATCAATCGAGATTTCGAAAATTTTTGATCAAGTCGGGATTATCGATCACAATCTTAATCAGTCTTATAAAATTAGTCAAATTTATTAAGTCTAAATTCAAACCGAAGCAAAAAAGATCCGGTTTAGCTCTTAAAGCGAAAGATGACAAAAAAAATCTTAACCCAGGGCTAAATAAACAATTTTTCCAAGAGTTATCCTACTTGATCAAAATAATGTTCCCAAAGTTAATCTCCAAACAAAGCATAATACTTTGTATGCATACTTTGACTCTAATTTGTCGTACTTTTTTGTCCATATACGTAGCCAGACTCGAAGGTCTATTAGTAAGAAATATAGTTCAAAAAAATTTTAAAATGTTCGCTATTAAGCTTACACATTGGCTTTTAATAGCTCTGCCAGCCACTACATGCAATAGTTTGATAAGATATTTAGAATCGAAGCTTGATTTAGAGATAAAAACCCAATTAGTAAAAAAATCTCACTTGTACTATTTTAACAAACGAGTTTATTATCGTATAGCTTTGAAGCAATCAGACGATACACAAATAGACCAAAACCTGACAGAAGACATAGACAAATTGACCAATTTATTTGTGCATTTATATTCACAATTAACTAAGCCTATTTTGGACATAGCTCTAATAACTGGAACACTTATTTCGTTGGCTAAGAGCAAAAATTTTAATTATATGGTACCGTTTTCAATAGCAATGGTTGTTATTAGTTTAACTGGTTATTTAATAAGACGAATTTCGCCAAAATTTGGTAAAATGGCAGCCGATATTGCCAAACAAAAAGGCTATTTAAGATTTTTGTATTCTAGGATACAAACAAATAGTGAAGAAATAGCTTTTTATGCCGGCGAAAAAATTGAATCAAGTCTAGTGGACAAAAATTATGGGTTGTTAAAGAGAAAACTTGATTTTGTTTATTTTAACAAATTTTGGTATATTATAATAGAACAGTTCTTGTTGAAATATGTTTGGTCAGCAGCTGGTTTAAGTATGATCTCATTACCATTGTTGTTGGATCAATTTAGCAAAAATAGCGATTTGATTAGTAATGAAAACGAAGCAAATGAAATATCACAAAGAACAGAAGAATTCACAATGGCTAAAAGTCTTTTAACATCAGCTGCTGATGCAGTTGAAAGAATAATGACTTCTTATAAAGAAATAATTGAACTTACTGGCTTTACGAGACGGGTTTATGATATGTTCAAATTATTCGAAACGGTGAGTTTAAACGATTCGAATTTAATAGAAGAACGTATGTTAAACCGAATTCAATCTGGAAACGATTTAGTTTTTTCTAAAATTAAAAAAAATGACATTTCAAAAGGTATTGTTAATGAATCTGAAGAAATAAATAATATTATTGTAGATTCAATAAGTGTTGTTACTCCAACAGGAGACATTATAGTTCCAAATTTATCTTTAAGAGTAAATTTTAAAACAAAAAATAAATTCAAGTTTAGGTTTCGAATAATTTGTTTTAAATAAATTATAGATTGAACAAGGTATGAACTTGCTTATAACTGGACCAAACGGTTGTGGTAAAAGCTCATTATTTAGGATTCTCAGTGGTCTTTGGACTTTAAATAAAGGCTCAATAGAAAGACCTAAACTAAAAGATATGTTCTATGTACCACAAAGACCTTATTTAGTAATTGGTACTTTAAGAGATCAAATTATATATCCTGATAGCGTTTCTGATATGCATAAAAAATCAATTACTGATAAAGACCTCATGGATATTTTAGATATAGTCAATTTACAAGGTGTTTGTATTCGTGAAGGTGGTTTAGATTCAGTTTCCGATTGGAAAGATGTTTTATCCGGTGGCGAAAAGCAAAGATTAGGTTTAAGCAGAATATTTTATCACAAGTAATATACATTTTGTTAATTAAATTTTTAACTTCAAAATTAGAAATTAAACTTTATTCGAAAAATAGACCAAAATTTGCATTCTTAGATGAATGCACTTCAGCCATATCAATAGATGTAGAAGGTAAAATATATTATACAGCTATAAACGATTATAAAATAACTTTGTTAACAATTGCTCATCGATACACTTTGTGGCAGTATCATAATTATATTCTTCAATTTGACGGTACTGGTAATTGGAAGTTTGAAGAATTGAACTCAAATTTAGACACCAGGCTAAACCTAAAACAAGAAAAAGATAAACTAGAAAAACTGCTATTAAGTGTTTCTAATTCACAAACAAGACTAAAAGAATTATGCGAAATTTTAGGAGAAAGCTCAATTGCTTTAAACGAATAATTTTTTTTCTTAAATTAAATTATTTTTTTTTAAATAAAATTTTTATTTTAATTTGTTTCTTTCCAAATTTCAATTAAAGAATAATTATTTATAAGAACAATTTCACCTGTATTAAATATTTGGACTATGCCAATTTCTTTAGACTGTTTAATCTCTTGAACAATATCATACGTCTTTAAATCCCAAATTTTAATATTGCCATTTACAGAATAAGTCAACATTTGATCGTCTCCGATCATTTCGAAATCTTTAACTATTGTATTATTTTGAATAGTTTCTAAACATTCATAAGTATTAGAGTCTAAAACTTTTATACTAGAATCTCTTAAGCTTATTAAAATTTTATTCAAACTTTTGGAAACTTCAATAGCAGTGATTGTACAATCTGAAAAAAGGATGGTTTTTAAACAAATTCCATCTTCAGTTTTCCAAACTTTTATTAAAATATTTGAAACAGATAAAAATGTATTATTATTTAATAGTTTCAGACACGAGACATTTATCAAATAGTCTACTATTGTTCTTAAACAAGCCGAGCTCTCTTTTGACCATATGCGAATTGTTTGATCATCTGAACTAGTTATTATCTGATTTAAATCAGTTATTTCTAAAAGATTTATTTTGTTTTTATGACCTTCTAAAGTGTTAAAACAACTCCAATCGTCTGGGTTCCATATTCTGATTAGCGTGTCTTTCGAGCTACTTACTAATTCTCCTGTTTTGAAAAACTTTAAATTTGTTATAAAATCGAAATGAGCTTCTATTGATTTGACTAATTTAAAGTTTTCTTCGGTATTCCATATTTTTATTATGCCATTACTAAACCCTGCTACAAGAAGCTTAGAATCATCAGATAAGCAAATGTAAGTTGCATGGTCATAATGACTAGGCTCGAGTAAACTTTTAAATAATTCACCAGTATTTTTATTCCATAATTTAATACTATTATCTCTAGAAGATGTCAAAAATAAATCTGAATTTATAATCAACAAACTGCTTAAATAATTTTGCTCTATTGTTTTGAATAAATTTAATTTACTTTTTTTAGAAAATTTTTTAAATTTTTTTTTTAAATTTTTCTCTACTGGGACAAGGTAACCAAATATTGTTTGGGGCTCTAATTTTTGATTTCTTGGTATTATAAAATTTAATTTATTACATGTGTCAGGAAAGAATGAATCAATAAAATTTATTAATTCATCGGCTTCTTCAATTTTGTTCTCAATTGGTAAGTTTTTATTTGCTTCAGAGTTTAAATCTTCTAAAATAGAATTCACGTCTTTTTCTATTTGATCAACATCTAAAGACTTGCTTTGATTATTTTCATTTTGATTTTTATTTAATTCTTTATCAATTTTTTCAATCAAGTTAAAATAATAATCATCTATTATATTTTCAAATTCAACCTTTATTTCTTCTCTTCTTAAATCTAATTTTTGAACCAATTCATCACGATTTTTAATAGCTAGTATTTTCGGATCGGTTTTAAAATTATATAAATCATTGATTAAATTATTTATTTTAAGTTTTTTTATTTGAAACTCCAAATCAAGAATTTTTTTCTTATTTTTAGCCATATTAAAGCATTTTTGTGTATCAATTTTTTCAGGTTTACAATTAAAGCATTCAATCTTGGACTCATCTCCAAAATGTTCATAACAAATCGAATAACCACAACAAGGTAGGCTAATCGATATGGTTTTAAACTTAGCTTCACAAAAGTCGCATACTTCAGCCATATTTATTATTTAAATTTTAAAATATTAAAATAAAAAATTAAAAAAAAAAATTTAAAAAGGTAAGCATAATTATATAAATATTTATTATGTAATTTTTTGGAATATGAAATTACAAAAAAAAGTTCAAGACCATATTAATTTTTTCTTTTGGTAAAATTGTGAAATTCAATTTTAACTTCAAATATTTTTAATTTAAGCTGATTTAATAGGGAATAGGATTTAATAGGAATAGATCCTTTTTAAAAAAACTTGAATATTGCAGTTTGTAATTATTGTTGTTAATTTGGCAAGTAAAACACTACTGCTTCATAGGCTTAAGATTTTGAATAGGGATAAATTAATAAATAAATTTGACTTTTGGTTTTTGTCTATTTAATATTAATTTATCTATCCATAAGTTTTAATTTCAACTAAAAATGGTTTGCTTTTTAAAATTTTATAAAATATTCACTTGCTCACTTAGATTTCTGATAAAGCTCTAAAAGAATTCTTATTTTAGCTTGTAACAAACTAACTACAAACGAATATTTATATTTCAAAAAATATAATAACAAAATTGAAAGCTTTTGCATTAGATTAATGATATTTCTTGACTTATAAAATATATTATATACATTATTCACATGCTTAAACTATCAGACAGTTAAATTACTGTACATCGCTTTAGTTAGACCCCACCTTGAATATGCTGTAAGTGTTTGGTACTCTTCGACTAGATCTGACATAGAAATCTTGGAATAAGTACAAAGTAGAGCAACGAAATCGGCTAAAGCTATAAGGAATGAAAATTAGAAAGTAAGGCTCAAATCGCTTGGGGTGCAAAACTCGGAAGACCGATTAGCCATAAGTGACTTGATTCAGATGTACAAAATGGTATTGAACTTATAAAAGGTATAAATTACTCTAGTATTTTGTGTCTAAACTTAGAAGAAGGCCGAAAAACAAAAGAGCAGTTCGAGAAATAAACAAGAGTTGGTTGAGTTTCTTTCTGTCAGAGTTGTCTCAAACTTGAATGGGATGTCTGATCATTCTATTTTGACGAAGTCAGTCATAGTTTTAAAGCTCGTATTGAAGAGTTTTTGGGTTTAACCAAGGCGACAAAAGTTCGCAAATGGACTTGGTCCGTTTTAATTTAAATTAACATACAATTAACATACAAAAATTAACATACAAAAATCAAAACAAAAAAATTTTTTTCCAATTCATTTCTGAGTCAATTATATAAGAGAATTAATGCATATTAGAAATGAATATTAAATTTTTTTTAAAAAAATGTTAAAATATTTAAATAGCTCAAAATTGGTTGCTAATTTTCAAAAATTTATTTCAAATTCACACCTAGATTCATCTAAAAACAATGTCAAAATTAATAATTTTTTTGATTGCAATTTTTCGCATCAAATAATTATAAAATTCGCATAAAAAAAAGTCTTTTTTTTTACATTTGCCCATCACATAAATTTTCATATTACTAGCCCAGGAACCAATTCCTTATTAGATCTTAACTAGGATCTTATCAGGATTTTTAATAAGAAACAGTTCCTTTCTTGGAAAAATCTTGATTACTTATAAAAAACTTTTCAACAAAAAGGATCAGTATTATTTTAGTTTTAAAATAAAAGAGGTAGAAAGCAAAATCAAAATAAAATAAAGCCCAGTGTTAAAAATTTGGAGATAAAAACTGATAAACCTACAATAAAAATTGGAAAAGCATGGTTAGCTTGAAATGATTTATTCTTTAATTAAATCTTAACTTAAAAAATTAATTTAAATTTTTTTTGATGAAGAGTTTTTTTCATGTGATGAATTCATATATACTTTGAAAAAAGGCAAAAATGTGATAAGTAGGTACTTTGGTAAAAAAAAAGAATTTTTAAACGTGATGATTCCATACATCCATTCACAAACTGATGATAATGAGTTTATATCTAATACTAATATTCAAGACCTCTAATAATTCATAACAGCTTTTGTTATGTTTTTTTAATATTGGTGATGCAATTATTTTAATTCATATTATTGATTTTTTAAATAGTTTTACCGAAATTTTGGTAAAATTTGGTAAAAATCCATGTGCCAAATCACCACAGTATTAGGTTTTTTTGTTAAATTAGCGGTAAAAATTATCAAAATAGAGGTAATTTGGCTATGTGAAGTTCATTTCAATTCACTCATTTCAATTCAGATTAATTTGAATAACTTTTTTTCTAAATGTGATAAAATGGTTCTGCAAAATGTTACATCTGGTAACAACTTTGCTACACCTATAATACCTGTCTGTTAAAACTCTGTATTCTGATTGCAGAGTAGATCATAATCCTTTTTAATTGTCTGAAAAATGCATAAAATCGCAGAGTTTTAGCAGACAGGTATTTTAGGTGTAGCAAAGTTGTTACAAGATGTAACATTTTGCAGAACCATTTTATCACATTTAGAAAAAAAGTTATTCAAATTAATCTGAATTGAAATGAGTGAATTGAAATGAACTTCACATAGCAAGGTAATTTTTATTAAAATAAAAGAATGAAAAATAATTAAGCCAATAATTAAATACGAAATAGCCATGTTTGGGATATTTTTTTGTATATAGGACATAAAACTAAAGAAATATTACCCATTCCAAGACTCCCATCACCTATGGTAAAATTAGAAGAAAGTTACATTGCTGAGTATGACTTTCCATCAATACATACAATGACGTCATTTAGTTTTCCAGTTTCTATTTTCTATTTCTTATATATTCATGAAATAGAAATGTATATTTTTAAAAAATACATTTAAAAAATATGTGGAGCAAAATTCAATATTAAATTAAAATTTATTTTTACTTTTTGTTCAAATATGAATAATTTTAATTACTTACATAAATTAAATGATCTTGAAATTAGAATACCTAGCTTCGTTAAAATGAAAAATTAGATTTTATAATTAATTATCTTTTTTTGATTAAAAAATAAATTGAATTTTTCTGCTTTAATTATTAAATAAATGAAAAATTTTAATTAAACATTAAAATTTTAATCAATTTTAATTTTAAATAACTATACAAAAAGTTAGAAAAATCTAAACTAAAAATAATTTTTCATAACTCATTTTTGAGCAATTAAATAAGAGAATTGATTCTTATTAGAAATGTATATATACCTATATATATATATATATACCTTAAAAAAATATATATTTTAATTATATTTAAAAAATAATAAAATTTAAAAAAAAAAAATGTTAAAATATTTAAATAGCTCAGAGTTGGTTGCTAACTTTCAAAAAACATTAGGTATTGAAGCTTGTTTTATTTCGAATTCAAATCTTGATCCATCTGAAAATAAAGAAAAGATAAATAATAATTTTGATCATCATGATTCGCTTCAAATAAATAAGAAGCAAAAATATAAGTATAAATTGTTAATCAACAAAACTGATGATAATGATTTGATATCTAATACTTTAATTCATAATAAATTTTGGTATGCATTTTTTCATATTGGTGCTGCAATGGGGAGCGAATTATTTTACAGCTTTTTTCTCACCTTTTTTGTATGGAACATAGACATTAATATTATAAGAAAGTAGCTTTACATAATCTAATAAATTATTTTATTTTATTAATTAAAGTAATTAAATAAGAGTTTGCTATCTGTGGGGTATATTTATGTATATAGGACATGCAACTAAAGAATTATTGCGCATTCCAAGACCTCCATCACCTCCTGTGGTAAAATTAGAAGATCGTTATATTGCTGAGTATGGCTTTCCATCAATACATGCAATGACCTCATTTGGTTTTCCAGTTTCTGTTGTCTATTTCTCATACATTCAATATGATATAAATCTAAAATTATTTATTTGCCTTGTAACTGTGTTCAGCTTTTGGGTTTGCTGCAGCCGAATATATCTTGGAATGCATACAATTTTAGATGTATTGGCTGGAGTTCTCTATGTTTCATTAATATTATTTTTAACTATACCATTTTTAGAACCAGTTGATCAATTTATGTTAGAAAATAAATTTTCACCGTGTTTAGCAGTACTCATAGGCTTAACAATTTGTCATTTATTTCCATCTTCAAATAATTGGAACACATCTAGAAAAGATTCGATTATTATAATAGGTACTGTGATTGGAATTATTGCAGGATCATATTTTTCCAATTTGTTTGATAATTTGGAAAAAAAAGATAAAATTTTTAATCAAATTAGTTTTCTAACACTTAAAGATTATTTCTATATCGCTTTAAGGACAATTTTAGGGCTAATAATACTTTTGATTGTCAGAATATTTTTCCAAATTTTTTTCCTACAAGCTTTATGCTCTTTAAGTGGTTTGAATCATAAAAATCCTCAAGTAAAAAAATTCAAAAAAATTGAACTGTTTTATTATTATTTTACCTATTTTTCAATATCATTTACGGGAATATTTATAGTACCACATGTTTATAAGATGTTACAAATACACAAATAAGTTTAATTTTTTCAGGATATTAATCTTATATATTTTTAGTTATATAATCAATATTTAGATTTATTAAAGCTTCAATTCCAAAATAAAAAGTAGAAAAATGAAATTTTAAACAATAAAATAATTAAGATTTTAATTTATTTAATTTTTATTTAAAATAATCAAAACTTACTTTAGCTAAAATATTTAAACAAATTAATTGTCAAAAAAATATTAATTGTCAAAACCTTTTTGCTTAAAATTAACCCATTTAAATGAACACTTGAATTTTCTTAATTGCAAATTTTTTAAGAAAAATTTTATTTTATCATTCTTTTAATTTAAAATTAAAAAAAACAAAACTTGAAGATTATTAGCTTAAATTTTAATTAAAAAATATTTAAATTTTGATTTTACAAGTTTATTTTATTTTAGTTTTTAAATTAAATTACAAATATTTAATTTTCATTTTTTTCTTCATTCTTCATTCAATTATTAAATCAATCAATAATTAATTGCAAGTAAAAATTATATGAAAAAAATTAATTTTTAATTTTTTTTATTTTTATTTTTATTAATTCAATTTAATTTCAATCAATTTTATATTCAAAATAAAAAATTTTAAATAATTTTAATTTTAATTACCAAAAGTATTTTAATTCAAAAATTTCCTTTTTTTATAAAAAATTTTTTTTAAGACATAAGAATTACAAAAATAATATTTTCAACAAAATTTAAAGATAATAAAAAAAAAAAGAAAAATTACAATTTTTTGATTTATCACATTTTTTGTTTTATTTTTTTTTTATTTTCTCAATCAGGTTTGAATTTAATCAAACACTGGCTCCTAATAAAAGATCAAATATAAAAAACGTATAAATACGAAATGGAAAATGGAAATTACAAATTGATTGAAATAATCGGAATATTGTTTTTTTTTTTTTTAATTTTAAGATTAAGAATTTTTTTAATTATATATTAATAAACAAAAATTTGAATACAAATTAAAAAAAAAAATTTTGTATAAAAAAAAATTGAAAAAATTGGTACAAAAATTATTTTTTATTGCAATTGTAAAAAAAAATGAAAAAAAAAAATAAATAAAAAAAATTTATTTTAGATCAAACTTTTTAAATTTGATTCTGTGACTTATACCAATAAAAGGTATCAATTTTAATTAAATTAAATAATTGTATCGCTTAATAAAGAATTAGAAAAAATAATTTCATTCAATAATAAAGAATTTTTAATTGCTTATTTTTTTTTTTTAAATAGAACAGATACAAAATCAAATCAAATCAACAAATCTAATCTTAAGAATTATTATATAAAAAAAATACTTTTTTTTTTTTAAATAAAAAATTTTCAAAGAAAAAAACAAAAAATTTTTTCTGATTTTTTTTAACTATGGAAAATGAAAAAGTCTGTGTTTTTTTTTTAGGCCGGATTAGAACCAATCCTAGAATAAATAAGTATGATTTCTAATTACCAGAATCGAGTCCAATGCTTGCTCGATACCATTTGGAAACAGATTATACTCATCATACTCGCCAGAGTCAATAGGCTTCAGTATATCGTGAGGTTCTATGTAAAGACTTAGAGTTTGATTTATGCTTTTATAAATGCCGTTTTCGAGCTTTTTTCTGATTATGGTGCCATCTTTTTCTAGCACTTGATTGTATCTTTTTGTCTCTTCGACTTGACAAAATGAGTCGTTGTTCAAAAAATTCTCATCTAACATGTCAAGATCATTCAAACAATCCGAATCACCGTCAGCTTCACTTGGTATATCTGAAGCATCATCTTCGGTGTCGCAGTCACTGCTACAATCATCATCATCATCTACATTATCTTCATCTATTTCATCCTCGACCTCTTCTATTTTACTATTCAACTGTTCTTCTTTGATTGGTGAGCTTTTGGAGCATGTAAATTCCAAATGCTCAGATATAGTACAATCTTCTAGTTTTTTCTTGCCATTTTCGTAAGTTTTTTTGGTAAATTTAATCGAAGATTGTATAGATGTAATAGCAGAATCTTCGTCATTCAAAAACGAGTTTGATCTACAGCCCGAGTCAGATGATAACGACAATGCTTCATGTGTTGGCGAGTCAGATGGTGAAATGTTCTTTTTCAATAGACTCATCAAATCATCAGTTGTAGATGGACCTTGTTGTTTGCCATTTTTTATCATATCGTCATATTGTATCAAATCAATATTGTTCAAGTCATAATAATTATTGCTCTCTGTCAAATCAAAATTCATTTCAAATTGTTTCTCTTTAATCGAGTCTAAATTTTCACTAGACGAATTAGTCGAGGCGAATTTGATCAATTGATCTGAGTTAAAAAATGAATTCTCATTTTTTGCATTAAAGTTGTTGCTCGTGCTAGGATCGTTTATGAATAACATTTTTTTAGTTTGTTGATAAGTTTGATTGGTGCTATAATAAACATTTTGTGAGTTAAGATTTAATTGTTGACGATCGTGTTCTAAGTAGTTTGGAACAATGCCGTATTGGTTTGTATTTTGTACACCTGCAATATTTAAATTACCCATAGAGAGTATATCGTTATTGCATGATGAATTAGTACCAGGCGATGAGCCAGACGAAGCTTGTAAAGCAGCTTGAGCCAAAATAGCTTTGATTCGGGCTTTTTTGGTTCTATTCTGAAATTCGAGTCTCATCGGTCTGCCCTTCAATCGAAACCCATTTAATGTAACATAAGCATGACAAGCTTCTTCTTCGGTTGTAAATTTTACAAAGCCAAAATGTAGCCATTTTTTACAGCACTCAACTATTCTACCAAAAGGTCTAAACACTTGAATAAGATCTATTTCTTGCAACGAAGCATGCAAATTACCAACAAAAAGAGTATTGTTTAGATTACATGTTGTTTGAACTGGTTGTTGTTGCTGATATTGTAACTGATTAGCCAAATTGTTGGCAGCTAAAGCTAACAGACTGTTTGTTGTTTGTTGTTGATTAGAACTCTGAGTCTTGTTTTGTTGATGTTGGTAATTGTTTAGTTGAAGATTTACTGAATAATTTTGCATATTAGATAAAGTTGAATTTAAATTTTGTTGATTAACTAGTCCTAGAGATGATAG
This sequence comes from Brachionus angularis, assembly GCA_021432725.1. NCBI lineage: Eukaryota > Metazoa > Rotifera > Eurotatoria > Ploima > Brachionidae > Brachionus > Brachionus angularis. The sequence goes on along the minus strand of JAJVDD010000001.1, from coordinate 1,736,142 downwards.
CTTTTGAGTATTTTGATTAGACGAGTTCAAAGCTGTCTTCAATTGGCCTGGACTTAGTTGAACGTTTCTGAGTAAAGCATTATTAATATTAGCTACATTATTGTTTATACTCAGAGCAAAACGAGGTGCGCTGGTACTTGATGAACTAGAATTACTACTACTACTATTGCTACTATTTGAATTAGTATTGGTATTTACACTTGTTGTCAATTTGCACAAACTCATTGTATTTACATTCATTTTTTTTTGTTTTTCAAAAAAATTTTTTTTTTATTATTAAAATATAAATAAAAAATCTTTATATTTCAAATAAAACTCTAATTTTTTTTTTTTTTTTGATACAAAGTTTAATCTTTCGATTTCCTTATTGCATAATTTTCGCAATTAAAATTCTTTATTAACTAATTACAATCAAACCTAATAAAACCTTTTTGAGAGAAAGAAAAGAAAAAACAATTAAAATAGAATAATTTTTAAAATTTTGTTTATTTAAAATTTTCAAATTCAAATTTAAATAAAAATAAAGCCAAAAAAAAGAAGAAAAAAAAAAGAGATTTTTTTTTATTTTAAATTTTTAGTTAAATCTTAATAAATTTTAATAAAAATTAAAAAACAAAACTAATTTTTTTAATCACAAGCACATTTAAAAAATTATTAAAGCACATACAAAACAAAATAATATAAAACAAAAATCAAACATTTAAACTTAAAATAAGAATGAACAAATTAAAATAGAAAATCTAAGTCTTTTTTAATTTTTAAAAGCTTAGAAATAACGCCAACAACATGCTTTAGAACAGAAGATTGAAGAAGAAGAAGAAGAAGAACAACAACAACAACAACAAAATTAAAAAAACAAGAGTATATTTAAAAAATTTGATTTAAAACAACCATTATTTTTACTACGAATTGAAATATAAGTCTATCCTACTACCATGCTATTAAATATTGTTTTTACTTGTAACTTGATTCGAATTAAAATCTTCTAAAGTTGCAAGTTACAAGTCAAGTCTTACAAAGTTGAATGATTAAAAGCAAAATTTAAAAAAAAAAAAAAAACTAAAAAAATTTAAATTATTAAACGGGCGGGTTAAGGATGACTTTTTGTTTATAAAATTTTCAAATTTTGTAAAAAAATTAAAAACAAAATAAAATATTAAAAAAATAGAATGGAAGTTAAAAATGCGTCGAGATTTGTTTATTTCAAAAAGAACTTATGAATGGGAGAATTTGAGCTTGGCGAACTGATTAAACTTGATGAATTGGAGCATGAAGTGTCTGATGAGACTGAAGAAATTGGAGGGCTGTACAACTCGAGCTCGTCTTCGTTTGCATTGTAGAAATCTGATTTTTTCTCGAATAGACCAAGATTGCTCAAAATGTTGTTCATTATGTTCAGTGTGTTTGCTTCACTACTAGGAACTATTGAGTCGTTTTTTTCGCTCGGGAATAATTTGTATTCATTATAATCACCTTCACTTAATGGTATAATAATATCACTCGGCTGAACATAAATTGAATTGGAAGAGTTTATAGATCTGAACAATCGAATTGAACTGCTTGATAAATCATCTTTTTGGCTCAATGGAGAAGAACAAGATGAAATTGAATTGAAACAAACATTTTCTAATAATTTTATATCACTTTTGGAACTATTAGAATTTTTCTTATCTAAATTGGTAATTGTTTTTAGAATATTGTTCTCTTTTTTGTTGTCTTCAACTAAAATTTCATCAAAAACTTTTAACCAACATTTTTCAATCTCAGCTGAATCGGTTAAATCTTCATCTTCATCTTTGATTTGATCAACACTAGTGATAACATATGAATTGATTGGATTAAAATTTTCATTATTTAAATTAAAATAATTTAAATCAGAATTTTTAGTTTGTAGTAAATGGGTTTTGGACTCTGCTTCAGCTTCTAACAAGGCTTGAATGTTTCTTAATTTTTTTCTTTGAAATTCGATTCTCATAGGTCTTCCTCGTACTTTAGAGCCATTCAAATTAGTAAAAGCTAATTTAGCTTCATCTTCAGTAGCAAACTGAATGAAGCCGTAATGACACCAGCGTTTACAACACTCAATTATTCTACCATATGGTCTAAATATTTCCAACAAGTCATTCTCTTCCAACGATGCATGTAAATTACCAACAAACAATGTTTTTGAAGCACATTTTGATGCCATTTTTGTATATAATCAAAATATTTTTTTTAAGATTTTTAAAAAATTTGGTTTCTAATTCTAAATGAAAAAGATAAAAATTAAAATCTAGTCTTTATTAAAAGAGATAAAATAAAAATCGAATCTTGTGTTTAAAAATACCAGCTTGTTTAAAGCTGGTACTTTAACACTAAATATATTAGTAGCTATATTGATGAATAATACATAATATATAAAAAAAAAAAAAAGTTATATCAAAAAAAAAGTGTGAATAGGTAAATACTATTAATTTTGTTTTTTTTTCGAAATTTTAAAAAATAAACCTAAAACCACAGATTATTTATCTATATTTTTGGGCACAGATAAAAGAGATAATTGAAAGCTGACATGTTGCAATAATAATTAAAACAACAAAATAATAAAACTATAAACACTTAAATATTAATTAAAAACAATTTGTTATTTTTCTTGCACCATATAAAATATAATTTCCATGTAAAACTATTCATGGGATGATTTGTTCTTTTCCCTATCGCAATTTTCTTATAATTTCCACATTGTTGTTAATTGTTTTATTGAAAAAAGGAAGAAAAAATAAATTTAATTTAAGTAAAAAAAACAACAACAGCAATAACAACATTTTGAATTAATTTTTAAATGCTTTATTATTGGAAATTTGGAATCAATTAAATTTGTTAAAAAAAAAAAAAGAAAAAAAGTTACACAGGTAAGAGTCAGACCGATTAACCTCATTAAGTCAATTTGGTAAGATATATTCAATTGAGTTCAATATTCTTGCCGAATTAATTTTATTATGTAATAAAAACAATGTTTTATTTTATTCAATTAGATAATTAGATATTTTTGGTCTAATAAAATAAAAAAAGAAAAATAAAGAAAGAGTTAATTTGATTCGAGATCATCATTAAGCTATTTTCAAAGGTATGATACAGAATTAATTTAATTTAATAGGTGTTGAATATTGGATTTGTTTATAAAATATAGCAATTATATGAAAGATTCCAATGGTAGGATAAATTCAAACAAAACAGAATTTTTATTTTAGCTCAAAAATTTTGTGACAAATATAATAAAAAATCTAGTTATATATCAATAAAAAATAATAAAAAAAAAAGAAATTGTTTAATTAGCTCAAGTTTCAATTTTATATTTTTTTTGTTCAAATTTACGTCATTAGGATATTTAGCAGATAATTTATTTGTTTATTTGCTTTTACATTTTGCTATTAAGTCAACATTGAATAGATTATTATCTAAATTTTGAGTTAATGTATATTAAGTTTTATTGATCTAATAAAATAAACTCTTTTTATTTTTTTGAACTTGAAATTTTTTTTTTTAAAATACGTAAAAAATTTTCCAATATAATAAAAAAAAAAAAAACAAAAATTGAAAAATTGAATGTAAATTGATATCTAAATAAAACAAAAATATTTTCATTTACTTGAAATCTAATATTGATTAATTTTTTTATTGCGTTTTTAAATTTTTGTAAAATTTTCAATTAAGCATCAAATCAAACCTGAATTTATCCTCTGAAAAAAAGAAAGCATTGTCTTAGAGTTAAATAAAAAATGTTTTTCTCTTAAATTGTTGGTTTTAATTATTTCTTTAATCTTATCAAAATAAAAAATAAATTTAGATAACAAACAAAAAAAAATGAATTATATTCTTTTTAACTCAACTTCAAGTTTTATTGAGAAAAATATTAAAGAAAGCGTGGCTAATTTTGAGATTTTTAGAGAAATTTTTATTTTAAAAGCGTAATTCAATATGAGACACAAAACTTTATAAAAATAAAAGAAAAAAATAATTTCAATTTTTAATACTCATTAGGTTTCAACAAAAAGAGAATTAAAAAAAAATGTTTTTATTTTTTTTTCGAACTTATTAAAATTAGATACTAAACATATCCAGGCCTATAAGCTTACTAATTATCGAGGATTTAACAGACTCAGTTAAGAACTTTAGAAAGTAAAAGTTAGAAATTTTTTTTGGGCTAAAAATCACATTTTTGTCTTAGTAATTATTTTTTTTAGACAAAATTTTTCGGAAGCCTTGATTAGTTTGATTTTTGAAGCAAGATCTTGAAATCTTATATAGTTTTATTTATATTTAATATATAGAACATTTTTACAAGATAATGTAATATTATTACAACTTGAATCTTGAGCTTTCCGATGTAATTAATGAATATAAAAAAAAATAACTTGTTTCAATCTGAAAGAGAATAATTTCTAAGAAAGCTTGTTAAATATTTGCTTTTGAAATAGCTTCAAAAAAACATGTCTCAAATAAGTACACCTTTATTAAACATAAATTAATAAGTTATCAAAGGAATTTTTTTTTCTTTTTTTTTCTTTTTTTTTTTGCATATTGAAATTCTTGTTTTCATTTCTTTTCATAATCTTATAAGAGCTGAAATCAATTTTTGCAACATAAAAGGATATTAGTAATAATATTATTATAATTTTTGTTTAATGGTTGTCGATTAAATTCAATTTCTGTCTGAATTTGAGTTCCGATAGAAAATTCGAAAGAAAAAATTATGCTATTTAAAATAATCATCATAATTTAAAAATTGCAATATTAAATTTTATTTTATTTTAGTTTTTTTATTTATATTATAATATTTTATATATATTTTATATATATTAAAATAGTATAGCTTCTAATTCTAAATTATATATTATTGAAACAAGAAAATCATTATAATAAAATTTTGTTTTATTTTTTTTTCTATTTTAATTTTAATTTTATTTTTTAAATTAAAATTTTTAAAAAATTTTTGCAACAAAATACTTCTATCAACACATATAGTTCAATTATTTAATTAAAGAAAAATAAATCACGAAAGAACAAACAGTTCTTTCTTTTTTAAATATCAAAGATATAAAGGTTTTTTTTTACAATATTATATAAGAGTAGATAATTCTTGAAATTTACATAATAATTTATTTGATTAAAATACAATATACAGTATATATATAAGTTTGTTTTAAACTACGTCGTTAAATTTTTTTTTTTAAATTTAAATTCAAAATCTCTATAACCTTTTTCTAGTTGTTGTTGTTGTTGTTGATTAAAATAGATTCTTCTTAAGTGTGTATTCATAGTTACTTAAACAAAATAAATAATAAATTTTTAATATTTTATAAATAATTTCCTTTTAGAATTTAATTTTTAAACAAGTAATTTACAAATTTAAATTTTTTAAAAAAAGAATTTTATTTATCAATATTATCAAATGTTGGTTTTGTATGAACCACATTTCAATCAAACAAGAATAAATTTAATAATAAATTTAATTAATTTAATTATTTATTTAAAAAAATTTCAATTTTCAATTGTTTATTTATTAAAATTTAAAAAACAATTTATTTATTTATTTGAATGAATAAAAAACAAAAAAAAATTTAAAACTGATACTTTTAAAATATTTTATTTGTAAATATTGTTATCTGTTTGTCTGTTTTTTATTTGTAAAACTAAAATGATATCCAATTCGAATGCGAACCTATTGGAGACCAAGAATAATCAAGCGCTTAATACCAAATCGCTTACATCTATAAACAAACAAGACACTTTGCTCGAGCCATCTTTAGCTGTTTTAAAAAAGGAGAAAAAAGTAGTTCTAAAATCAATCGAGAATATAGATGCAAAGATAAACAAGAACCTATCCAAATCTCATTTATCATCGACGCCTTCGTCCTCATCCACATCAATATCCTCTCGTTTTTCTTTCAATTATAGTTATGTAGTTCTGGCTGCTTCGTTTTTTTCTTATATGCTTGCTTCTTTGTTAAGCACATGTTTTGGTGTATTTTTCGAAAATTTAGAAGCTGATCTTGGCTGGTCCAAATCAAATGTTGCGTTTATTGGTGGCCTAATTTCATCTCTACAAGATCTAACAGGACCTATATCGAGTGCTCTAACAAATCAATTTGGTTGTAGGAAGACTGCTTTTTTTGGAGGGCTTATAGCAGCACTCGGAATGATCGGAAGCGCTTATGTAAATCAATTTTGGTTACTCGGATTTTTGATGGGTGGTGTTACTGGCTTTGGAACATCGCTTGTTTTGGTCAGCTCTGTGGTTGTTGTTACTTATTACTTTGAAGAGAAACCTTCATTTGCTGCTGGTTTGACCATCAGCGGTGGTTCTTTAGGCCAATCGATTTTTTCTTTGATTATAATCAAATTAAATGAGATTTATGGTCGATCAGGATGCTTTTTAATACTTGGTGGTATACTTTTGAATATACTTGTATGTGCTGCTTTGTTTAGACCTCTTAAATGGGAATTAGAAGACGGCGACGATGACGAAGACGATGAGGACGACGATGAATCATCTTCTGAAGAATCATCAGAAGAAGAAAATTCAACTCAATCTTCTGGTGTGTATAAAAAAGACGAAAACAATAATTTACTAGAAGCACCATGTGCTAGAATAGAGACGATTAGTAATCTCAATCAAGATGTTGTGTCCATAAATGAAAATACTAATTTAATTTCAGTACCTATCGAACATGTTCTTAAAAAAAGATTTTTAAAATCAAGCATAAATCTTAACCAACAAAGCTCAAAATATGCTTTTCTAAGTGATTCGTGCTTGCCTAAAAAATATTTAGATTTAGAACAACAAGCGAATAATATATTAGCAAGTGAAATAAGTTTAAAAAGTAATATGCCCAACGATGAAATAAAACCTATCAAGAGCCTAATGTCGGGCAATTTCGATTCAATATCATTAAGCAGATGTCATTCGCTCGAGTTAAATAATAAATCTTCTAAATCCGAGATCAATCTTAAGCCAAATAGTTCAGTGCCAACTGATTTACAATCGTTGGAAAGTAATTTAAAAAGTAGAGATTTTATTGTGAGCGAGTCAAAAAAAGGTGTCGAATTAGTTAATGTTAATGACGAGTACGTTGTAGTTGATGCCGAAGATATAGCAAATTGTGGTTCTAATTTGATAATATCTTCTTCTCAAAATGCTATCTATGTTCCTATTTTGTCCCAAGAAGACGAAAAAACTGAAATTAATTTAGATCAAAAAGTGGAAATTAATTTAGAATCAAAATTAGATCAAGAGTTACCAAAATCTATAAAAAATGTTAACTCAGCTCAAGAAAAATTAATCAATCAGCAAAATACAAACAAAAATGTGTTTAGCTTTTTAATAAACAAATTTAAAGCAAAAGAGAATCAAAATTTAAATCAACAAATTCAAATTAATAGTCAAAATCAGGTTGTGTTGCCGAAAAAGAAACCACAACATAACCAAAATGCGATTTTGATAAACAAAAATGGTCAAAAAATTCCACACAAAAAGTATATTATTGCTAAATGTAATTGTAAGCATCGTAATGTGCAAAATTTTACTAAAAATTCTTTTAAAAAACCTAATTCGGCTTCAAATAATCAAATTGTGCCAAACTATAATCAACAAAATCAATTACCAAAACAAGCAAATAAAGTAAAACATTTACCTTCATGTCCATTTTATTATATAAATCTATCCCGTGTTCAACATTATCAGCTAAACCATAATCAACATAATCATCATCATCATCATCACAAAACGAGTCTGTACCATGTACCTAATCTATTCCAAAACTCGTACCGCTTTCCACTTCATTTTAGAAATGTATACTATTATAAATCTCTGTTGAATTTAAATATGCGAATTATGGTTCTAAGACCCCATAACGCTGGCGCTTTGACCGTCAATGCTCCGGCTAATGTAAACAATGTTAGCTTGTCTTGTCCAGATTTGAATCTAAAGCAAATTTTGATACTTAAGCACAAAAATCAATTTGATTTGACTAATAAACCTGTTTTAACCATAGCTAATAATATTCACAAAACATCTAAAAATAAAATAGATAATTCTAAATTAGAAAATCTGAAGTCATGCTCTGGTGCTAAAGTACTTAATGCTGGCAGTATTTTGGTTTTAAATCCTAGTTCAAATAATAATAAATTAAAAAAAGACTCGGTTAGTTTAATACCAGTAGAGAAAAAAAATAAAGATAATAATCTTAAATTGCTTGAATTCAATCTAGATGAATACAATGATAAAATAATTGATGAAGAGGAAGACGAGGAAGAGGATGATGACGAAGAAGAGGATTCTGAAGATGAAGACTCAGATGAAGAATGCGATAACTGCTTGACTCAGACTAAAGTGGGAAATAATTTATACAAATTCATTTACAAGCCAGTTATAAAACCTTTGAAATTCATTTACTACTCGATCAAAGAAAACTTAAAACTTTTTCGATTGTTTAAATTTTGTATCTTTGCATTTTGTAATTTTGTTCTAAGTTTTTTCTACGAAGCACCATTTTATTTTATAAACTCGTTTATGACTGAAAATGGCTCAACACAATCTCAAGCAGGCACTGTCACTGTTGCTGTTGGTATTGTGTCTGTTTTTAGCTCAAGTAATTAAACACATTTCATTAAAAATTTAAAAGTTAAAATTTAAAATAATATATAAAATTTTGAAGTTGTTTATGGTTATATTGGAGATTCTAAAAGAGTAAATTCAACTTTTTTGTATTCAATAAGCTTAATATTATGTGGCTTATGTTGTTGTGCTATACCATTGTTCATAAGTAACTATTTATTAACCATGATTTTAATGATAGTGATTGGTGCTCTAATAAGCGTTTCGGATGTTCTTGTGCCTATTATATTATTGGATATAGTAGGATATGATGATTTTGTGAATGCTTATGGTCTAATGTTTTTTTGTCAAGGGTTAGCTAGCTTTTCTGGACCGCCAGTATTAGGTTTATTAGCAATTTTAAATAAATAAAATAACTTAATTTAATAATATAATTAATAACTTCATTTTCTAGGTATTGTGGCCGATAAAAGCGGAAGATATACTTTATCTTATTACATAATTGGAGCTGGTATATGTATTAGTGGTTTTATACTAGGAACCATTTTGTGCTATGATAAACTTGAGAAAAGAAAAAAATCTAAAATTAAAAAAATAGATGTTCCCAAAGTTTAATTTAAAAAAATTAAAAATTAATCATCCGGTGTTTAACAAGCTTTAAGTCAGAAATAAGAATAGAAAATGTTCAACAAAAAAAATTTTATATTGAAGATGATACCATTTTAAAGCAGAACCTTTCATTTCCAAAAATAAAAATAGTAATAATAAAAATCCATTTAAATTTTTTTTTAGATTTAAGTTTTAGCCAAAAATGAGCCATTTGTAATTGTAAATTATTTAAACAAAAAATTTTTGTTTTAAAAATAAAAATTTATTTTTTTTTCAATTAATTTTTTAATTTTAGTTTCAAATAAACTTTTAATTTCTTCTTCATTTTTGTTAAACAATTTTTTAGTTTCGATTATTAAATAAAAACATTTAGAACTATTTTCTTTTTTAATTAAATCACTTAAATATTTTTTTCTATATTCAAAGTTTGCTGTACCTTGATTCGTGTTCCTAAAATAATCTCCGACATTTGAAAATTGTAAATATATTCTTATTAAATGAAAATTTTAATTAAATTTAAATTTTAAATATATTTTAAATCTAACTTGGTTCCATCTTCTTCATTTACAAGAGTATGATTCACAAAATAGCTTAAATTAGAATAGTTTGAGTTATTAGATATTAATCTGAATTTTCCATTCTCAATTTTAGGAATGATCGATTCCATCGACTCTTCTAATTTAGTTTTGGCTGGTAATCTAACAAAAAATAATTTTTATAATATATAAACTTTTACTTATGATATAACCAAACATTACTTTTCATCAAACTTTAAATAATTTATATTAAACACTTCCTTGATAAATGCTTTGTCTAAAATATTCAAACATTCCGTATTGTTCAAAGAGCTCAGACTTTTTTTAGCTAATTCAGTTAAGTCCATCCAGCATAAAGATTTTATCATGTCTAATTTTTTTTCATCAGTATAATTACAATTCTGAGCAGTTTCTAATAAATTTTCGATTTCGTTATTATCCAATCTTGAATTATTTTAAAATATAATGTAGATTAGATTTTTTTGTAAAATAAAATTACTTGATATGGTTAGTAAGACCTAAATAAATTAAAAAAGGTCCTGATGGAAAACCTTCTTGTCTGAAACATTTCGATTCGGTAATGAAATCAATCAAATCAATATTTTTATGTTTAAATATTGTGCAAGTTTCTATTAAAGTATTTAAAATACTCATAGATAAATTTAAATCATTTTGTAGAGATGCTTTTAAAAATTCCAATTGCTGATTGATCAAAAATTCGTATAAATCTGATTCATAAAATTTAAGGTTTAAAAAAGCTTGATTAAATTTATTTAAAAATAAAGCTTTCTCTGGTTCATTTAATTTTTTAAAATCTTCTTCTTTAAAATTTATCAATTTGCTCTTAATTTTGATGAAAAGTTTAAAATGAAAAAAATTTTTATGACTCAAAATTTCAACTAGATCTAAGTAATCATTTGAGCTATCAATAAACTTGGATTTTAAATTTATAAAGTTGACTATTTTTTCGAAATTGGCTTCTGATAATTGGAAATTTTTTAATAATCTAATCGCTTGAGATGGGCTTTTTAAATCTTCATATTTGATTTGAATAATTAAACTAAGAGCTTTGTCCAATTCATCAGCATACTCGTTTGATTTGTTTTCATTTTTTTCAATTAGATTCTTCAAAACAATTTTGCTATTTATTATTTCATTCAGTTCTAAGTCATTTACATGATACTTCATTAGTTGCATCATAGCTTTAACTGAATGATCGTTCAAGCCAAAACCAAGAGTAGGCAGTTTTTGATAAACTTTAAAGCAATCAAAAGGTTCTAAATAAGATCCGCTTTTTATTATTTGTTTGGTTAAAGTAGATTTTATTTTTTGTGGTAATACAATTTGATCATTAAATTTCAATGTGTCTGTTTTTAAAACCAAGTAGCTTAGCTTCTTAACAAAATTTACTAAATTGAAAGCATTAAATTCTTTGAAATAATTTTCATAAAAGTAATACAAATGAAATGGGTTTTCTATTTTTTGCATTAAAATGTTAAACTCATCTTGTTTGTATGCTAAGCTTTTAAAATTTTTGTAATTTAGTTTTTCTTCTAACATAAATTTGAACTCTTCACTAATTAAAAGACTCGGTGCAGGTTCAGGCAGTAAATTTTTTGAATCTGATTGAGGCAAATTTTTTACTTCAGACTGAACAAGTTCGGCTATAAAACGAACTGATCCAGGGTTTTTTATCAGAATTTGAAGCTTGTTAATTTGATTTAGTTGAACCAGTGGTTTTAAAATTGATTTAATCATTTTTAGTTTTGTTTTTATGCTTTAAATTTACATATACCATAAAAAAAGCTGAAAAAAATAAAATTTTTAATTTGGAAAGAAAACAGTCAATATTTTGAAAGCTTACAAAATACTGAAAAAACTAGAAAAAAAACAAAAAGCACTGGGATTATAATTGAATAGCTTAGAATATAAAAATTTGGAAATATTTCAACTAGGTCTTCAGAATACAAAGGCTTAAAACAAAAAAAAAACAAAATTAACTTCTAGATAATTATTTCTAGAATTTAAAAATTACCAAAATGAGAATGACTGTTACAAAAAAAATGCTTGTTATCAAAGTTAAAAGAAATAAACAACTACCATTTTTTTTGCTATTCATTTAGACCTATTTTTTTTAAATTAATAATTCAAAATTTTTTTAAAATTTAAATTTAAAAGACCTATGAAAGCCTTTCGCTAAATATAGAGAAAAAAATTTTGATTATTTTTTGTAAATTTTATTTCATTACCAAACTACATATTTTACCAAATAAATACGAAAAAAAAATTTTTTATTTTTAATTTTTACAAAACAAAAATAAAATTAAAGAATTGATTTAACAATTAGTATTTGTGATTAAAAAAACATTTGTCTGGCATCACCAGGTGATTGTTCAACTGGACAATATGGACACTTCAGTCTTGTTCTTGTTAAAGAAATTTTTTAATTTTGATACAGAATAAAAGAAAACTTTTTAATTGATCTTACTTTCCAGTCACGTTTAATTTTAAAAGAGCGTCTTTGGATATGACATGTCCACATACTAGTTTCATAGGTGGATTTAGATCAGTTGACTGTTGGCGTAAAATTGGACACGAAAATACCGAATGATATCTATAATTTTGTCCAAGATCGATCTCAATCTTTTTTACATTTCATTAAACAAGATAAATTTTTTAAAAATTAATAGTACTTACCGGCAATTCGTCTTTAGATAAAATGTGACCAACTTGGGTCTGTTGCATAACTTGAACTATATTTACAAGACCTGGTAATGTTTTACAGCCAGCATTAATACTTATTTAAAATATAAAGTTAAAAGAAAATTTAGGAAAAATTAAAAAAAGAAATATTAAAAACCATATGCTTAATGGACATTCGACAGATAAACCCATAAGTTTACAAGAAGTTTTTATAAACTCTTCTTCAATTTCTTCCCATAATTCAGGCTCAAGAAAAGACTCATATGGAGTGTTTTTAAGACCAGTAGACATATAAATCAGAGAACCCATCAAACGTTGTATTTCTTTTGAGCAATCGTTCGCAAATTGAGTAAAATTACGAGAATATTTTAGAGCTTCGATTTGTGCTTTAGAACCTTGTTCGACTAATTTAATAAAGTTTAATTTATGAAGATTAAATTCTAGATTTGATTTGATTTCTTTTAGTTCTTTGGAGTTCGATTGACACCATCTTTGATGTTAAAATTTTAATTAAAAAATTTAAATTAAAACAAAATTCAAATTAATACTCAAGAGCTGGCTCGACATTCTTTTCTTTGAGTTTGTTTAAGATAAAATTCATTTTTATGAATGGTTTTTTCTTGTTTTCGTCTATTTCTTCATTTATACCAGATTCTTTTATCAAACTCTCGCACACATCAATGTGGCCATTTCTTAGTAAATGTTCACATATTACTTGATTCAGCATCGACTGTTTTTCAGAGCTATCTATTAAGTTTATTTGAGGTAAGTTTCCGTAATCGGCTACAAAGTTCTTTTACAAAATAAGAATCAACAAAAATTAAAACTTGAAACAAAATTTATTTGGTTTTGTATACATACTTTATCTATTACTTTACCAATCTTGGATATGCTCGCATGTAAATCTTTGTGCTTATCTGAATATCGTTTTACGAACTCTTTTACTTGTTCTTTGCACATTGTAACCGAGTCGTTTGCGCTTGTTTTAAATGTTTGTTCATTTTCAACTTGCAAATAATTGAAAATAAAATTTCCATTATAAAAATAAAACCAAAAAATATAATTTTACTTTTAATCAAATCATTCATTGTTGACATGGCATAGTCAATAACTTTATTTATATCTTGATCAATACCATCATAAAAATTTTCAAACAAGTCCAGAGCTTTATCAATTTCTTTTTCGACTGCTTGCAAAGATTCCATTTTATCTATTAAGTTAAAAAATTTTATTTCGTCTCATTAAAATTTATAATTATCCGCGATTCAAATGAGGACTTGTGAAATTTAAAATAAAAATGTTCATTTAAACAAAAAAATTTCTATATAAATATACATTTTATTAATTAAGACAATTTCAAGTTTTAGATTTAGATTTTAATTGCAATTTTGTAGAATTTTACTCTGCAAGAAGTATAAAAATGAATGAAAAAAAGAAATATAAATGAGTATTTCGAAAGTTTGAAAAATAATGTCAAAAAGAAAGTTAGAAGAAGACTCGATTGAATATGGATTTAAAAAGTCTAAGCTTGAGCTAAACTTGGACAAGGAATATCATCATTTGATTGAGTTGCTATCTAAACAAGACCAGTGTGAAGATGAGAACCAGGTTTTAGATGCTTTGAAATATTTCAGATCAATTTTTCCACAAAGTTTGTTTGAAAATCTACCTCAGATTATTCACATGCATCAAATTTATAGTTTGATTCAAAACAAAACCAATGTAGATAGACAAATTTACTCTTTAAGAGCTAACAACGAAATTTTGATGTTCAAATTCGACTCGAATCAAGAATCAGAAATTTTACTTTGTTTTATAGAAGATTTTAAGCAATACATCAAAGAGCATATACAAAAAAATTCAAGTCAAAAATATATAATTGATGTTTTTATGAATAAAATTTTACCAAATGAAAAAAGTCAATTAAACATTACAAAAACGAGTCTCTTAAACGAGTACAAACTCGGTGACTCGGATATTTCGAGTTTGGTACAATTGGGGTTTTTGGCAATTAAAGACCCTTCATCATTTTGGTTCTCGATTCCTAATCTTGGTAAATTCAGACGGATTCTAATTGAGACAAGAAAAAGTGTTTTGGATATTTTGAAAAGACAAAAATACAAAGAGCTAAATTTAAAATCGTTTTTTAATAATTTATTAATTAAAAAAAATAAAAATTTTAAAACTATAAATAAAATTGGTGTTATTTATATAGTTTGTGATTTAATTGGTTTAGATCTGGTTAAAAAAATAATATCACCAATCGGCTTATCTATTAAGCTTAATTAGAAAAATGTATTTACACAAAAATAATAATAATTATAATAATAAGCTCAATCTTTGTTTATTAAAACTGTTTTTAAAGAATCTTCTGGCAATATTTCTAACATAGCTTTTGATCCATCATTGAATTGATATGATTGACTCCCATCAATCACCAAACATGCATCAAAACATCTAGACTGAATTATTAACCTTTTTATTTTTTAAATTTATTTTTATATAATCAATTAAAATTTTTTTTTTTTAAATTTACTTTTCAGCAAAACCTCGATTTGTTTCATTTTTAAAAATCCCTAATATTTTTAAATAAATTTTCTTTAAAATGTATTTTTTTTTTTAATTTTTGGTTAATTATTATACTGTTTATAATTGGATCTCGTATGGTATAAGCCATTCTTAACTGATCAGGCTCAAACACTATCGAGTCATTAAACTGATTGGTAATATCTGAAACGAATTTATCATCTTCAGCTGGTATTGAGTTTAAATTTAAATTTTCTTTGACAAGATTTATTATTTTTTTCATAGACTGAACACTCATTTTATTGATATTGTAGCACCACGAAGTAGAACCGGTACCAGTGCATATGATTATACCAGAGCTTTTTTGTCTGAATAAAGGACCATTATCGATTGACATTAGATAATAAGATACTCGGGCACTTAACGATTCTCCGATGAAGACTTCGTTGAGAGCTAAAGTTGGAACTTGCTTGAATTTGTTCTCCGAAGTGTTAGCATGGTTCGTGTTTGAATTTTCTAACTTTATTTTTCGACTCTCTTCTACATGTTCTATGTATCGGTGTTCCAAGTTGTGTAATACTTGGTCATGCAATTCAATCGGCTTTAAACTTTTTGTCTGAGTTTCTAAATGAATACGGATCCTTGCTCGCGATAACCATCTTTAAGTAGATTAGATTAATCTTCTAAGTTAAAATGATTTCAATAAAATTTAAATTTTTTTTGAAAATACCTAAAATCTCCTTTTAGAAGTTTGTCTAAAGTTTGAGGAAAATTAATTGATTGATCTTTAGGAATTAATAAATGCCCTTCGGAACTTGCTATATTAAATTTATTAATTTAAATAATAGATTTTTTTGCCTTTTTTTTTATTTGACTTACTTACGTCTGTATTGACACCAATTACTGGTTTTTCATATGAGTTTATTTTAGCCGCAGCTAGTAAGAAAGTTCCGTCTCCGCCAGCACTGAATATACAATTAGACCAGTCGATTTCTTCGTTAGAATAATTAAAACGCTGAGTAACTCGAGTTTCGATGTTTTTTGCTTTAAAAGCTTTTAGAATTTTTTCTAAAGATCTGTAATGAGTGTTGTGATGTTCGACTAGGCGTTCAAAATTTGATCCTCGTTTTTGAAGCTTTGATTTAAAACAAATAAATATATTTTAGATATTAATCTCTAATAAGGTTGCTTTAAATTTACTTTGCTTTTTAGCTCTTGTTCAGATAAATTTGGGTTTTTTTTCTTCTCGAATTCATATCTTTTAATATTGTTAAATAAAAAACAAAAAATTAAAAAAAAAAACTTGAAATGTACCTGGTTATTTTGTTGAGAATTAATATTTTAGAAAAATCGAAATCAATTTTAGATGTGTTGGTAGCTATATTTGACTGTGTCAAATTAAAAATATCATCAAATTTTGATAAAAGTTCAACACGAGTTCTTGGTTTTTTGTTTAACAATGATAAAAAATTTTTGTTCATTATCAATTTTGGATTTTTTTTTAGTTTTACTAAACTTTTGATTTATTGAAACTTTTTTAGAACTTTTTGATTATTTATATTTTTTAAACTTTGTTTTTCATTTATTTATCAAAATATGATTCTTATCTATTATAATGCTTAAAATTTAGATAATATATTTTTCTTATTTTAAATAGCAATATTGTTTTTTTAAAAAATAGATTTATGAAAATATTCAATGTTTAATCAAATGAAAAACAATTTAAATTAAATTGAAATTCAATTTTTTTAATATTTAAATTTGCTTTGCTTTTAGTTAATTTGAAAGCTAATATGAACACTAGACACACACCCTTGAAATTATTTTTTAGATTCAAGTTTACATTTTTTTTGTATTAAATTAAGCTTCAAGGTTTTTCTCAAAATTCTAAAAATAAATTCAGGTAACAAACATAAGCTTGATAAAAGAAATGTGAAATAGCAATAATAATTAGCTATTTAATTTATAATATCCAAAAAAAATTTCATTTTTGCCTTAAATAAATAGAGATTTTAAATTCGAAGACCTTCAAAATTTTGTTACTGATTGAATCCAATTAATTTTATATCAAAATAATTGATTAATGGTAATAAAAAAATTTACTTAAGAATTAGATCTGAGTTGATCTAATTATAAGCTTTATTTTTAAATAGTCTAAAAACTTCGAAAAATATTTTTTCTATATTTGAAAAATATGTAAAGAGAAGCTTAAATTATTGATTTACAAACAGAGGTAAAACTAGTAAAAACTTTTATAAGAAAATAAAAAAAATTCAAACTATTTAATTTTTAAAATGCTATTTTATTAACTATTTATTTAATATAAAAAAAAATCGGTATTTTTTAACAGAAAATAAAAAAAAAAAGAAGAAATTTTAAAAAAGCTTAAAAAATTGTTGATTATTTGAAGCATAACCAATGTTTTGTTGTTGTTGTTCTTCTAAATATCTTTCAATAAACCAAAATTGATTAATTGATGGCAAATTTTGAAGTGATTGCTCTGATTTAAAAGAATTGTAATTGATACCACGTATTGGTCTACCAATCGGAGCTGAACTATTTGATTGAATCGGATTGTTATTTAGATTACTATTGACTTTGTTAAAAGAATAACAAGATTGTGATTGAAATTTTTTAGTCGGTAATGAATTGTTTTGTTTGTTCATGTGACCCAAACTGGTTGAAAATTGAACTCGAATGTATCGGTCTTTGAATAAAGTATTGTTTAATTCTTTGCATGCCATTTGAGCATCTAATTCATTGAAAAAGTGAATGAAAGCATAACTTTCTTCTTTGACAATACTCAAATTCATGTTGATTTTGCCATATTTCTCAAAAACATTTTTCAAATCTTCTAGACTTGTATTCTTAGGTAAATTGCCAACAAACAATTTTTTATTGCTATTTGTTTTAACAGGATGTTGAATAACATTTGTTGAATCTTTTAAAATGGAGCTTATAGGCAAAATTATTTGATTCGAAGTTTCGCTTTGACCAAATAATGAATAAAAACTTAAATTTTCGTTTGAACTTGAATTTGAGTTGGATAAAGACATTTTTTTTCTAATTTTTATTTTTTAATTTTGAAATGATATAATTAATTAAAAAAATAATAAGCCTTTAAATACTTGATGATTTTATTTTTTTGGAACCGATTTGAACTTATAATCAATTAGTAAAACTAAAATCTAACAAAAATTAAAGCCGTTTAATTCAATCATTGTCTTTTTTACAGGCTAAAGATTGCCTTTTTTTTTATTTCTAAAACCTAAAGAACCGATCTGAATCATCCCTTTTATTTAATTATTTTTTTTTTGACATTAAACAAATATCTCTTTGAAATAATTGTTTGTGAAGATTGTTATGTTTTTATTTTGTTTAATAAAATTATTTTAAAACAAATTTAAATTTTTTTTTAGTAGTAAAATTTTAAGCGCTTGATTTAAATTTTTAATTTTTAAAAAAATGTCTGCTCAAAATATTCAAGTGGCAGTTAGATGCAGGTAAATTAAATTTTCTAATCCAATCTTTAAATTCAAGTTCCAAAATTAATTTATCCAAAAAATTTATAAAAAATTTAAGACCACTGAACGATAGAGAAAAGAAACAAAATAGTTCAGTTGTAATTGATTGCAATGAAAAACGTCGTGAAATAATTGCTTTCGATAAAAATTCGGCTGTTTTGAATACCAAAACTTTTACTTTTGACAAAGTAAAATCTAAGAAAAATTGTTTGATTTTTTATAAAATAATTTTTTTAATTTAAAATTAAGGTTTTCGGTTGCGAATCTCGACAAATAGATGTATACAATCAAGTGGTTCGTCCGGTAGTAAACGAAGTGATCGAGGGATACAATTGTACTATTTTTGCTTACGGTCAGACTGGTACCGGTAAAACTTTTACAATGGAAGGTGATAGATCAGCTTTGACTGATGAAACCTCTTGGGAAGATGATCCTCAAGTCGGCATTATACCGCGTTCAGTAGCTCAATTGTTTACTTCATTAAAATCGGCAAAAAATTGTGAACATTCAGTAAAAATTAGCTATTTGGAACTTTACAATGAAGAATTGACGGACTTGCTAAGTGATCAGCCATTTGAAAAAGATGAAAAATTAAAAATATATGACGATCCTACCCGGAAAGGTTCGGTTTTGATTTCAAAATTGGAAGAAGTAATTGTTCTTAATAAAAGCCAAGTTTATAAAATACTTCAAAAGGGTGCCGAGAGGCGCCAAAAAGCAGTAACTTTAATGAATTCTCAGTCATCTCGATCTCATTCAATATTCACTGTTACGGTTTTTATAAAAGAAAAAGCTATAGAAGGCGAAGAAACCATTAAAGTTGGCAAATTGAATTTAGTCGATTTGGCCGGTTCGGAGAATATAGAACGTTCAGGTGCAACAGGCAAAAGAGCTGCTGAAGCAGGTAAAATTAATCGAAGTTTAACAACTTTGGGCCGAGTTATAACAGCTTTGGTAGAGCATCGAGACCATGTACCTTATAGAGAAAGTAATTTAACTCGTTTACTACAAGATTCTCTTGGCGGTAGAACTAAAACAACAATCATAGCAACCATAAGTCCAGCAGCTTGTAATTTAGAAGAAACTCTATCAACTCTTGATTATGCGCACAAGGCCAAATCGATTCGAAACAAGCCGGAAATAAACCAAAAATTGGTCAAAAAAGAGATGATAAAAGGTTTTACAGAAGAAATAGAAAGGCTAAAACGAGAATTGAACGCGACTAGAGAAAAAAATGGGGTATATTTACCTTCCGATGTATATGAACAAATGGAAGCTGATATTGACATGCAGAAAAATGAGATTAGAGAATTGTTAAAAAAGATATCATGTCTAGGTGACGAAAATGAAAAGCTTAACGAGTCTAATAAAAGAACTCAAGAATTATTAGAAGAAAAATGTGATGTTTTGTATCAAATGGAAACCAAATTGAGTAAGACTAATCAAAAATTAGAAACAGCTCATTTAGAAATTGAAGAATCAAAATTTGTTATAAAGAATAAAACTGAAACAGAGCAAGACTTGTTTAAGCAAAGTAAAACACTGCTAGAAACAAACAAACAAATAGAAAACAATTGTAACTTGTTGAACGATAAAATAGACCGTATAAGTCATTTGAGCTCTAAGAATCGCGATTTGGCTAATAAGTTTGGCAATTACTTGACAGAAAAAATAACCGAATTGAGCAAAACTGAGCAAAATTTGAGCTCCACATGTAGACAAAAACTTTGCTGTTTATGCGAATTATTAAACGAGATTAAATCTAAATTAAAACAAAATAAACAAGAGCAGATAAATAAGCTCAATTTGTTCTCTTCGAAACAAATTAAAAATTACAGTCAGCAACAAGAATTAATAGAAAAAGAAATTTTTGAAAATTTTAAAAATTTTTATTCTTCGTTTACCCGTAGTCTTGACAGCAGTAATTCAAATTTTAACCACAATTTTGATAGTACAATTAAATTGTGCGATGAGCACAAGGAAAATTTTTATCAAATATGGTCACAATTAGATCAATCGGTAGCCAAAGTAGAAAACTCATTTTCTAAATTCGAGTCAAATATTGAAACCTATGTAAACGAATTCTTGATGAATAATCTTAAAGAAAAATCAGAATTTAATAGTAAAACTTATAGTAAAATAAATGAGCTTAGCGAATCGATCGAGAAAGATCGCGATGAAATAAAAGATTTGATAAAATACAAGAACAGTTTTAAATCAACTCTAAGTGAAACTTTTAAAACCTTACACGAAACCTTACAAACATTCGAAGCCAAACTTAATGATTCCTTCGATAAGTTCGAGCGAAGATGTCGAAAAATTGAGAAACAAAATGAGTTTAATTGTTCAAGTTTGAATAATCTTAAAGACTTTATTAAAGACAATGAAGAATTGATTACAAAAAATTTTACAAATCAATTTGAGTATTTAGTTAATGAGCCAATAAAAAATTTAATCACATCGAATAGCCAAAATTTTATTGAGCTCAATTGTTTGTCAAAAAGTTTAATAGAAAAATACGAGATTATAAACAATCATTATAACAATTCTATACAAGGCTTTAAAATAGTAAAATTGATTTTTAAAAATTTGAAATTGTGATATAAAAATTTTTTATTTTTTATTTAAACAGACAACGAATGATAATCAAATAAATTTAAATTCTATTTTAACAACTCAATATACTGGTATTGAAAACTCATGCAAAAAGGTTCAAGAGTATTTGGAAGAATACAAAACTGAGACTAATAAATATATTGAAAAATTTGTGACTCAATCAATCGAGAATGAAGCGAGTAGTATGAATAATATGATAACAGAGTCGTTTGATTTAGCAAGTGAAACAAAAGAGTCAAATCAAACTTTGAATGAGTTTAATCAAGAATTTTGCTCGAATACAATTAGAGCAATTGATCAATTTTGTGAAAGTGAATATTCTGATTATTTACCGACTGGTAAGACTCCAAAATCGAAAAACTATAATTCTAATTTTGAGCTTATTAAACCAAAAACAAATGAGGAATTGATTGAAATATTCAAAAACTTTAAACAACAGCAAACAACAGAAGAATTCAAAATTGTAATTTTTTCTTTTATTTTTTCTATTAAAATAATCTAATTTTGATAAAAACAAAAAAAAGCCAAATGATTTTCCAATTTTTACATTAACTGAACCAATTAGCTCTAGTTCAAATTTGAGTCGCTCAGCGTCAGACTTAAGAACTGAAGCAACAAGTTCTAAGAGACATTTCGGGTCTAATGATAAAGAGAATATGATTGATTCGAATGAAAAAACTGCTAAAATGCAGCGTTTTTCTAGCCAAAGCCGTTTGATGACCAAAAAGCCTACACAAGTTTTTCAAGATAAAAATTAATTTTTACCAAATTAAAAAAAAAAATTATTAAAATATTTACGACACAATTTTTTTATAAAATAAACATTTTTTAAATCAAATAATTAAAATCTAATAACAACTTTAGTTTCTTAAATAAAATAAATTTATTTAGCTGTAAAATTTGATCTTTTTCTAATTTTAAAACTTGCATGATTATTGATGATATACCTGTACTAAGCAAAATTTTTATCAATAATTTAAAAAAAAAAACTAAAAATATAGACTAAAATTTTATGGAAAAATTTCAAGATTTAATTATTTTAATTTAAGATATAATGTTTATTTTAAATTGGATAAAATCAAATACATAAAAAAAATTGTTAAATTTAAGCATTACAACAATTACAGCATAAGATTTTACTAAAAATTTTTAATAAAATTACTATTATAGCTATTTTAAATCAATTTTTTGAAAAAATTATTAAAATAAACAATATCAAAACTAATTTCTTTCAAATTGAAAATTCTTCTATCAAAAATATTAATTTTGTTCCTAAAATGAGACAAAAAGCCTCTTTCTTGGGAAACAAACAATTTATTGTCATCCGATACATAAAACCTATTATTTTTTAAATAATATGAATTTAAAGCATTATGAGTTGATATTTGAAAAATCTTTTGGGTATCATAAGTACTTTTTCCACCAGCTCTAACTTCTAAATAAAAAAAACGATAAAAATCACCTATTTTATCTTTATTCGATTTGATCTGCTCTAAAAATGGTTTCAAATATAAATCATTAATTTTACACAAATAATTTCCATATAAAATTTCATTAGTACTTGAAATTTTTATAGTAAAACTTTGATATTTATCCAAATCTTTCAAATAGTATGTATGAGTTTTATTATCCATTTTTAAATTGAAAATTTTAGAACATATATTTTCGATTGTATAATCATATAAATAAGAACTGCCATCAATAAACAAGCTATCATGATTTTTAAATAAATCTTTTATATATTTGATAAAAAATTTATCTTGCAAATCAAAATTTAAACTATTCAGATTAAACTCATTGAACAATTGATTAGGCTCGTAAAGTGTTTGATTTTTTAGAATATTTTTAAAATATAAAGAATTATAATTAAAAGAGTCTAAATCTCTTCTTGGTAATATAAACTCGTCAGTATCAATAACTTGAATAAATCTAAAATTGACCAAGTTTTCTAAATAACATTCATTTATCAATAATTCTCCGACAAGATCGAATAGCTTATAATATACTTCATTTTCAGGTAGTTTATCGAAATAAAAATTTTGCTTGGATTCTCCTAAACTTGGTAAACAAATTAGTTTTTTAAGATTCAAAAAATTTTTATATTTATCCATAATTAATTTTAGCTGCTCAAAATCGTTCTCAAAATCAGGTATATAATACAATTGAATTTTATCAAAGCCGATTATTTGTATTATTTTTACCCATGTTTCAAATCTATTTAGATTACTGTTACTTAATAAAACTTTAGAACAAACAAGTGTTTCTTTTTTCTCTGAATTGTCCAAGTTTTTTATTTGAAGCTTAATTTTTTTGACATGGTTAATGCTTATTTCTAAGCTTAATTTATCTGTTTGATTTAAACTTATTTTTAAATAATCTGACATTATTTTATCAAGATTAAAGTTAATTAAAATTGAGCTATAAACATATTCATTATGATGAATATCACTTTTAAGCTCTTTTATAGAATAATCTTCGATTGAATGAACCAAATCAAATGATTTTTGATTTAAATCAAATCTTATACTTAAATTAAAATCAAAATTAAATTTTTTTACTTTTTTTGAATGAATAAAATTTAAAGTTATCAATGATAAATGATTGAAATAAAACGAAGCAGTTTTTTTAAAATATGTACTATCATTATTAATTGAAAGCCAATCTCCTTTTTGTTCACAAAGCAAATCAATCGAATTGTTCCGAATGTTTTTTATAAATGGAAAAATATTTTTATAATTAAAATTCAAATAAAAATTAAATAAACAAATTATACAAGTTGTTATTAACAAAAAAATTAATTCCCATTTTTAATAAATTGCAAGCATAGAATTTAATAAAATGAACTTTATCAAAATTATTTTTATTATTTATTAGGTATTGTAAATATAAGATAAAAAAAAAAGGAAGATAATAATTATAGATAAATTTAATCAAATAATTGTTTTCTTAATCAATTTACTGCCATTATTAATAAAAAATTTATTTATACAAAAAATTAATTTTTTTAAATAATAATAATTAAACTTGATAAAAATTTAAATTTAATGCAAAGAATTTTTATATTTGGTTATGAAAAATCATTAATTCAGTATACTGAATAATTTTAATTGAATTAAATTCATTTCTTTTTTCCACATAATATCTGGTACTACCGTATTAACTTGTCAAGGATTGAAATTTTAAAATTAAATGCAAATTTTGTTCTATTTATAAATTTTACAAGTTTTTCAAGATGGATTTCAGTAAAAATAGATTTATTTTCTGAGAAACATTTAATTTTATAACAATTAAGCTTTAAGTAAAAATGAAAAAAAATTTTAAGTTATTATTTTATTAATTAAAATTTATTAAAATTTCATTCAATTAATTTATATTTAAATAAAATTTTTAATTTACAAAACATCAAGAAAAAAAAAAAAACGAAAAAATTTATAATACTAACAATATTAAAATAATGGACAAGATATGGAAAAGTTATGAAAAAAAATTCAAATTTTTTTAAGCTTTTTTTTTTTTAAATTAAATAAATTAAAAAATCTTTAAATTAATCATTCTCATTCCTTAAAATTGAAGTCATTTCTTAGTTAAAAAATTAAAATCAAACTTTATATAATACTATTTTAAACACATTTAACAAAAAATGAAAAAAAAAAAATTTTATTTTGATTTATAAATATTATATTTTTATAACTCATATTCAGAATCGAATCTGAATTAAAGCTCTTTAAGAGAGAAAGAAACAAAAAAAACTTTTTTTTTAAATCCCAATTTCATAATTGCACATTATAGCCAACGGAGTTTGCTTCAACTCATTAGCAATCTTGTGTTCAATCCAATAACACATATATTCGTCATACAAAAGTCTAATCAAGTGAAAACTACCAAAAGTCGGTGCGCTGCGTAATGTCAAATCGCGTACAATTGAAGAACACATAAATGACCATTTTAATAAAAATTGTTTAGCTTGCTTGGCAAACTTATCAGTACCTTCATATTCATGTAACAAAGAGCTGGCTGTTGAGTCCAGCCATGCGATCCAATTCTCCAAACTCCATAATGAATGATTGCGCAACGATTCTTTAAATTCGTTCTCGAGCTTAGTCACAACTCGCTCATCACATCCACATGTCCATTTGGCTTGTTCGCGTATATAATTAAAATCGACACGATTTATATCGGACAACATTTGAGCCAAAATTTGCTCGTTTTGTAGTGAATTTTTAACAGTTTGTGCTAAATGATTTAGAGATGTGTACCGACGTAGTGTCATCGAGAACGTGTTTATAATAACAAGCTTCGAATGCCTCATTTTATCAGGTACATTAAGTAAGGCTTGTTTGAGCCAGTTTTCGACACTTTTAGACAAACCGCGAATATTCTGAACCAAGTTGTGTGGCAATGATCCCATCACGTCTGGTATTAATATTTCAATACAGAACTGATAAAACAAATAGTCACAATGTTTAACAAAATTTATAACTTGCTCCAACTCGCATAAGGCAAAAAATTTTGAGTTGGCCAATTGATCTTCATAATAGGTATTTTGCAGACTATTAGCGGACAATGATCTCCAAAACTGAAGCCAAACATCTTTTATATTGTCCAATCTCAGATTTATCACTGAGTCTAAAATTTTTTCACAATGATATTTGTATAATTCTTCGAATTTTTTAACATCGTTTATATTACAATTCGATGGTAGTTCAATATTGTCTAAATTTACATGTCCAAAGTTTGGTATTTGATTTGTTTCGGTTAATGATATTTGACCATTGAGGTCCTCTTCGGAATGAGCTGTTTTAATTAAATTTTCTTGATGTTGTTGTAGCTGATTTTTTTGTTGTTGTTGTTGTTGCTGGTGCTGTTGCTGCTGCTGCTGTTGTTGTTGTTGTACAAGCATATCTTTTTCGGCTATAGTACCATTTTGATTTATATTATGATTTATATTCTTTTTAGCTATTTGAGTAGTTTGTGGTATAGTTTTATTATTATTAGTCAAAACTACAGTCATCAAAGGTTGCTGATTTTGATGCTGATTAAGCACCGTATGATTATTCATATCCGTATTTCCTATTGTAGTTAATATCGGTTTATAATCATTAATATGATCATAATTTTGATTTGTATTATTATTAAAATGTGAATTTTTACTTCTTTTATTACTAGGTCCAATTGGTGTAGAATGATTATGATTATGATGATGATGATGATGGTTAGTTGTTTGATTTAATATAGGTGATTGAGGTTGATGCGATTGTGGTGAACCAGTCGGTGATAAGCTCATCGGATGATTCCGTATTGCAAGTGTATGATCTTCGGATAGTTGATTTAAAGGTGAATTCATCTTCACTCTGATACCGTAATAGTGATATTTTGAATTACCACGAGTACCTAATCGACGAGTTCTAAGACCCAAAAATACTGATCGAATCAGTTTTCCGAACGATGCCGGATTAACTGGTTCTATTTTTTGTTCATTACAATGATGAATATAATAGTTATATAAAGTACTGCGGCGTAAGCTACAGCCCTCGGCTGGTTCAAAATTGTCAATTAGCCATTGAACTGTAATAGGCGCTGCTTGGGCTGTGTGTGTAGCATGTCCGTCAAACTCTGAAACATTTACTGAAACATTTTCCATCTCGATTTGACTATTATTTATACTATTATTTGTGTCTGTATTGTTATTATTAGAATTATTGTTGTTAACTGTATTGGTACAAGTGTTGGTATCGTTGAAGATTGAAAATACTTGATTTTGTGCTTGATTTTGCTGAGTCTGCTCTTGTATTTGAAGTAAAGTACCATTCAAACGAGTCGGCGATGTAATTGATTGATTAGACTGATTCTGAATTAAATTTGATTGCGGTTGAACATAATTCTGAGTCTAAAAAAAAATTATCAAATATTAAAATTAAACCAAAACAATTAATTTAAAAAAAAAAAAATTAGATTCAATTAAGCAAATAGCAAATTCAATTATTAAAAAAAAAAATTTTAATACTTTTAATTTTAGAGCCTTAAATGTGTATTAAAAAAAAATATATATTAAGAAAAACAGAAATTCAGAAAAAAATATTAATTTATATTTAGAAAAAAAAAAAAAAATTACAGTTTGAAAAGTATAATATTGATTAGAATTGGAGCCCAGAGGTGAAAACTGATTTGCACCATGATTGTTCGCATATTCAAAATAACTTGGATTATGAGTTTGTAAAGGATAAAGAATAGTTGCTTGATTGGCTTGAGTAGGCGAAGCAAGTGTAATTGTAGTTGTTGTAGGAGTAGTTTCCTGATTAGGCGATGTGGTGGTGTTGGTATTATTAGCGCTTGAGTTATTCGAACTTGAACCAATACTACTCGAGCTAGCCATGTTCGGATTCTGATTTAAAATAGTGATGGGTTGATTATTAGTGCCTTGACCATTATTAGGTGCAGACACAGTTACTACCTTTTGCGCTGAGCCACCTTGGAAAAGTGTTGTAATTATAAACTGGTTACCAGCTTGAACAATTTTAGTCGGCGTTTGATTCTGAACACAATTAATACTTAGTTGTTTATTAGGCTGACTGAATTGTAGTGGTGTTATGATTAGATTAGAAGTGTTCGAATTCGATGATGACGGTGTCGATGAGCTCGATGTTGAATTTTTATCTAGTTGTGCTTGGTTTTGAGCTTGTGAATTAGCATCTTCTATACTACATGACATCTAATTTAAAAAAATAATTAAGTTTTAAATTTCAATAATTTATTTTTAAATGTTTATTTTTTTTTATTTGTTTCAAATTTAAAAAGAACGAAAGAAAAAAAAATTGTTTTTTTTTGGATTCAACAAAAATAGAACTTAAAATGAATGAAAAAAAAATATTAAATTTATTTTACGAGCGAAAAATAAGCGCTTTTAAAATTAAATTGATTTAAGAATAATAACAAGTAGTAGTAGTAGTAGTAGTAATAGGAGTCCAGGGTCTGACTGGGTAAGAGCTCGGAAGTTTGATTTTCAGGTGAAAAGTTCTCAATTTAATGAATTTAAAATTTTATTTAATAAAACACTTGTTTTAATTTAATTTTAAACTTTTAAAAAAAAGGTCAAATTTTATTTAAAAAAAAACAACAACAACAACTCATTTCAAAGGCTTTAATTTTTTGTATTTTTTTTTTTTAGAAATTTTTATTTAAATTTAATTATCAGCTTTTTTTTTTAAAAAAAAATGAAACAAATGAATCGAAGTTTAAACAAAAAAAGAATTTTTTTTTTTTCTTCTTCCAGATTTGTCCCAAATTTGGGTTAAATTTATTTTAAAATAAAAATTTTCATTCTTTAATCTAAAAAGAATATAATCTTTATAATTATTCAAACAGCATTTTAAAACTTACGCTTAAAACAAACTTAATTAACTTATTACCAATTTTTGTTTAGAACTTAACTTGAACAAATAACTTTAAACTATATCCTAACAAAATTTCAAAAAATTTTAAAGACTTTAAAAATTTCTTTAGGCTAATTTAATAATTATTAATGTTTAGAAATAATAAAACAAACACAAAAATATTTAAAATAAGCACTTAACTAAATCAAATTTTTATTCCAAGTATATCAACAATTCATTGAGAACAAATCAATAAATAAATTTGTATTCAAGAGGACTTCAAGAAGCCTCAGGGCTTGAAACTTTCAAATTTTATAATCATCCTAACTTATCTAATTATTTTTTAAATTTTCTTCTTTTTTTTTAAAAAATAAATAAATTTATAAAATATTCATTTTTTGTTTTATCTCAATTGAAAAAAAAGTCTAAATTATTTTGTAAAATAAGAAAAAAAAATTTAATTAAAGAAAATTAATATAAAATAGTTCTCGTACCTTGTTTTCGGTAGTGTTGGTGATGGTTGTTAATAGATTTGAAGATTTATTTCTATTACTACTAATATTTAAATTAATAATTGTTTTATAATTAGAGCTAATCTCTTCTCTTGTTTTATTATTATTATTATTATTATTATTATTATTTGTTGTTGTTAATGTAGTAGTTGTTGTTGTTGGTGTTGTTGTTGTTGTTGTTATTGTCGTAGTATTGGCTACCATATAGAAACATCAATCATTAATTAAATAATTAACTTCAAATATAAAAACTCTCTCTCTCACACTCTATCTCTATAACAATAGTTGTTATATTTATTAGTATCTATGTAAAAAAAAATATTTTAGATTTTCTTCTTTTTTATTTAAGAAAAAGAAATTTTTTTTTTTGGTTGTTATCGTTATTGTCGGCAATGGAGATTTAATATCTGAAAAATCGCTAAGATACCGTGACTATGTAAATGATGATAATAAAAAAAAAAATTTTTTTTTTCTAATTTCCTTATATATTAATAAGTAAATTTTTTAAAAATGGCGTTCTTGTTGTTAGAGAAATTTCTTTAAATTAAAAAATATTTCTAACATTTATTTGATTTCTATAAAACCAAAAAAAAAGCATAAAATTTTGTTTTTTTTTTTTTTTTTTTCAATTTTTAAAATAACTAAGGCAACAGTTGCTGAGTGAAATTAAATTAAATATGAAAAATAGAAAAATTTTAATAAATTTATTATATTTATATTTCTAAATAATAAAAACAAGTATAAAGTATATATGATGAGATGAGTGTTGAATGCCTGGTCTTAGAGCTGTTCGCAACATAGTTGCTATTGGTAAGAAATAAATTAACTTTTATTTTATTATAATAATTTATTTTGCTTAATAGAAAACTAATAAAAGGTTAATTTTACCTTTTTTCTTTTTTTTATTTATTTCTTGTTGCTATTGGATTTGTTGTTGATAAAATTATAATTTTTTTTTCTTTTTTTTTTTATTTATTAAATTTGAGATAAAGGTGTCTTTTGAGACTCGTATGAACTGTTATTATTATTATTATTTTAATTATTAGTCCAAGTCAAGTGGAAAAAATGTATACAAAAGTTTTTTTTTTCAATTATTTGAACTCAATGAGAGAATTTTATTGATTTTTTTCGTTTACATATTTGTTTAATTCGAAAATAAAATAAAAAAAAAAAAAACTTTATAAAAATAATAAATAAAATAAACAAAAAATTTGAACTTTTTAAATACTCAGGTATTATTTCTTTTAAAAGTTAATTCAATTTTAAAACTAATTATATATTAATATTTATATGTTGAAAAAAAAGTATGACTCCAAAAGATGAAAATTTTATTGATAAATGATTCAATAAAGTTTTATTATTTGGTAAAATTAATAGCTAATATTTAAAATAAGATTGAAATGGAAATTTTTATATTCTATTGTGCAGAATACATTTACTCTTTGATGATTATTCTTTTTGGTAACAGCAATTAGTTTTGAATGCATCTTGATGCTATTTTGAAGATGAACAGAATAATTTATGTTTTCAACATTTTAAATGTCTCATTTTTATGCCAATTCTTCTAATTTGTGATAATTATTAATTTAATTATTAATTAATAATAAAACAAAAATTTCAAGTTTCTCAGGGTATATAAATATAATTAATATAAATAAGTTTAATTTTCAAATTTTGTTTAATTTTTAAATAAAAATTTAAGTAGAGCATTTAAAATTAAAATTAAAATTGATTTTTTAGAGTTAAGATAGACATTTTTTTGAAGTTATTTGACCTTTTTGTTGTTATTGTTGTTGCTGTTGATGTAAATATTTGCATGCTTTTACAGCTGTAAAACTTGAGATTTAATATTAAACTTAGAAAAATCAATCAATCAATTAGAATTAAAACATTAATTATTCATGCGAATAACCTTAAAATTATTGATTTTTTTTTTTCTAAAGAAAAAAGAAAATTCTCTTTTTTTTTTTTCTAAAGCATGTCATGTTGAAATAATAATTTAATACTTAGAAAAATTACCGATATATGATTAAAAGGATTAAAAAGAAAGAAAAAATCAATAGCCATAAGTCTCGTTTAGAGCTATTTTTATGATTGATTAATTTTCTTTTAATAAAAAAAAAAAAAAAATAAAAAAATTGTTACCTTGGATATAGATTTTTGTTTATTTGACTCAGCTAAAGGTAAAGGTCGAATTTAGATCTCCATGCCAACATTTGAATGTAAAAATTAAGACAAAATTAAACTTTTTTTTTATTTTTCATGCAAAACAGATCTTAGTTTCTTGAAAAGAAAAATTGCAAATTTCAAATTTTTAATTTAATACATACATTTGAATTTAAAATAAAATTCAGCATGCTCTTATAAATATATAAAGTTATAAACTTTATTTATATTTTCTTTTTTTTTATTAATAAAAATATATTCTTTTACATGCTCTTAATTTGAAATTTTTAGATTTGAAAAAATAAAATAATATTAATATAATTTTAAATTAATATCTAAAATGGTCTCTTTGCAACCCTTTTCCATGTACAAACCAGGTGCTGATGAAGAAAAAGCAGAAAATGCACGTTTGGTATATTAATTAATATTTGCATTTAATATAGATATACATTTTTTTTTAAAATAAATTTTAATTAAAGTCTGCATTTGTTGGTGCTATTGCTATTGGTGATTTAGTCAAATCAACTCTAGGTCCAAAAGGTATGGACAAAATTCTACAAGGATCAGAAAGAAAAGAAATGCAAGTTACTAATGACGGTGCAACTATTTTAAAAGCAATCGGTATTGATAATCCTGCAGCTAAAATTTTAGTCGACATATCAAAAGTGCAAGATGATGAAGTCGGTGATGGAACTACATCTGTAACTGTTCTAGCATGTGAATTGCTCAGAGAAGCTGAAGAATTAGTATCTCAAAAAATTCATCCTCAAACTATTGTATCCGGTTATCGTAAAGCAACTGATGCTGCTCGCAAAGCTCTAGAACAATCAGCTATAGATAATAGCAAAAATCAAGAAGAATTTCGCAAAGATTTGCTAAATATAGCTCGTACAACCCTAAGCTCAAAAATTTTAACCCAACACAAAGATTTATATTCTAATTTAGCCGTAGATGCTGTTTTAAGATTAAAAGGTTCTGGTAATTTGGATGCTATTCAAATAATAAAAAAACTTGGTGGAAGTTTAGCTGATTCTTACTTGGATGAAGGCTTCTTGTTGGACAAAAAACCCGGTTTGAATCAACCACGTCGAGTCGAGAACGCAAAAATCTTAATTGCTAATACACCAATGGACACAGACAAAATAAAAGTGTTCGGATCAAGAGTTAAAGTAGATTCTGTAGCTAAAGTAGCTGAGCTCGAGTTGGCCGAGAAAGAAAAAATGAAAGAAAAAGTAGAAAAAATAGTCAAACACGGTGCAAATGTGTTTATAAACCGTCAATTGATCTACAACTATCCAGAACAATTATTCGCCGATGCTGGTATGATGGCTATTGAACATGCCGATTTCGAAGGTGTTGAACGATTGGCATTAGTTTTAGGAGGTGAAATTGTATCTACTTTTGATTGCCCGGATAAAGTTAGATTAGGACATTGTGATCTAATCGAAGAAGTTATGATTGGTGAGGATAAATTGTTGAGATTTTCAGGTGTAGCATTAGGTGAAGCTTGTACAATTGTATTAAGAGGTGCTACTCAACAAATATTAGACGAAGCTGAACGTTCTTTACACGATGCTCTTTGCGTTTTAACTAGAACTGTAAAAGAGCCAAGAATTGTTTATGGTGGTGGTTGCTCAGAGATGTTAATGGCAAATGCTGTCTCCAATTTAGCTTCACAAACTCCAGGCAAAGAATCAATAGCTATGGAAGCGTTTGCTAGAGCTTTAAGAAAATTACCCACATATATAGCAGACAACGCTGGTTATGATAGTTCTGAGCTAGTTGCTCAACTACGTGCTTGTCATGCTTCGGGTAGAAACACTTATGGTTTGAATATGGATCAGGGAAAAGTTGAGGATGTACAAAAATTGGGTATAACCGAATCGTTTCATTTAAAAAGACAAGTTTTACTAAGTGCATCTGAAGCAGCCGAAATGATTCTTAGAGTTGATGACATTATCAAAGCAGCACCAAGAAGAAGAGCACAAGACATGAGACACCATTAAAAATAATAATTAAATAATTTTTTTTTGAATTTATACATTATTTTTTTAGTTTTAAGGTTTAACTAAACAGAATTATTCTTCTTTTTTTTTGGATTTTTTAATTTATAACATTATATATTCAAATCGAGATTATTTAAACAAATTTTATCTTCTTTTACCAAAATAAATATAAATAAAAATTTAAATTTAAAAATTTAAAATAAAAAATTTATCAATTTTTAATATGCTTTAATGATTAATTCAAAAGATGTTTTTAAATAAAACCAAACCAAAGATTAGCTTAATTTCTTAAATTTATTTAAATCAAATAATATTAAAAAATACTAAATTTAACTTCCTTTTGAATACTTAACATAAATAAACTGAATATCAAATCACATAGCTTTATTCTAACACTTGATAAATTTCAGATTTTAATAAATAATTTAAAATAAAAACTAAAATAGTTTTTATTTGAAAGCAAATAATTTCTATAAATTGATTGAAATTTATTCTTGAAAAAAAAATTTAAAAAAGACAAAATAATTTCATTTGTTTTATTTAGAATTTTAAAAACTTTTTATATAACTTGGTTTTTTTCTTTTGAAAAAGAATAAAAACCACATTAAAAGTCATTTAAAAAAATACATTACAAAAAACAATAAAAAAAGAATCATAAGCTTTAATAAGAAATTATAAATAGAAACAAATTTAAATTTGTTTCAAAATACAATTGAAAAAGATGAGCATGAAAGCGATTGATAAAGAAAATAATTCAGCTTTATTTGTAAATAATAATAGTAAAAATTTATCTAAATCAAGTGGTTTAGGTTTGATCAAAAATGATAAGCTATCATCTCAATCATTGAACAATAATGTCTCAAACAATTCAAATACTAATCAAAACCAAATTAATAAAATAAACTCAACACCAGTTATTAATAAGACATTACAATCGGTCCAAGAATTGAATAATACAGTTGGTAAACACAGACGAGTATTAGGCGATGTGCTGAACACAACTAGCTCAAACCGCCATAAAATCGGACTCGGTGTAACTCCTAATAAAACAAACATATGTAAAAACATTGAAAATACACCACTAGGCTCTAAATTAACATCAAAAAATAAACTACAATTCGAGCATAAAACCGAGTTAGTAGAATCAGAACCAGTTGAAAGATTTATTGGTTCTAAACATGACAATTTTGATGATTTATTTTCTGATGGCAAATTAAGTGATTTGTTTATGGCTAGAAATTACAATCATGTTTATGTAGCTAATTTAAACCATTTTAGCAATTCTGTTTATGATTCAACTCAAGAAGATAAATTGAGCATTTTAGAGCAAGAAGATGACTTTTTGGATCGAGAATTGAAAAAAATGAAAAAATCGTTTAAAAAAATGTGTAAAAAGGAATTAAAAGAAACCAATTTGTGTCAAGAGATGCCAAGTTTAGATAATCTTATGCCCAAAATTTATGAAGATAGTGATGAAGATTATTAATTTCCAAATTCATCTTTTTTGTATTAATTTAAAAAATATATCAATTTCATGACTTTTCATTTTTTATATTAAAATTTTACTCTTTTTTTTATTATTAAAAATAAACTTAAGGTTTAAAATAAAAACTAATATTTGTATCATTTTTTTTTATTGGAAATAAAAATTAAAATTTAATAGTTAATTTGTTAATTTGATTTAAATAAAATTTATTAAAAAAAATTTAAAATTTTGTTTCTATTTTTTAAATTAAAGAAAAAGAATAATTCAAGTAAGAAATTAGCCAATTTTTTTTTTATTTTAGTTTTATTTTTTCAATCGCGTTTTTAAAAACATAATATCTAGCGTTATAAATTATTTTGAGATAGCAAGTTTTCAAATTATAAATAAAAAAAAAAATTATAAAATTTTTTAAAAACATTTATTAATAAAATTAAACTTAAAAAAAAAAGATTTTTTTTTATATATTTTTTTATAAATTTAAAAAATATTTTGATAATAAATCCGATTTTAAAATAAAACTTTACTAAAACTCAATTTGTATTTTATAAATTTAACTTCTTCTAACTACTAAATTTTTATCCCCGTAAGAATCATCTACTCTACCACATGTTGGCCACATTTTAGACTCTGGTTTTATATAGCTCTTTTTTTTTTTAAATAAAATAAAAATAACTATGGTTTTAATAGAAAAATTGAAATTTGATTTAATTTACAATCGGATATGCGGCTGTTTCCCTGGTATATGGTCTATTCCAATTAGAATTGATACATACTTCTTGAGTATGTGGCGCATTTTTAAGTGGATTGTTAACTCTATCCCAAACTCCGGTTTCTATTTTTTTAATCTCTTCTCTAATGCTAATCAAAGCATCACACAATCTATCTAATTCTTCTTTACTTTCGGATTCAGTTGGTTCTATCATTAGAGCACCATGCACTGGCCAACTGACTGTAGGTGAATGAAAACCATAGTCTTGTAATCTTTTAGCAATATCGATCGCTTCAACATTAGCTGTTGATTTAAAATCAGCATTTATAATAAACTCATGTGCAGCAAAACCTTGCTCGCCAACATAGTTTACATTATAAACATTTTGTAGCCTCCTCATCATATAATTTGAGTTTAATATAGCCACTTTAGTAGCTTGTTGTAGGCCCTTGTTACCCATCATTTTAATATAGGCCCAAGAAATTGGCAAAATTGATGATGAACCATAAGGTCCAGCTGAGCATGAACCAAACGAATTTTCTCTTAAAACTCCATCTATATCTACGATAGGATGTGATGGCAAATAAGGAGCTAAATGCTTTTTGACACCTATTGGACCCATACCAGGACCACCACCACCATGTGGCTTAATAAAAAAAAAATATTTAAAAATTTCATTTTTAGTTATCAAAATAATATTAAATTTTAAATTACAATACAAAATGTTTTGTGTAAATTCAAATGGGATACATCAGCGCCATAATCACCTGGTCTGCATAGAGCTACTTGAGCATTTAAATTAGCACCATCTAAATAAACTTGACCACCGTTATCATGTACTATTTGACAAACTTCTGCTATTTTAGCCTCAAAAACTCCATATGTAGAAGGATAAGTAACCATAGCACATGCTAGATTATTTTTATATTTTATTGCCAAATCTGTTAAATGATTAATATCGATTGTACCATTTTTTAAAACATTCACTTTATGGATTTTCATACCAGCCATTGCTGCACTAGCTGGATTTGTACCATGAGCTGATGTAGGTATTAAACATACTCTACGATCACCAAAACCATTTGATATTAAATACTGCATTATAGCTCTTAGACCAGCGTATTCACCTTGAGCACCACTATTCGGTTGAAATGATATCTTGTCATAACCTGTTATTTCGCACAAATCTTGAGCTAATTCGTCAAACATTTTGTGATAACCTTTAACTTGTTCTCTAGGAACAAAAGGATGGATAGAATTAAATTCTGGCCACGAGCACGGCATTAACTCGGTTGTAGCGTTCAATTTCATTGTACAAGAACCCAACGGTATCATAGAATGTACTAAAGAAACATCTTTATTTTCCAACAATTTCATATATCGAACCAATAAAGCTTCTGAATGGTATGTATTAAAAACTGGATGTTGCAAATATTTTGACTCACGTTTAAATTTATTGTTATTATTTAATAAACTATTATTTAAACCATTTAAATTAACTTTATTTAATAAACTATTTAAATTATCATTACAATTGAATATTTCCAA
Source organism: Brachionus angularis (assembly GCA_021432725.1). Lineage (NCBI taxonomy): Eukaryota > Metazoa > Rotifera > Eurotatoria > Ploima > Brachionidae > Brachionus > Brachionus angularis. Next base: position 1,699,235 of record JAJVDD010000001.1, on the reverse strand, counting down.
TAAATTATTCAAATCGTTCAAAGTTACTGTTTCGTCTAAGCTAATACCAACATGCTTACCATCTTCGAAGTATCTTAAATTAATTTGCTTTTCTTCAGCTCTTTTTCTTATCTCAGGTACGCTTAGATTTGGTTTCACTTTGATTGTATCAAAAAAAAGCTCACTTAGAACTTGATTATTAGATAATTTAAGGCCTTCTGCTAAAAGTAAAGTATGATTATGAGCATGAAGTGCTTTTTTTTTCAAACCATCAGGTCCATGATAGATAGCATAAAAAGCCGAAATATTAGCTAATAATGCTTGAGCCGTGCATATGTTACTAGTTGCTTTATCTTGTCGGATATGTTGTTCACGGGTTTGAAGTGTTAGACGCATTGCTGGTTTATTATTTGAGTCTCTAGATACACCTATTATTCTGCCTGGCATATCTCGCTTAAATTTATCTGTAGCTGCAAAGAATGCTGCATGTGGTCCACCGAAACCTAATGGTACTCCAAAACGCTGTGCGTTACCAAGTGCAATTTCAGCTCCAAGCTCTTTAGGACTTTTCAATAGAGTCAAAGCCAACAAATCAGTTGCACATACTGGAACAGACTTTAATTTTTACTCAATAAATAAATTTTTTTTTATCTTTTTATTTATCTTAAATGGATAAATACCCCATTTTGTTTAGCTTTTTGAATAACATGTTCTAAATTTAATATAGAACCATCAGTATCCGGATATTGAAATAAAAAGCCAGTTACATCTTTTTTATCAAAATTCATTTCGCTTAAGTTAATTACTTTTACTTCAATACCTAATGGTCTTTTAATTTTAATTAAATAAACTGTAATTAGTTAAATAATTAAATTTTTAAATACTCTGCTCTAGTGACCACAACATCTATGGTTTGTGGATGTACACGATCTGAGATTAAAAATTTTCTTCTTTTATTATTTCTTGAGCATAGAGTCATTGCTTCAGCAGCAGCTGTACCTTCATCTAATAAAGAAGCGTTTGAAATTTCTAGACCAGTTAAATCACAAACCATTGTTTGAAAGTTCAACAGTGATTCTAAGCGTCCTTGAGATAATTCGGCTTGATATGGAGTATATTGAGTAACCCAACCCGGGTTTTCGAATATGTTTCTTAAAATAACTGGAGGCATATGACAATTTGAATAACCCATACCAATAAAAGAGCGAAATATTTTATTTTCAGAAGCTATTTGTTTAGCATATTCCAATAACTCTTGTTCAGCTTTTATATAAAATAAAATAAAATTTTTATTTTCATAAATTCATAAAAAGCTCAAAAAATACTTAAAGGTTCGCTTAAATTTAAGTCTCTTTTTAAGCGTATATTTTCAGGTATAGTCTTGGTTATAAGTTCGTCTAGACTAGACACATTCAAGACTTTAAGCATTTCAGCCTCATCTTTTTTATTAACTCCAATGTGTCGGTTAGCAAAGTCTTCTCGGAAGGCTAATGGATTTGTAGTATTCGAGGCAAGACGATTAATCAAAGATGTAGATAATTTTAAGGTCTTTGTCTGAGCTTTTAATAGACTTAGAAACATTTTATTTATCAGGGTTTTATTTGAAAAGAAAAATAAAAGTTTTTTTTTTATTTTAAATTAAAAATTTATATTAAGTGTTATGTAAGATATTTTGTGAAAAATTAGAAAACTAATCACGTGTTAAATTATTTCAAAAAGAAAATTTAGATATTTGATAACAAAAATGAAAAGATAAAATTGAGAGAAAAATTATAATAATTTTTCAAATGTTTTTTGAACCATTTTATGGAAAAATTATAAAATCTTGTTTATTTTGTTAATATATATTTAAAGCAATATTACGCCTTTCTTTCACAATTTCAATGGGTGTTCATAAAACATAAAAGCAAATAAATTAAACTTAAAACATTTTTTAAGACCATAATTTTTAAACTTTATCTTATCTAAACATTTCATAAAATTTTGATAAGCTCAAGAATAGAGCAAACTAATTACATAAATGTATCTAAATGTCTATTCAGCTATTTTTTAATGTTTGAAAAAAAATACGATTTTGAAACCCAAATCATGTACATTTAGAAAGGTAAAAAAATGTAATAATAAATGCTTTATATGAGCTTTGAATTTAAAATTATAAAAAGTTGATAGAAATTTTATTATGAAAGCTAATTAAACTTTAACGCTTTTAATTTATGCTATTTCTCAAATCAAGATAAAAAAAAAAGCAAATAAAATAGTATGTTTTAAAAAAATGTTCAACTTTACATGAGATGTTTATTAAGTTAATAAATGGTTATGATCAAATTAATTGATACATTTTTGGTTTTTAATGAAAAAGACCAGAATACAAATCATTACAGAATAGAATTAGTAAGAAGATGAATTAAAAAATTTTACAAATATAGTTGTAACAGACTGGAATCATTTGAAGAATTAAAATCAAATAATAACTTCAAAAATAATTTGAAATAAAATAACAAAATTGCTAATGGTGTTAAAATTTAAAATACCTAGAACTGGACTTAACTACTACTACTACTACTACTACTTGACCAATATTTATTCAGATTAAAATGGCTTTTATTTAACTGACTTGTAATTTCTACTAATAAATTAATTTTATTGAAGCTGAAAAATTTTTAATTATTTTATTTTTGAAACCATTTAATTATTGTTTATATTTAAATTCTAAAATCTATATAATAATTTATACTCTTTATGATCAACAATAAACCAAGTGATGAGATTTTTTAAATTTATTCTAAATTAAATTTTTATGATTTTAAATTTTAAACAAACGATTTTAAATTTAAATTTGTTTAATTTAAGTTTCTACTCAAAATATTCGAGCACTTAAAACCAAAAAATCAGGCAAAACAATTAATTTGATGCTGGATTTTAAGCTTAAAATTTAAATTAATAAATGTTTAATTATTTTATTTAAAAGATTATTAAGAAAAGAAACATGAAAATATAAAATTTCAAAAATTTCAGACTGAAAACTCTTTAAGTTTTATATAATATAAAGAAGCAATAAAAAATTTAATTGAAAAAATAAAGCAAATATTTAAAAAAAATTTTAGCTTTTTTTTATTTATCATAAAAAAAAAATCAATATTCGTTTTAAAAATATTTATATATATATTTTTGATTCTTGATGTAAGAAAATAAAAATTACAAATTTTTTTTAAGACTATCATCGAATTAACAAGTTTTTTTACATAAACATAAATTTCATTTTTTTTTTTAAATTTATGTTACCATAGCATCAATCAATTGAAAATTTTATTTAATTTTTTTTTATATTTTTTTTTAGTTTTTTTTTTCGACTAAAATTTAAATTTAAACAAAAAAAAAATGAGTCAAGAAGCAAAATCTCAAAATCCAGACTCTGGTAATTGCTTAAAAAAAAATTTTTTTTTTTTTTAAAATCAATTATTTTTCGTAGATAGTGACTCTGATCTTGTAAATGAGCAATTAACTGGTAACATTCACAAAATAGCAATCGTACCTCCGAATTTTTCAGGCAAGCCTAAAAAAGGGCATTTAATATTTGACGCTTGTTTTGAATGCGGTAACTTAGGCCGAGTAGATTATATATCAGATTATGAATATGACTTGTTCATTAGACCAGACACTTGCAATGCCAGATTTAGAATATGGTTTAACTTTACTGTAGAAAATGTAAAACAAGAACAAAGAGTTATATTCAATGTAGTAAATTTTAGTAAATCAAAATCACTGTATAGAGAAGGCATGTCACCACTGGTTAAATCAACTAGTAGACCTAAATGGCAACGAATACCAGCAAAAAATGTCTTCTACTACCGGTGTCCTGAGCACAAAAAAAATTATGTTATGTCTTTTGTGTTTTGTTTTGATGTTGAAGACGATGTCTATCAATTTGCCTACTCGTTTCCGTATTCTTATACAAAACTTCAAAATTATTTGCAAATTTTAGATAATCGTAATTTAGACTATTACGATCGTGAATTATTAGCTTTAAGTGTGGTAAACAAAAAAATTCTACTTTCTAATTTTTTTTTTTTGAATTAATTAAAATTTTTATTTATTTAGCAACAAAGAAGATTAGATTTGATAACAATATGTGATCCAGAGTTAAAGCAAGTAAATGATAAAAAAAAAAAACTGGTTATAATAACAGCTCGTGTGCATCCGGGTGAAACACCGGCTTCGTATGTTTGTCAAGGTTTTATTGAATTTCTGGTAAGTCCGCATCCGATAGCAAAAGTTTTAAGAGAAAATATAATATTTAGAATAATACCAATGCTGAATCCGGACGGAGTTTATTTAGGTAATTACAGATGCTCTTTGATGGGTTTCGATTTAAATCGTGTATGGCAAGATCCATCTCCCTGGGCACATCCAGAATTGTTTGCTACTAAATCTCAGGTTTTAAGTTATGATAAAGATCCAATGTATGACTTGGATTTTTATATAGATATACATGCTCATTCGACCATGATGAATGGCTTCATGTATGGAAATATATACGAAGATTCGAATCGTTATGAAAGGCAAGCTATATTTCCCAAATTGCTGTGTTCTAACGCTGACGATTTTTCGATGAATAACACTTCGTTTAATCGAGATGCGGTCAAAGCTGGTACTGGTAGAAGAACGCTTGGTGGTAGCTTGGACGAAAATTGTCATTGTTATACTTTAGAAGTATCATTTTTCTCATATCAACCTGCTGGATTTAGCCAGCCCATTCCGTATACTGAAGAAGAATGTAATATATTTTATCAAAATTTTCGCAATGTATTTTATAAAAAATAATTTATTTATTTTAAATCAAAAAAAGATATGAAATTAGGAAGGAATTTGGCTAGAACCTTTTTAGATTATTATAAACTACAGAATTATATTCAATTCAATCCAACTGTCAATTTAATGCCAAAATTGAACAACTCAACTTCTTTTAGCAATTACAAAGTATCAAATTCAAACAATAATAATAAAAACAGTAAACGATCGTCATCTAATTTAAGCAATATACAGCCATTAAAACCAATCAGTTCATCCAGCTTGACCAATAAATCGAGCTCATCGTTGTCCAACGGTTCAGAAAATAATAACCCAAATAAATTAAACAGTTCTAATGATAATTCTAATTCAAGCTCTAAACAACCACCACATCCAAAATTTTTTGTTGGTAACAGCCTTGAAAATTCTTGATCTAATCATTTATATTAATGCCTACAAAGTTAATTTAATAATCGATTGTTAAATTTTGAAATTTTTCTAAATTTTTTAAATAAAATCTTTATCAAGTTTAAAAACTTGTTAAAACAGTAATTGTAAAACTTTTTTTAATTGCATTTAAAACACACATTCAAATAATAGTCAAAATCTTAAAACTAAATACATTTCCAAAATTTGTTTTTGATATTTTGAAAAATTTAAATATTTTTTTTTTAATTATCTTTGGGAATATTAATTAATTAGTTAGTTAATTTTAAAAATTTTTATTTCAAAATTGTGACAATTTAAGAAACTCAAAAATTATAAAAAATTTAGAATTAGCTAAAATATAAAATTGGTAATATAACTACAATTATTACCTAGACATATTAGTATTTTATAATAAAACGTTTTTTTATTGTTAAAGCAACCGATTAACATTTTATTTATTCGATTTAATTGGTTTTAGTTAATCTGATAAAAAAAAATTTTTTTACTTAAACTAGAATTTTTAAATTAAATGAGTTCTTACTAATCGTTTTATACTTAAAATAGTATGCAAAATTTATTATTAAGCCATTTCAAGTATGAACAAAATGTTTAAAATTTAAAAATTCAATAATTGTCTATTTTAGAATTGGTTTTAAAAAATATAAATCTTAAAATTTTGATAAACTCTGATCTAAATGTTTTTGAACAAATTAAAAATATGATACCATTGAATGAATGATTGACTAGACTAACCGTGATGCCGATTAGACTGAATGCTTTGGAGATATTCTCACTTGTCGGATCGTACACGCGATAAAAATAAGTAAACGCATTTACTGGTGTTATGACAATAATAAACAACAACGAATCGGCTAATACTATAAAACAAGCCTCTCGAGTGTCTTTTAAAATTTTTTTCTTTGGCTTATTATTAAAAGTTTTGAATATATCGAAATTTGTTAACTGAAAATTAGAACCTTTGCATTTCCAGAAAATTTCATATGATAATATAATATTCAAAATAACCAATAAAGACGGTAGAACAAGTGAATTTACAAATGATTCTATATAATTCCAATAAAACGGAAACGACACATATTTCCATTTGTTACTCAATACCATACATTCTGAATAAACCATTTTAATAATATAACTTTTTTGATAATTTATATAATCATATTTATCAATTGGATAAAAATGCGGATGACAGTATAACACAACTCCAATGGATGCGATTAAAATTAGTTTTTTAACCAGTTTTAGAGTTATGACTCGTTTAGCCCAAATTTGATCGCGAAGTCTCAACACCCGATCGGCAGCTAGAAAAATACAATAAATATAAGATAAATTCTCAGTAATCATGATTACTCCAAGTCTAAAATTACAATGAAAAAATTTTACCAATTCGAATTGTTGATTATATTTAGATGTGATGTTTAAATTGTCATAGGAAAAATTCAAATTTGCTTCATTGTACAAGCTCAGATTGTAGTTTAAAATACACAAATTCGGAATTGTTTTATTATAAAAATACATTATTAAAATCCTCAAGTGATACTCAGCAATAAGCTTGAATATGTCTGTGATACAAATGAATCTTAAGTAAAGACCATAGCAAGTTTTGTTATAAACTTTGCTATATCTTACAACTAAATAGCATAAAAAGTTTAATATTATGCCAAAGAATGTGAGAAATCCACCAAGTAGATAGAATATATCGACCGATATGCGGATTATGCTTGAATTCAAACATTCTAGATTATAGCTTTTTAATTCCATTTGTGAAAATCTTTTTAGCAAATATTTTGAAATAGAAACCAAAATCGAGTTACGCCTTTAAATTGAGATTTTTTTTTTTTTATTAATTTTTTATCTAATTTTTATAATGGAATTTTATATTTTGTTTATTGCTTTTATGATTATTTGATCAAATAAAAGAAGTATTATCTAAATTAAAAAAAAAAAAAAAGAAAAAAATTACCAAATTGAATTTTTTTATCCAAAATTTTGACAAATATTAAATTTTATTAAACTATGAAAATATCGAAACAAAAAAAAAAATTTGATTTTTATATTAGATTAAAATAACTAAAAAAAAAAACAATTATCTCTTTCAATTTTTTATAATTCAAACACACACATAAATTTACTAGTTGCATTAGCAAATTTTAATCTAAAATTTTATAGTAATAAAAATGCCTGTAAATTTAAAGGTGTGAACATGTTTTTATAAACAAAATAATATATTAAGTTTATAATTGTAAGCAGCTTTGAGTTAATTAAATTTAATTAAATTCTTCCTGTATTTGAAATATGCATAAACTCAAATCTTAAACTCAATTTCAATATCCGAATAAACTTTTATTTACTTAATAAATTAATAAATGAGTTTTGATTTTATATAATTTAAATATTAATTAAGCTTGAGAGATTTTTTAATAATTTTAATCTTTTGAATTTGATTTTAATCAGATATGGTCTCTCATTTTTAACATGCTGATGAATAAATCATAATCTATAAAATAGATTTTACATAAAATTCAAGTTAATCCATTAATTTATTTATTATTTTAAAAAGTAAACAAATTGTAGTAAAAAAAAAATCATTGTTTTTAAAACAAAAATAAAATATTTATTAATAATATTAGAAATAATTAAGCTTATAAAATTTTTATTTAATAATATAAAAAACATTTGAATGTTTTCAAAAATTAATTACCGATTTCATACAAAAGAATGTAATTCAAATTAATCAGCAAAATTAGAAACTGATGTAAAATAAATGTTGGATTTCAAAAATATGTAATAATTAAAAATCTTGTTTTTTACATTTAATTAACTATCATTCCAAGAATTAATTTTTAATTTCAAATTTTTATTAATTTAATAATAATGTAGAAATTAAGCGAGCATGGAACTTGCATATTTGATGAAAATTGTAACAATATTCAATAAAGTTAGAAACGGTAGTAAAAAATTTCTATTCTTTTTTTCTATGTTATTTAATTATAATTAAAAATGTTTTTACTTGAATAACTAAAAGTAATTTGATTAAATTAATCAAAAAAAAAAATATTGATTTTTTAGAATTAAATCTTTTTATGTTCTTCTAAAAAACTATAATTTTCAAAGTGATTTTAAGATTTGATTACCGAAGATAAATTTTAATCATTATTTGAATATTTAAATAATAAATACTTGAATTTTGTTTATTTTGGACATTAGTTTATATAAAATAAGTTTATCTTTAGTCCAATAGCTTGGAAATTAATTTAAGATCAAATTTTTTCAGTTTTTTCTATTAAAAAAATAAAAAACCAATTTATATAATGAATAAAAAAAATTTATTAGCAAATTATTTTAAATTTTTGATTTTAAATGTTGTTCTAACATTTAATCAAACATTTTACCAAAAAATTAAATTTAATTCCAAAAAAAATGGTATTTACACTTAAAATTATATTATATATTATTAAATCAACGGTGATTAAATTTGAAACGATTTGAAAAGTAAATTCATCAAATATAAATGGAAAGAAAAAATAAAGTGAGAAAAAAAAATATATATATATTAATTTGGCTTATAATTTTTAATGCATATGAACTTCTAAATCTAAAGTGAAAGACAACCATTTTAATCTATAATATTCGGTTTGAGCTAATAAAATATTACGGTTTTCTCTAAATTTATTTCTAAGCTCGTAAAGAATCAGGCTCTGAGGTACAAGTACTATTGAACTTGATTTTAATGAGAGTAAAATCTCATGAGACAAATTATCATAATAGTTGAAACGCTTCTCTTGACTACTTGGTGGTTTCTCATAAAAAAACTTATTTGGATCTTCAACACAAACAGTTTCTTTTTTTGTTTCATTTTTTTCTACTTGAGACTCAGCTTCGTCCTCAGACAATGACAAATCAGGCTCAGGCTCTGGTTCTTTCTTATTTTGACTCAAAACAGGTCTATTTTGAACAATTTTATTTTCATCTTCTGAATCGGTCTCAGAACTAGTGTCCATGTCGCTTAATTTTGATCCGTTTTTATTCAAATAAACTATTCTATCACATTCCAATTTTGTTTTATTTAAATAAAAATACTTCTCTTTGTTATCATCTTCCATGTAATCCCAATTTTTCATTTCTGAATTTTCTTTTTTTTTAGACTTAGGCCTTAAATTTGAACATTTGGTTAATTTTTTTTCAATTTTTTTTTTATTATTTAATTTTTCGATTTCGGTTTGTTTTTGAATTAATACAGCTCGCTTTTGCTTGAATATAGTAAACTTCTCAGAAAACAATTTCCAAATTTTTAATTGACTCTCATTCAACTCATTGTTTTTATTCAAACAATATGGTAAAATTTTATAAGATTTTTTTCTTAAATTTAACAATTTTTTTTGTTTTTTAAATTCTAAAATATTTAAATAGTCGAATTTTTCTAGTTCTCTTATATCGTCTTCATTTTCATAATCTTCTTCGTCAAGATCTTCATCGGTTATATGAAAATGTTTAGAGAATTCTCCAATACTAAAAAAATTTTTACACAAAACACAAATAATACAAGGCGAAGAATAGGACTGATATAAATGAATCATCAAAAGCGCTTTTGTATAAACTATATTGGTTTTATCTTCGACCAAAGCGATTGGAAAAGGAACCGAGTGATTTAAAGATACTTTAGCTTCTTTCTTAAACAAATCTGAAATTAGAGAATCGGATTTATCAACAATATCATGTTGATTAAAAGGTATTAAGACTTCTTTGAATTCTTGTTGGAAAGACAAACGTCGAGGAGGTTTAGGCTTGGAGTTGTGTAATATTGAACGGTTCGGCAGAAGGTTGTTGTTAAACTTAGGTCTTTTTTTAATAGGCGAATCATCTGATTCAGTTTCGCTGAATTGAAATTTTACTTTTCGAGCAGCTTCACGTCTTGGTCTTGATTGAGAATCGGTAGAACAAACAGAACCTGGTGAACTTGGTGCTCCAGTAGAGCTTTTTATTTCGTATTTGTCTCCTGATTGGCGTCGAAAGATAAGTTTAAGACCGAACGGTTGAGGCTGGGAAGAGCTCGATTGATTAGAACTTTCGTCTTGGAAGTCAGACGGATAAGATTTGATATTTTGGCATGTTTTTAAGCTAGCTATTTGTTTTTGTTCATTTTCAACTGGTACTTGGTATTTTAGATTTGTTTCAGATTCGTTTGTTTGCTGATTTTTTATCATTTTTTTACCGCTTCAGAATATTATTAGAAGCATATTAAGGTCTAAATTTAGAAAGCTTTTTTTTTTAAAAAAAGAATTAGATTTATAGTATCTTGTGTTTAAAATTTTTTCAAAAATTTAAAACCGAGTATACTTCCATGTTTTATTTTAAAATTTTAAATTTCAGCAAATTTTTCCAGGATCTAGTAATAAAAAGATTTAAATGTTTTGATTTTAGTTTTGTCTTTGATTCTGTACTTATCTGCAAGTTCTAAAATTAATATTCTTATTAATTTTACCATAAAAATTTGTTTGTTTATTAAAATTTTAATCTAATTAATTAATTATTCAAAAAAGCATTACGCATTCTGTAGCCAGGTCAATACTAGGTAAACGGACACAACCGGGTATTTAAACTTTGGTTAAACAGAAAATTATTTATTAAATAATGATGTAATATGAAGTTTATGGTTATTGAATTTTATGGACCTAACTCATATTGTTTTATTATTTTTTGTTTCAAACTTGATAAAGCTCATTCTCTATCAAGCTTGGAAACACGTTGTTTATTGTTTATTGAAAATGGGATAAATTTCTAATTTTTTAAAACAGAATAATTTTTTTCGGCATAAAATTTTCGGGATAAAAATTTTTCGGGATAATTTTACTATTTACCAATCAAATTATAAAATAAAACATAAGGAAATTCTTACTAAAATTTGTAGTTATTTCTATTGTGCATTATATTTTTGGAATTTTAACTAACTTAGTTCAATTGAACAAAGCTGAAAATATATTAAAATAAGTACAAGAGTTTATGATTTGGAACATATTAATTAGAAAATAAAATCTAGCTAACTTATTTAAAAATTAAATTTATAAAATTAATCTTGTCTAATGCAAATGTTATTTAATTTTTTTAACTTGAGAGTAAGAAATCATATCATTTTTTTAAATAAAATTAAATTTTTAATACATTTAAAATTTTATTGAATTTATTAGAAAAAAATTTTATTATTTTATTAACTAATAATAAGTCTTTTTTATCAGCATACTATTTGAAAAGATTAAATTAATTTTTGATTGAAAATTGAAGAGAAAATAAAGCTTCCCTGAGTAATTGGCTATAATAAAATTGATAAAGTGCGCCAACTGTATACTTCAAAAATAACACAAAAATAAAAATTTAATCTTTGAAATTTTAATGAAAAAAATCAAACCTTAAACAAAAGACTCTTTCTTCTAGAATAAATGTTCCACTTAAGCAAAGTTTTGTTTTTATCGACCGATTTGAATTCAAGTCGATTTCTTTCCATCAACACATTATCACATAAATATTCAAACAAACTTGGTTTTTGATAACCAATCACAGTCAATTGAAACTGGGACTCTCCAATACCGAATAAATATGTATTTGTCATTTTATATCTTTTACCTATAGTTACTTGTTTATTACTATCAGCGCTTTTAATTTTAATAATATTTGGAAACCACTAGTAATAAATTAATTTATAAGTTTTAAAAAATAACAATTTATTTTTATATTTTCAAATTTACAGTTGGATAATTTTCTAAATTCGCTACAAAATCGCAAGTTTCTTGTCTACTTTTACTTAGCATAACACTTTTTTCAGCAACATGTAGCTCATCTTTGCTTTCTAATTGGTAAAAAGATGACAAAATGCCAATTACAGTTGCTATAAATAGTTTATATTTGAAATTTCGAAAAAACTGCATTTTTTAAGAGATTTTTTTTTTCTAAAGTAAATTTATTTATTAATATTATGATATTTTTTAAGAAATTTTATGTTTTTATTAAAAAATATTAAAAGTTTGAATCGATATTTTCAATTCCTTACCCTGGATAATTTTTTTTTAATAAATTATGAAAAATTTAAAAATTGATTTTTTTTCTTTAAGTTTTGATTTAACTAGGAAAAATTTTAAGCCAAAACGTGTAAAAAAATTTGAAATTGTTAAAAAGCTTATTCGGAATATTAAATTAAAAATTTCAAATGATCTTAAATTAAATTAAGCATTTGACAAAAAATATTGCAATTATTATCAATCAATATTCTTTAAAAAATAGTTAAAATTATTTTGAAAAATAATAATGGCGTTAACCAAACTTAGATAGTAGCTTATTTAAAATGGATACATATTCTTATTTCTTTTGGAACAAGCTGCACACTTGTTCATTATTTTACACTCATTTTAAAATCCTAAACTAAATATTGAAAACATATTTGAATTTGAATACTATTTCAGATTATCTATTTTTTATTATTCAATATATATTTTAACCTCAATCTGAATTTTCTTTCTATACCCTAACTAAATAAAATTATTAATTAACAAATTTATTTATTAATAAAAAAGACTAAAAAAGTAAAATTAAAATTCATTCATGGTTTGACACTATCAGTATAGATCCATTCAATAGCTCTTGCAGGACTTAATAATTTACAATAATGAAAACCTGCTACAAATTTGATATTAAAGTCGGTTGGAGTTCTTAAGGTCGGTGAACCAAGCTCGACATAAGTTCTGTTTTTAGAATCAACTTTTTCAACAAAACTCTAAAACAAAATAAAAATCAAAGAAATTAATATTTCAAATCTTTAAAAAAAAAACTAACCAAAGCTTTATTAATCCATAAAAAGCCATTATTAATTGGTCCAATATCATCACCAGGTATCAACATTTTACCATGATCTAAATACCTCTTGACGGTGTTTAAAGGTGCTGATTTTAAAGCCCAGTTGATTGCTTCTTGATTTATTTGAGCACACGTGTTAATTGCATCTGTTTGGTTAAAATCAAATTTTTTATTTGTATAAGCTTGTAAAACTGATTGTCGCGATTGCATTTTGGTTCTACATTCTTCAGCTGCCACCGGTTGTAAGCCAGTATCAAAAGAATCAAAAGTTGAATAAACATTTTGAGTATATGTTGATATATTCAATGAACATGTAGCTGGCTTGGTACAATTTGTCATTGATGGAAAATGCTCTGGAATTGATACCACGGACCCTAAAGAATCTAAAATGCTCAATTTAGATTCATCAATACTTGCCATTATGACTTGAGCACGTTTTGTCCATAGAGAACCTTGTGTACAATTTGGAGTTTTTTCAGCAGAGCACGGCGGGTTAAAATGATAGAAACCTTCCAAATTAAAAGCATCTATTATCGGCTGAACCAATTCTGAAGTTAATTCCAAATAATGAGAAATTAGATCAAAATCTATTTTAGCAGCTTTTTCGATTTGAATATTAATAAATGAGTTAATTATTGATGTTATTTGATCTCTAGCTTCCGTGTTGACTATTTCGGGTTTAATGTCATTTTTAACTACGTTTGGAGGTGGATTACCTTCTCCTGAGAATTGATAATGGTTCATACCTTTAACGACTATCGTGTAAGAATTGTTAGATCTTGGACTTAAAATATTATGGTAGTATGATTCGGTTAAACGGGTAATGCGAGCTAAACCATCTAATTCACCTCCTAAAGTTAATATTGATGGAAAAGAAAGACTAACTTTGTTCAAATTAGATCTAGTGATAAACGAGCCTTCTAGAATAAGACCTTTAAATTTAAATGGAAAATTTGAATTGTTCAAAACATAGTTTTGAGCTATGATGCCACCTAGCGAATGACCACAAAAAAAGAAAGGAGTATTCGAATCAAAGCTAAAACCTGAGCTTTTTAAAGTACTGAAAGCCGAGCTCATGACATTGTCAACTACAACTGGCTCTGGCAAATCGAAAGGAAATTCGGTCAATACAACCCATAGACTACCATCAAATTTTGTCTGTAGCTCTAATGCAAATTGTTTGTAATTAATGGCAGGTATGCTGGCACCTTGAACCATTATAAAACCAGCTTGGTTTGAAGATTGTTTGGATGGTTTTAGGATTATGTTGCATTTTGCTAATCCTATTAATAATGCAAATAAAATAAAAAATTTCATTTTTAAGATTTTTTTATTTAAAAAGAAAAAATTTTCTTAGATATTTAAGCTAATTTTTACAATTACATAAGAATATTTAGATATGTATTCATAAATTCTTATCAATATTTTGATGATTTGTTTAAGCAAACTTAATCACATGTTTAATAAAGTACTTTAGATTCAAACGTGTTCAAACAACATTGATAAAAGCAAAAATAGTTTATTTATTAGTATTAATAGAATTTTTTTTTTATAATTAAACTTATCAATCATAGTTTTTAATAAAGGAAAAATATTAAAAATTTTGGCTTTAAGTAATATAGCTAATGTTAGGTGGTTTGTTAATTAATGATATATCACAATCGATTTGTTTTATTGCTACAACAAGCTTGATAATTCAATTAAAAAATGAATTTCTACTAATAAATTCCAGATTAAAAATATTTTAATTTTAAAATAATATTTCTATTTTTTTAAATATTTAAATTTAAAAATTAGACATTCTTCTTCTCACAAAATGAATTAAATTCAAAACAGAATTTTTATGTAATTATTTAAATATCAAAATATTTAAATTGAAAATTTTTTCCTGAATTTTTCAAATATTTTAAAATTTTTATTTAAAACTATAATTTTTATGAGTTGAAAAAATTAAAAATGACAGAGATTAAATTTGATATAAAAAATTTAGATTCTTTAGACCCATTCAAACAATTTGAATCATGGTTTGACTTGGCTAAATCGAATCCGAACATAAAAAACCCGAACGTTATGTGTTTAGCAACTTGTGATGAAAATTGTCAGCCATCATGTCGCATGGTCTCAATCGAAAATTTCAACGAATGTGGTTTTTTGTTTTTTTCTAGTTATTCAAGCAAAAAGTCTAAAGATCTAGAATTAAATCCGAAAGCAAGTGCTTGTTTTTATTGGGATATATTATCTAAACAAGTAGTTTTAACTGGATTGGTCAAGAAAATGTCTCAAAAAGAATCAAATGAATATTTTAAGCGTAAACCTTTAGAATCCAGAATAAATACACTTGCTTCGGATCAAAGCAAAGTTATTCGTGATAAACAGGTACTATTCGAAAAAAAATCTCAAATTCAAAAAGAGATTGAGTCGACTCAAAAAGAACCAGAGCCTGAGAACTGGGTCGGTTACTGGTTTATTCCATCTGAATTTGACTTTTGGCAAGGAAATGTAAAAGATTTCGATGATCGCTTGCGCTTTAGAAAAAGAAAAGAATTAGAAGAAGAGCATATGTTAACTCAAGCCGAAGGAGATTGGGTTATCGAGAGATTATGTCCATGATAAACAAAGCTTTTTTTTAAATAAATTTATTTAAATTGAAAATAAAATTTTTCTTACTTTTCATATTTATATGAAAGTTTTTTGATCTTTATAAATATTTAACTTCAAAACTGAAATTAAAATTCAAAAAAAAAAAAATTTGAATAAATTTATTAAAATCAAAATATTAAAGATGTGAATTTTTATTTTTAAATAATTTTAAAACTCTCTCAGCTTCTCTTTGACCGGTTAAAAAAGCTCCATGTACCGTTGAAAAGTAATCTTTGTGTGTAGCTTCACCAGCAAACATGACGATTGGATTCTTAACAAAAAAATTTAAAATACTATTTTATTATTTTTTATTTAAATAAAATTTGTTTACTTCGTTTGAAGGTATTGGTTTAGCTACTATGTCAAAATCATTTGAATCTGAGCCTAAAGGTAGATGAGAATAAGTACCTCTTGAATATCGATTCATGTTCCATTTGGTTCGAATAATTGATTTCGGTTCAGGTATGCTTGGGTTTGATAAAAATTGTCTTAATAATTTAGTTAACTCTAACGCTATAGTTTTATCATCAAGTCTTTCAAACTCTACATTACCAGCTATCCAAGCACTCAAAGCATTCGGATAACTATTTACAACTTCAAATTTACACACATCCTCGAACCATAACTTTCTAGTGTCATTTCTATGCATCAATTTATCTAGTCTAAAGTTCAAATCATCTGGTACCCAAATTAAATTAACTAAATTCAAATTCTCATTCCAAAAAGGTTCATCGTAAATCAAAAAAATTTTGTTAATAGTACCGAAGCCCAATCGGTTTACAGCATTACGTCTTTCTGCACTCATTAAACTCAATGGTTCAATTATATTATTAAAGTTTTCTTTTAAATAACCTAAACTCATAGTGCACAATACATGATCACACATTATTATAAAATCTTGAGGTTTATTTGGATCAGTAGCATCACATATTACTAGAACAGCTTTATTTCTATCATTAGTATATTTGGAATGAAAATTCGGCCTTTTGTACAAGTCCGAATTTGCTACCAAATCTTGACTTAAGTATATTTTTTTCAAAAAATGTCTACATCGAACTCTTGAATAAAATTTTTCCTTATGTTTTGAAATAAAAGAATCTAAAACAGGACCATAGCCATGCTTTAGCTCAACATAACTGTGTCCTTTGAATTCTTTGTATGATGAAAAATTTTTTAAAGACACATCAAATATGTTAAAGCAGCCATTTCGAATATTTTCTCTTCTAGCCCTCATCAAAAATAAACCATTCAAAATTCTTTTTAAGTCTATTTCTTCTAATTTATCAAATAAATTCCTACCTAATTCATTTTGAACTACTTCTACAAATTTATCATATAAATAATCTCCTACTCTATTATCAACTGATGAGTTTGGATCTAGACTAAGCTGTTCAGCGCTTAAAATTATCCTTGTTATTGTATCATAAACTGATTTAGCAAAATTGTGTTCTATTTTCAGACCTTTTTGAGTCACAAACAAAACTTTATCTTTTTCTTGTTTTAGATTCAGTGAGTTTAATAAATTTGAACTCGGTTGAACCAAGTTTTGAGCTTCGAGCTTTGGCCCGACCGGATTAGTAAGTATTTTTTCGAAGCCTGGAGCCAAAAGGTTATTTTGACGGGCTATTTCATAAAGAGGATTTCCTTCTTGACCATGGATCCATTGAGCGCCAATTTCAAAGTAGCCCTTCTCTGTCGTATGAGTAAACACTCGTCCACCGATTCTTTCTAAAGCTTCGATAATTATGAAATCATTGTAATTATTGTCTAAAAAATTAATTGCAGCCGATATACCGGATATACCAGCGCCAATTATAACAGTCTTAAATTCGTAAACTTTTTCACTCATTTTAAAAAAAAACTAATATAAAAAAGCTTTTATTTAAAAAAAAAAATTAATTTATATCAAAATTTGGCAATTTAAGCAAAAAATTTTCTTTTAGTTTGCATTTTAAAGTAAATAATAAAGATTAAAATAAAAATAAAAAAATATTTGCATTCATTGAAAAAAAGCTTTTTGAAAATATATAGACAAAAATAGATGCAAGTTTATTTTAATTCTAGGCTTAAAACAAAATTTAAAATAGGGCTGTTTTTGTTTAAAAATAGAATTTGTTGTTTTAATTGCTATATTGTTTTTTTATTAATTTGAAATAAAAAATGGCTAAAATTGTAAAAAATTTAGATCAAGATTATGAATATTACGAATGTGGAACAGTAATAATCGGGGCTGGTGTATCTGGTATATCAGCAGCGATTAATTTATTAAAAAATAACTATAAAGATTTTTTAATACTGGAAGTCAAGGATCGTATTGGTATTTTATAGCTTTTATTTCGAAAAAGAATATTTTATCTTATCTTTTTGCTAAATAAATGATTAAATTATTTTATAGTAAATTTAAACTAAATTTAAATTGAAGGTGGGCGCTGTCATACAATTGACTGTGGTAAAAATCTTTTTTTATTTTTTATTGAATAAAAATAAATTGTTTATATCATAAAAAAGGAAATGGAAATTTAGAACTAGGAGCTCAAGTTACAATAATATTCAAATCATTAAAAATAAAAACAGTATTATTTAAACTTTTTTAAATTTATTTTAAGCTTATCCATGGTCAAATAAATCATCCAATATTTGAACTAGGTCTAAATTATGATTTAATATGTGACGAGGATAAAAAAATAATCGACATTAAAGAAGATTACGAAGAAAATTATCAAAATGAAGTTGAATATTTAAATTCAATGGATATTCTAATAAGTTTAGAGCAAATATCTGATGAATTTTTAACTCAAACAGGAGAAAAAATTTCTTTAAAAATAGCCAATAGATTATACAAAATAGCTGACAATGCGATCAGAAGCTTATCTAAACTAAGTTTGGAGGAAATTAAAAAGCCTGATAGACCAGTTGGAGATTTTCTGTATAAAAATTATCTTAAAAAAGCCGAGGAAATACTTGGCATAGAACTAACAGGTCAACAAGAAGATAAAGAAAAATTCAATGAAAAGATAGATGAAAAAATGTCTTTCTCTGAAATAAAAAAATTAGTAGATGGAATTTTTGAATGGAGGTGTAAATGGGAAAACATAGAGAAAGGTTGTCCAAACATATTTGACTTATCTTTAAATTATTTTGGAGCTTATAAAAAGTTACCTGGAAGTCAAATAGTTAAGCTCAAAAAAGGTTATAAACAACTCTTAGAATCACTTGTATCTAATCATGAAGGAAAATTTTATGAGAGATTAAAATTAAAACATTGTTTGAAAAAAATTCTACTTTGTCACAAACTTAAGAATTCAAGTGAAGAATTTGACTGCGAAGATGAAGTTTTGAAGAAAAATATATGCTCTCACTGCTATTATACTAAAGACGAGAATAAAATTGTGCTAATTACGACCGACATGTCCGAGTTTAACAATCCATTAGATTTAATTATTATTTGCGACCAAGTATTGTGTACCATGAGCTTGGGCTATTTAAAATATGACTTGGAACGTATTGTTGAGTCCTGGGGTTTTTTGCCTAAACAAAAAATAAACTCAATTAAAAAACTCGGCTTCGGAAATTTTTGCAAAATTTTTTTAATTTATAAACAAAAATTCTGGAATGATGAAAACTTCAATGGTTACCATTTAATTTGGTTAGATGAAAATAAAAAAAAAATTTTTTTTGAATTTAAAAATTGGTTCGAAAAGATATGCAGCATTAAGACTGTTCACACGAGCAAAAATGTTTTGTGTGCGTATTTATGTGATGGAGAGGAAGTTGAAGATTTAGACAACGAGCTCATAAAAAAAGATTGCACACATTTATTAAGACAATTCTTAAAAAGAGACGATATTCCATATCCGGATGAAATAATAAAGTTATTTTAAAATTTTAAAAAATTCTTATTTTAAAAACTTGAGCTAAAAAAACATAAAAAAAAGGAGTGAATGGAGTAAAGACCCATTTATTCGTGGGGTTTATTCGTATCCAGCCTACGGCTCAGAGCCGAAAGATTTTGAAATTTTATCAAAACCGATTTGCTTCAAAGAAAGACCATTTATTTTATTTGCTGGTGAAGCCACTCATTCAAAGCATTTTTCAACAGTTCATGGCGCCTATTTAACAGGTTTAAGTGAATCTGAACGAATTTTAAAATTTTCTCATATAAATAAAAATGAATTTTAAAAAAATTATCTTTAAACTTTTTGAAAAAGCAAATAAAGTTTTGAGAATTAAGCAAATTTTTTTTTCTCTCATTAAATCATAATTTGAACATAATTTAATAAAATAAAAATGAATGTTCTTGACACAAAAACTGCTATCATAGGAGCAGGAATATCTGGTATATCAGCTGGTGTTAATTTATTAGAAAATGGATATAAAAACTTTTTAATATTTGAGGCTAATGACCGAATTGGTGGTCGATGTCATACGATTAATTACAGTTGAGCATATTTTTAACTAATTTTTGTTTTAAATAGAACCAAAATTTTACTTTAAACAAAATAAAAAGATGACGAGATACTTGAATATGGAGCCCAGTTCATACACGGTCAAGTGAATAATCCAATTTATAAAATAGCAATAGAAAATAAACTCATTAGTGATGAATATAAACAAATTTTATACGAATCTGAAGATGATTTAACTAAATATAATGGTTTAAAAATCAATTTTGAAGGTAATTTAATTTAAAAACTTATACTTTTTTTGGCTTTAGATTTGATCTTTTTTTTTTCAAAACAGAAGAAGAAAAAATGCAAATTTTTTGTACCGATAAAGGTCAAAAATTGGATAATGAATTAATCGAAAAGATATATAATTGTTTGAATAAATCAGTTCGTTTAGCAGAAAGCTATTTTCTCAGCAATAAAAATGAGCAGGATTGTAATTTAGGAGATTTTTTGTATAAAAGTTTTCTAGATTTCGTAAAAGAGGAAGAACTAGATTCGAAAATAGATGAAGATTTATTAATTTCATTGTTTAAATGGAGATGTAAATGGGAAAATATTGAAAATTCGTGTTCTAGTGTTTGTGAAATGTCTCTGAACAACTTTTCGAATTATATAGAATTAAAAGGCAGCCAAATCATGGAGTTAACCAAAGGTTACAAAAGCTTAATTGATAAATTGATAGAGAAATATAAAGATGAATTTTATAATAATTTAAATCTAAATCATTCTTTAGTAAAAATTTTACTATGTCAAAACTTAGAAAAAAATTCTGAATCAGCTGATTGTGAACACTGTCAATATAGCTCTGATTTAAACAAAATTGTTTTATTATTCGAAAACAATACAATAGTTTTATGTGAACATGTTATTTGCACCATGAGTTTAGGTTTTTTAAAACACAATATAAATTATTTAATTAAACCAAACAGATTTGTGCCTAAAACAAAATTGACATCCATCTCACGCTTGGGATACGGAACCGTTAATAAGATAATATTAGTCTATGATGAACCATTTTGGGAAAAAAATTTAGAAGGCATAAACTTGATATGGTCAAGTAAAGAATCGAATTTATTTGATGATTTGAATCATGTCAATTTTGAGTTGGAAACAAGATGGATTGAAGATATATGTTCATTTGAACCAGCAATTAATCATAAAAACATTTTAATCGGGTGGATTGGTGGTAATAGTTATCATGAAAGTCTTAATGATCAACAAGTGTCAAATCAATGCACAATCTTATTAAGAAAATTTTTAAACAATCCAAACATACCTGAGCCTAAAAATGTAATTAGATCTAAGTGGTATTCAAATCCATTTTTTCGCGGCTCTTATTCGTTTTTTACATATGGCTCAGATAAAACTGATATGCAGTATTTAGCTGAACCGATATGTTTCAATGATGTAAGTTAAAATATAATCAATTTTTAACTTAATTAATAAGCTTTTAAATTTTTAAAAGAGACCTTTTATCCAATTTGCTGGTGAAGCTACACATTTAGAGCACTATTCAACTGTTCATGGTGCTTATTTAACCGGTTTGAGGGAATCAAATAGAATTTTAAACCATTGATTTAAAAAAAAGTTCTATTTTTAAAACTATTTTTTAATTTAACTTAGAAAATCACAATAATTATATTTTGAGTTTATAGCTTCAAAAATGCTTTATGAAAATTAGATTTTTTATTAAAATTATATTAAAACTATATTTAGCTTAGTTTTTACCAATTGTTTGCATTAAATAAATTTTTTTTTTATATTCCAAATGAATAAATAAATATTTGTATAATAACCGGATTACCATCATTTACTCTTATGTAATTAAAAACCAGTTTTGAAAATTTTCAAAACTTAAACAAAATATCCCGCGTAGCTGTAAAACACAACATTCTATTAAATAAAGAAAAAATAACCCCTACTATTATATTAAAAATCTATATAAATTTTAGAATTTATAAAAAATTAGATATTTCAAAAATTTGAATTAATATGAAATTTATTTTATTATTTTGTTCAATTTTTTTTCTCAAACTTTTGCAATGTTCTGAAATAAAAATAAAAACATTATCATCCCATTTAAATAAGATAAGTGATCTTGTTTTACTTAAATATGGTTGCATAGCTACAGGCTCATTAGATTCAACAGTAAAAATATGGAATCCGTCTTCTGGAAAATTATTAAGGACTCAATTTTACAATACATCGTTCGCAAACAATATAACTAGTTTAATTTTATTAAATAATACATATTTAGCTCAAGGAACTTTAAATGGACAAATAAAATTATTTGATCCAATAACTTCAAGATTGTACAAAGTAATCAATACTGGTCCATCTGCGATTAAAAAATTAGTTCAGTTGAGCGAATCAAAAATAGCAACTTTGAGCAACTCTGATTCTTTTGATGTATGGAACCTTAGAGATGGCTTATATATAAAAAGTCTAATCTTTTCTCAAACAATTATACAAACATTTTTATTAGATAATAACTTTATAGCATGTTCTGTTTACTATGGTTTCAAATATGGAATTATTTTAAAAAGTTTTATGGATAAAAATTTTATTAAAATATTAGTCGATCATGATAATGTTGTTAATTCAATAGCTGTAATTGATGATGTTTATTTAGCAACAGGTTCTTCGGATAAAACTATTAAGATATGGGACTGGAGTACCCAAGAACTCATCAAAACTTTGACTGGTCATAATGCTTCGGTTAATAAACTAGTTTTATTGAACAATGGTTATTTAGCTAGTAGTTCAAACGATTCAACAATAAAGATCTGGAATCCTTTAACGGGAGACTTGATTTCGACATTAGAAGGCCACAATGGTACAATCTTAGATTTAATATACTTTAATCAAACTTATTTGATTAGCTCTTCAAATGATCAAACAATTAAAATTTGGAATACGGAAAAAGCAGAATTGGTAATGAATATAGAAGGAAATTTTAGTCTTATTGATCGATTGTATGATTTGAATAATGGACTGCTAGCTGGAATTCATAATTTTGATTTTAGTGTTAAAATATTTGATTTGAATTCTTTATTATATAAAAACATTTTTTCTACTATTTTTCATAAGATTTGGGATTTTTTTTATTCTAATTTGAAATTTTTATTTTTTATGTAAAAATTTAATACATTAGCTTTCAAACAAAAGATTAAATAATTTTAAAGCGTTCAAGTTAATTAAATCAATTTTATTCAAAATTTTAAACTGTTTTTATATTTAGCAATCTACTTTGACTCTTTCAACTCTTCCATTTTCTCTAGCTGCAGTTAAAGCAATTACACCATCAGCAACTCTGTTTTGTTGATTAGAATCATTAGCCCATTTATCACAGTTCCAGTCAAGACCACCAGCAACACCATAGCCACAGTCAGCGATTATTTTTCTACCAGTTAAAGAAGACATAAATTTCCAACTCAATTCATTTGGTTTAAGATTTGGTAAATCACCACGAGCCTTGTTTAATTTTTTAATATCAAAAAAATTTTGTTTAAAAATAATTTAAAATAATAAAATTATATTACTTGTCCACCACTAGTATTAATGAAGTTTATTTTTTCAACAATGCCAGGTTTATTGAAGTAACCCCACCATTCTCTCATAGCTGATTCAGATAACCAAGCACTTATATCCCATGAAATTATAGCATTTGGTAAATGTCTTTTAATGGCGTCGACAAAATCGCTAAACAATTGAGCCATTTCTTCACCTCTCATTTTAGAAGCTCCTTGTCTTGAATCGCCGTAGTATTGCCAAAAATCTGGTTCCATCACAAATATAACTGGTTTTGATGTACCGTATATTTTGGCAATATTCTCGGCATGATGAGAATATCTACTTATTAAATGATCTCTGTTTTCTCTAATGAATTGAGCACCACCAGTACATAAATTGTAATTATAATTAACATCACAATCTTCTAAATGCTTTTTAAATCTAGCTTCAAAAGCAATAACATAAGCATAAAACAACGGTATTTTATTTTTCTCTAAACATTTTTTTAACATATCACCTTGATACCAAATGTTGAAATCAGTTGTGTGTCTTTGATCATCAATTGTATTTAACCATATTGAGATATAATCATAGTTGTTCATATCAACATTATTTATTTGATCAAATCCAATACCGTTTCTGAATTGACCATTTGGAAATGCAGGTGGACAGCTACCAGATGGTGTTGGATTATTAACAGAATTAGATGGGTTTATATTACAACTTGGTGCTTCAGCTTGTTTTGTTGTTGTTGCTGCTGCTGCTGCTGGTTGTTGGTTTGATCCTTTCAAACATTGAGAATACCATTCATTAATAAATTGACAAGATAAGCCACCAGCACATTGACTATCACCATTATAATTTTTACCACCACATTGAGCAAATTCTTGGACAACTGCTGAAGATAATTGTATGAAAGCAATACTAAAAACTATTATTTTAAACATTTTTATTTTAAGTTTGATTGATTTTTGAAATAAATTTGTTTTCTTATTTATATCAAAAATTTTTTAATTAAAAAATTTCGACTTAGAAATTTTAAGTATTAAATTACTAAGAGTTATTAGTTTTTTAAAATTAAACTAAAAATGTGATCAATTTTTTTAAGTCAAACAATAGAATAAGCCTTACTTTTAATTAAGTAACTTAAATTTTAAAATTAAAAACATATGAAAATCGAGTAAAATCCCTGAATAATGAAATATTTATTTCGTCGCTTCTAAAAAATATCAAATTTTAAAATCCTAGCAAATGATTCATCTAATTTTAGTAGTTATCTAATAATCATATTTGTTAGAAAAAAATTAAAGTTTTAATTTAGATTTAAAAAATTCTACATTATTGAAAAATTATATTAAATATTTATATGAAAATAGCTTGAAAATATTTTAGTTTAGTTTTATACATTTTATTTAGAAAATTAAAAATTAATTAAATTCTTTGGCAAAAAAATTCTAATATTTCAAGTTTTGGTTGAAGCACAAATACACATTGCTTAGGTTTAGTTCATCACCAAGTTCTTGAACAAAAGAAGTTGTTTTAGCTTTATTTTCTGTTTTGTTGGACTCAAACACCATCAAAAATGTGTAATAATCATTTATTTTGTATAGGTAATATGAGCTTTTTAAATTCTTAAATAATTAAAAATTTATACAAAACTCAAAAAAAAAACAAAAAAGAAATATGTATACCTGATCGAAAAAATATTTAACTTTTTGATCAAATTCAGAATTAATCAAGCTAATAAGATTTCTTAAATGTTTCTCGATCATTTCGTTTTTTAATCGTGGATGACTAAACACGAACGGATAAGATTCTAAATCAGCTTTATCATTAAAAACTTGCATTGAACCACATGTATCAATTATCTCGTATCCAGAACCTCTAAAGTTGCATAGTCCAGAGAGACCCGAATCGAACATTATACCAGTAAAGTATGGTGAAAATTTGTTTACAAAAGACATTATTTTGTTGTAAATTTCTATTTTGTCATTCATTATATGTTTAACATCATTGATTTTTTGAAAAGAGTCGTGCATCAAAATACTAAACTTGAATTATTGTTATAAAGCTAATTAATCTGCTGTTTTAGATAAAAATTTAATTACTTTATTTAATAGAACTTGATAATATATTTTAAACCATTGGTAAAGAATAGGAATGGAACGTTGTTGTGTAGTAGATCGGGAAAAAAGAGAAAAACTTTTATTCTTAAAATAAAATGTAACTAAGAAATTTTTTGTTATATGAAAATTAAAGCTTTACTTCTTTTGGAGTTTTATTATTAATTAAAATAGGTTCTGTATTTAACATATCATTTATCTCTTTAATAGATATTATTGATTTTATACAATCAATTTTATAATCAAGTGAAAAATGGCATTGTAACAAATTTTTAACCAGACTTATTTCAATACTTAAAAATCAAAAATTAAATTGGAGAAATTTTCAAATATTATAAAATAGATCAGTACTTGAATAAATTTCTGAGTGGTTCTATTAATTGGTTCGAGAATTGGTTAAAATATTTTTCATGAATATCGTTTACAACTTTAATAGCTATTTCAATACCACCTCTTTCTGATTTGATTTCTTTATCTTTAACTTCAAAGTATAAACCAATCATTAAGTATCTAAACTCGATAAAGCTTTTCAATTGTTGGCTTAACTCGCTTAGTATTGAATTATCTATCAATTCAATGTTGTTCGAAGAGTTTAAATTTGACATTTTTAAAGAACATTCTCTGATTATTTGGTCGAATAAAGGTATCGCTGGTTCATAGTATTTATCTTGCTTTTATAAATAATTTTTAAATTTAATCTTAAATTATTTTATTTTACTTTAATTTTTAAATACTCCTATTTTATTAATTGATTTTTGATTTAAAAATAACAAATTATTATAAAATTTTTCACCATTAGAAAAATGACTCAATCCGGTTTGGAAAAAGGACCAAATTTTTGAAGAATCTTTGCATTTTTCCTTTTAAAGAAAATAGAAATTCTATTCTTATTGTTAAATAATAAAAAAAATTCAATCCTATTTCTTACTATAGAACTTCTAGCTTTATCGTATTGAAATTTGGACAAATTAATAAAATATTCATTTAAAACTAACTGTGTAGTGTTTAATGGTTTTTCCAAATCTCCAGACACTTAAGCAAATAAATAAAATATCTTAAATTGAAAATAAATGTTTTACAACGTAGTTAAGCGTTTTTTTTTAATTAATTAGAATTTAAAAATAAAAAATGTTTAAAAAAAATTTTATTTATTAAATAAATATAAAAATTTATTATATAATTTTATTATAATATAAAAAAAAATTAACTAAAAACGACTATTAACGGAAATTTTATTTTTTTTAAATAAATAAAAAAGCTGCCTAAAATAATATTGAAATATACAAAACTTAAACAGATAATTCCTCGGATAAAATAAGCGGATTTACGTATTCGAAGCCTTCGAATTCGTTCTGTTGAATTCGAGCCAAAGTATTTGGCGATTCGGGTGTTAAAACAACAGGCTCTTTGGTGAACAATTCATCAATATTGGTCAAATCTCGTTCTGAGTTAACTTGTGGTTTGTACGGAGGTTGAACCAACTTTTGCTCCATTAATTTCCAATCAACAGACTTGTAAAATTGGTGTTGTTCAATTTCTCTTAAACCTCCTTGAGATCCAAGACGTTCAAGAGGATTTTTCTGCAAATAACCCTTCAAAACTGAAGTTGCTTTTGTGCTTAAATTTCTTGGAAAACGAATTGGCTTCTCCAAAATAACCTGAAATAAATGATCCTCGGTGTTAAGATCAGGATTTTCACTAGGATTCTCATTTATTTCAAAAGGAGATCTACCTGCCATCATTTCGAAACAGAGAACGCCGAGTGCCCACCAGTCCACCGAAAAGTCATAATTTTCACCTCTTAACATCTCAGGTGCGATATAATTTGGCGTACCACAGAAAGTGCTAGTCGTTTCGGCATTTTTCAAACCTTCTTTGCACATTCCATAATCGGTTAATTTGATATGACCATCGGCATCAAGTAGAACATTGTCTAGTTTTAAATCGCGATAAATGATGCCTCGAGAATGTAGAAAATCCAAAGCTAGGACTATTTCAGATGAATAAAAACGAGCATGATCTTCTGGTAAGCGTCGTTTTTTTTGCATGTGATACATCAAATCGCCACCACATAAATATTCGATGACAAAGAAAAGTCTTGATTCGGTCTGAAAGCAAGAATGTAAGCCTACAAGAAATGGATGATTGGTGGCCTGTTCAAAAACGTGCTTCTCAGTTTGAACCCAATCAATATCTTCATCATCATTAACTATTGATTTTTTTATGCATTTCATGGCATAACATTTTTTAGTTTTTTTATACTCTACCAAAAACACTTTAGCATATGAACCACGTCCAATAACACGGATTAAGTCAAAATCCTCTAGGCACATTGGACGTGTTTTAGTAATTGGCTTGGTCAAATTTGGTTTTTCTATGCTTTGATTTGATTTAACTGATGGCTCTGAATCGGTGCTAATCTCATAATCGTTAAAATCAAATTTATTATTTACTTCTATTTCGTTATATTTGCTGCTGCTTGTAGATGCTGATTTATTGTTCAAAAATGATAAACGATTTAACGAATTACGAAAAGATGCTTTTTTAATTGAAGATGAATGACTAGGAGCTGGGGATGAATGTTTAAATGAGAGTTTAATTTCATCGTTATTCTTGTTAATATCATTTTTTTTAAATGAGTTAGAATGCTTTTTCAAACTTAATCTTTATAAATATTTAAAAATATAATAAAATTTTTGAGTATATTAATTTTAAAAATAATAAAGTTGTTATTTTTATAAAGTAAATCAAGGTTTTAAATTTCTGATTTATTATTTTCTTTTTTCAAGTGTTTTTAAATTATATAAATTAGAATATTAAAGTTACTATTTGCAATTTGATTAAAATTTTGTTCTAATAATTTTCATAGTTATTTGAAGTAATTTATCTTAGAAATTACATCTCAAATTACTTAATAATATAATTGAGTTGATCATGCATCAAATTTCAATGAAATTGAGAATTGTATTATTAAACTAAGAAAAATACAAATAGAAATTTTGGATTTTAATATTCATTGATTTTTTAATAATAAATATTTTAATAATTGAAAACTTAAATTTAAAAATTATAAATTTATTGATTCAGCATATTGTTAAAGCTAATTTCTAAAAGATCTTGTAATAAGAAATAAGCATTTAAAAGAAATAATCAATAATTAACTCATAATTAAGCTCATAATCAAAATTGATTCTGAAATCTTTATATCTTTCAAAAAACTAATTAATATTATCAACTCTTTAATAAAATGTTTACATTTTAATATTTGTTTTTTTTTTTTTTATCAAAATAGAATTTCCTATCAGAATTTTCTCATTTGCAATTATATTAGCTAAATAAGAATAGATTAATAAAATGTATATACCTCTCAGTTTTTATTTTAAGGCTTTGTTCTTCTTGTTGATTGACAGATGAATCTTTATTATTATTATTATTATTATTACCAGAAGATATTGAAGACAAGGTAGAACTATTATTTAATAAAGCCGAGTTATCAGAATAGGAAAGAGTCTGGATGCAATTTGATAAAATAAGCTTATGGCATCTTTTATGCACCATAATTTTGCATTCCAAACATTTATATCCTTGTCTTCCGAGACCCCAAATCCGATCATTACAAACTTTACATAAAGCATTTCTAGCGAAACGCTTCGCTTGATACTTATGTCCATTAACTAAATAAATTTTTCGCCATCTACGAGCACCTCGTCTATACATAGACCTATCTTCGCCAACGCATTGTAGACCTGGTCTTTCGGGCACATTAGCAAATACGTGCACTACCAAATCACTTTCTTTATTCAAATAATACAAACGCAAAGCTTCGTCAAGTTCTATTTGAGAATTTATTGTACAAGGATCGCCTTCCTCGTCTATCCATTTCACAGTAAATAGCTGATTTTCAGCTAAATTACATATCTGCCGTATTTTGTTAAAAAACAAGTCCAATTCATAACAAGAATTTTGATTTAAATTCGAATTAGATTTTATATAAATTACGGTTATTAAACCGGAATGACAAATTTTTATTTTTATCTCATCTTGTTCGTTATTGCTTGATTTAGGTTTTGGCAAGGTCTGATTTTGATTTATTTGAGCAGACATTTGGTCGGATTGAGTCATATTTATTTACTAAGTTATTAAAAACGATCAAAAAAAAAAGCAAATGTTTATAAATTTCATTTATTTAAACAAAAAAAAAAAATATTTAACAACAAAAATCTAAATATTTAAAAAATTTTAAGTTTTAGTTTCTTTATCTAATTTAAGGTTATTTATAAAACCAGAACATGTTGGAGATATCTGAGCGAGTTTTTCTCTACTGTGTAATAAATATTGTTCTAGACAACATTTATTTAAACTATGAATAACATCTTGACAATTTTCTTCAATATAATTTTTAGCTTTTAAGCAAGCTTGCAGCTCGCATGCGATTTTTTTACAAGGATCCATTTTATTTCAAAAAAAAAAAAAAAATTTATTTTAAGAATTTTTTTTTATGTCTTGAAATTATTTTACAAAATTGCAACACTAAATACTCTAAAATCATAATTTATTAAAATAGAATTTGTTTTTTTTTTTTTTATTATTATGTATAAAAATTTAAACGGGGAAAGGTATGAAATATAATAAAATAGTTTTTGAAAATAAAAAAAAAAAAATTTTAAATTGTGTTGCTTAGGGTTATTATTTCAACTAACAATAATAATAATAATAATATTGACATAAATATTTTATTATATGTTCATAATATCTTATCATTTATTTAAATTTAAAATCATAAATTTTGAAACTTTATATTTTTGTATAATAAAAATCTAAATAAAAAAAAAAATTTTATTTTCTTTACAAAAACCGGATTTTTAAAATATGTCATATAATTCAAGAATTTAAATTTAAAATTCAATGAATAGCTTTTTATTTTTGTAATTTATAAAAATAAAATTTCTAAAATACTCAAGAAGTATACTTAATTTAAAGATAAAATCAAAATTAAATTATCTGTTTATTTTTTTCTTTTTCAAGTTGAAATATAATGCTAAACTAAATATATTATATTAAAAAAAAAAAAAAAAACTTGCTTCAAAAATTAATAATATTCATAATTCAGTCCTTGAAGTCTTATATAATTCTATTAATTGTTTTTGTTTTAGTAAACCAAAGCTTTTAAGTAAATATAACTGATTGTTAAAAAAACTTTATTTTTTCATGAGATTTTACCAAGATTAGATTAATATCTGTAATAATTAATCTAATACTATATAAACTCTGTATAGCATTTATATGTTTTATTAAAAACTAAAAGTATTTCAAATTTTGGTATTTTGTTTCTCTTACTAAAGATACTTTTTACATTTGTATTCCAATTTAATTGAAAATTTATTATTTATTTGTTTACTTATAAACCTTTTAAAATTGTTTCATGAATAATGCTAAACAAGAGTTAAATAGATTTTAATGGTGTTTGAAATTAACTTTTTTGGTTTGAATCTTAAATTGAAAAGAATTTAAGTTTTATTCATTTTTTTCAAATTATTTTGGCTGAATTAGAAAAAAAAATTTAACTAACTAAATCATTATGTTCTTACAAGCTTTAAAATTATGTCTTTTAATCATTTTTTTTATCTGGAAACAATTGAAATTATTGATTGATCTAAAATCAAAATATATTCAAATATTTTAAACATGTTTTTTTTGTTTCTTGAAAAAAAAAATAAACTTTTACACTTAAATTTTTGTTTTAAAAATATTTTTGCTAATTTATCTTTAATTTTTATTTTTATAAAAAAAAATAATAGAATTTTTTTATAAAGCCGTGGGGTATTTTTTTAGGGTTTTTAATAACACAGACATTGCACCAACAAATTTGTAATTAAAAACTTTAAAATACAAAATTTGTATCAAATTTTACAAATTCCTAGTTATTTTATTATTATTTAGTTTCAAATTCAAATAACTTCATTTTTATTTAATAACAAATAAGTATGTCAAAAACAAGCTTTAATAAATAATAAAATAAATTTTAATTTGGAATAATAAAACAACTTTGTTTGGACCTATTTGCTCTTAATTAGCAAAAAAGAAAATAATATAAAAATAAATATTTAAACACTTGGTATTATATAATTATTTTATTTTTTTTTCTATATGAATATTCTAAAAATGAAAAATTTTTAAATTTTTTTAAATAAAAAAATTAATAATTTTAAAGAGCTGGGCCTAAGTTTTATCAAAGGCGATTTTTGTATATAAAAAAAAATTTGCCTCAACTCAAATATTAACTTCAAGAAAAAAAAGATAGACATTAATTAAACAATGTCTGTATTTTTGAAAAGGATTAAAATCGGATTTAGAGTTTATTCGTAACTATTTCTATTTATTGTAAATATTTAAAGGATTATAACCATTATCATTGATATTTATTATTTATTATACAAAATAGATAAAAAAAAATTTTTTTTTTTTTTTTTTTTTAAATGTATAAATTGCATGTTTGATAAACAAAATGAGTTCAACACCTTTAAAAAATCATAAAATTAGCCTAGTTTTGTTATAAAATTATTATTTTTTTTTTATTTAAAAAAAATTTATTTAAAATAAATAAAATTTAATATATTTAATTTTTTTTTTTTTTATATAAACAAAAATTTTGTTTTAGAATTTTTAATAATTTTGCTTTGTATATCATTTAATTTTTGTTCTCGATTCATATATTGTTTTAAACTCAATTTTGGTAAATAATTTTTTTGTGTTAAATCTAAAACAGATGATTGATTTTTATCTACTATTATTATTTGTTGTTGTTGTTGTTGTTGTTGATTTTTATCATCACTAAAATCGATTAAAACTCCATCTTTGGTCGGAGATTCTGATAATTCAATCAAATTTTCTTCTTTTTCTGAAAAAAAATTTGAAGTTTGATCTTTAATTGGACTTGGTTTGGCTTCTTCGATTATTTGACCACTCTTTCCAAAAATTTTAGTACCAAAAATCTTCCTAAATTTATCCAATTTCGAGACACTTTGAACTT
This sequence comes from Brachionus angularis, assembly GCA_021432725.1. NCBI lineage: Eukaryota > Metazoa > Rotifera > Eurotatoria > Ploima > Brachionidae > Brachionus > Brachionus angularis. The sequence continues at coordinate 1,666,425 of JAJVDD010000001.1, read as the reverse complement.
TGCTAACATTGTTATCAATACTAATTTTCGAGCTTAATCTGCTTAAGCGCACAAATCCAATATGAGGTCTGCTTTTTTTTTTGGTTAACTTTGCACATTCTTCATAATAGATCTCGTATCCAAAATATGAAGCTGTTGATTGAATTGTATGGCATATACCTCTTAGAGCTTCAGTTAATTCTTCATTCGAGTTGGTAGTAATGACTAAGTTATTGAAAAATCTTAAATTAGATGAACGAAAACTATGAAAGTATTCATCGTTTTGATTTAAAGTAATATGTGATTCGCTTGGTACTGATGGTTTATAGTATATTCTAAGTACGGAAAAACGGGATGTCTTTGTCTGACCAATATTCAATATAGATTGTTGCTGGCCAACAGGCTCTGGGCCTAGTTCTAATTTAACCACATTTTTTAAATCTATTTTCTGATAATCGCTAAAACTCTCATTCGATTCATCATAACTTTTAAAATAAAAATAAAATAAATCATTTATTATTTTCTAAATTCTATACATTTTTCTAAAATTAAAGGTCCCAAAATTGCACTTAAACCAAGAAAATATAAATTAAACTTAAGCTAATAATTGAAATTATTTTGATTGATTAAGACATTTGGAAGATTTTTAAAAATTTCAAAATTTTGATAAATTACAATATTTTATATAATTTATAAAAATAAAAAAAAAATCTCGACATTCAAAATTAATTTAGATATTAAATTGTTTGTATAAATCATTTAAGTAAATTATAAAACATATTAATAAAAAATCTACCATAAAGAATCAAGTAAAAATTCAGATTGATCAAGTAAAAATTTATATAATTTTCAATGATGTTTTAAAAAAGTAAAAAATTATTACTTTGAAATATAAATAGCAGAGCTTGTAAACAATAAAAATACATCAGGGTCGACTTGATTGAAATTCGATGATGATTCATTGTAGTTTATAAGAGCCCAACTACCGTAGCAATCCTCAGTCAAATCGACCAGTTCTCGTCTACAATCAGCAACTAATTGTCTAATATTTTCTTCCCTATCTTTTTCGGCTTGTGAATTATCTTGACTTAACATACTACTTGATTTACTCGAACTAATTTGCTCTTCTTCAGTTACTTTTACTCCTTGAAGAACATTATAAGCCAATTGACGATAGTTATCTTTGAACCTTAAATAAAATCTATTTGCTGACTTCATCCCATCTTTCATAATTCCTGTAATATTCCTTTCTCCAGTCCTTGTATAATCTCCTTTTAAAGCACTAGTACCAGCATATTGTTCACTTATGGCATCACCATTGTTAGCCCATAATACAGAAAATATTTTTTTAAATTCAATAGGTAGTTCAGTTGGTGGTACTAAGATTCCAAGTGGTGATAACTGTTTTTCCAGAATTTGTTTTGCCAAAACCATTTGAACCACATTGGTTCGGTCCAAACAATCTACACAGTTGACTCTACATAATGTTTTTTGCTTATATATAAAACCCTTCTTATCTATCCAACAGTAAGACTGATCGGATAAATAATTTTTTAGATTATCTATTAGCAAAGAAACATTTTCAAATTTGAGACCTTTGCAGTGTTCGTGAAAGTCGAATTGAACATACAATATGTCATCTCGATTAAGTTCGGATAGTTGTTCCACATAAGCATCTCCTAATAAACTCTCTTTGCCATATTCTTCAACCAAATTGATCAGAATTAAATTATTCTGATTAAAATACGCTTTTTTCAATTCGTCAAAGTGTTTTTTAAAAGCAGTTCTATTTTCGTTTGTACCTTGAAGAAAAAGAAAAATTTTTTTTTTTATAAATAGGTATTAATTTTTGTTAATTTTCTTTAAGTAAATCAAGGTAAATTTTTTATTTATTCGATTCAAAAAGAAATAAATAGAAATAGAAATAGAAGCTATTCAAGTTTTTAAATAAACCAGTTTTGTTGTTTTCTAATATTTTAAAACATTAAAATATCAATTTTTAAAAATTAAAATTAAGAAAAAAACTCTTTTTTTTATCTTGAAATTAAAATTTAAAAAAAAAACAGCTTATCATTTGTTAAGCATGTTTTTTTAATTATTATATAACATTCTTTATTTAAAAGATAATTTATTTGAAACATTGTTATTTTATAAAAAAGAAAAAACGTTTTTTTTAAAACTCAAAAATAAAATTTTGTTTAAAGCAAGCATGAGATTTCTAAAATTAATATTTTCGATTTTTTTAACTTTTAATTTTTGCGAATGCTTAAAGCTAAAGAGAGAGTCGGAGAATAATCATCATCCGGTAAAGCATTGGGGCTATAGAAACCAAGACAGAAGCTTGTTACCAAGCAACTGGCATCAAGCACATCCGATTTGCTATGGTAAACAACAATCACCAATAAATATTGAATCAGGACAAGCTTTATACGATTATAGACTCTCTGAGCTTAAAATTTCAGATGCTTTTATAAACTCAACCCAAAGCACTGAATTATGGGATTTAAAAAATAATGGTCACAGTGTTGTTTTATATCCTTTGAATAAGCAATTTAGCTTTGAGGTAAAACCAACTAATCAAAAATATAAACTACTTCAAATGCATTTCCATTGGAGAGGTTCTGAGCATTATGTGGATGGACATAGATTCGCTGGAGAATTACATTTAGTTCATCAAAATGTAGAAGATGAGTCAAAATTTGCAGTTTTGGGCTTCTTATTTAGTGTATTTTATAAAACTAATTAAATTTTTAAATACAAAATTTTCTTATTTATATTTTTTTTTACAAAGCAATCAAACGAAGATAATAAAAATTTGGAACCTATAACGAAAAATTTAGCAAACATTATAAAGTACGGAGGTAAAGAAAAGATCGAGTTTAATTTAAAAGAACTAGTCCCCGAAAGATTTACCAAGTATTATAGATATTCAGGATCATTGACTACACCAGGTTGTGACGAAGTGGTCGAGTGGTTTGTGATCGACAATCCAGTGTTGACTATGTCTGATGAACAAATTTTAGACTTTCAAAGCATCGAAGACAAGTATGGCTATCCGATAATCACAAATAGTAGACCTGTTCAAGACCTAAATGCTCGCGAAGTTAAACGATCTTTCGAAATCAAAAACACTTATGATAGAAGAAAGCTTAGCAAATCAGCACAAGAATCAGCTTCTGGTTATCTATACTCAAATCAAAATAATCAATCAATCAATTTGAACAAATTTAACTCGTTTAAATTAATTATTTCATTTCAATTTTTAATTTTTATTAAAATTTATTTTTGAAAGGAAAATCAAAACGAAATCATTTATTTATTTTTAATAAATAATTATTTAAAACAACTGTTTTAATTCAATAAAATTCAATAATAAATATATATATAAATATATATATATATATAAATATATAAACTTCCTTATGAATTTTTAATTATCTATTTGATTGATTCATTCAAACATGTTTCAGCTTGTTTATTAATAATAAATAAAAATGTCAATCATTTTTTTTTTTAAATATTAAAAAATTTACAGAAAATTATTTAAAAAAAAAAAAATAAGGTCTAAATTTTATGTAATTTAAATAAATTTCCATTTATAATTTAAACTGTTTTTGTTAGAAACAAAAAAAATTTATAATATTATATAAAAACAAGGATAATTAAAGAAAAACAAGAATCATTGCAATTTAGTTTCTAATTTCTTTAATTTTTATTATTTTTTAACATTTCTGTTTTCTAAAATACCTAATATAATTGAAATTAAATATTCTTCAAACTATTTAATTGTTCTTTTTTTCTTTCTAATAATAATTATCTATCTTAATTACTTGAGAAAGAGAAAAAGAGAAAAATCAATATATTTTGAGTTTTTTTTTTTTTTTTTTTTTTTTTCATATTTCAAATTTCCTTAATTACAATTTTTTTTTTTTTTTATTTAAATAAAAAAAAATATGCAAACGGAAGTTAATTTTTAATATAAAGCTGTTTCAAATTTGATTAAAATAATTTATAATTAGATTACAAATAGATAATAAATTTAGGTATCAAATAAACAAAATAAAAAAAATCGATAACTATTAGGTATTTAAATTTAATATGAGTATGACAATTTATGTAAATTTAGTAAACTAAATTAAATAAAAAGAACTTGTCATTTAGTGATTTATTAAAAAAAAAAAAATTTATTTTTCACTTCGTTTTTTTAATTGATTTCCATTCGGTAATAAATTCTAATTTGAGGTTGCTTTTTTTTGTTTTTTTTTTTTTAACTAATTTTAATCAAGTACTTAAGAAGAAAAAAATCTTATAGAAATGTAATTATTTCAAGTAAGAATTTTCTTTCGATACAGGTTAGAAATAAATTCGTGATGTTAACTTTTTTCATGCTTATTTTTTCTATATTAAAATTTAATTGATCAAATAAAATTCTTTTATTATTATTTTTTTTTTTTTTCATATAAAAAAATGATTTATCATTTTATTTTTTAATAAAATATTAATTATTTAAGAACAAATAAATTATATATATTTTTTTTTTTTGAAAAAGAAATATATATATATTTTAAAAAATGTAATTTTTTTCTTTTGATATTATATATATAAAAATGAATCAATCAAATTTATATTATAACTTAGTATCAAATAATAGTAATAATAAAAACTATTCCTTTTATATGGTTAATAACAATTTTATAAACTTAAGCCTATCGAATATATTAACAGGTTTCATCTTATACTCATTGACTATATGGACCATAATCGGAAATATATTCGTATGTGTGGCAATACTTACAAATCACAAACTAAAACAAGGAGGTATGAGCAACTTTCTTATTGGCAATTTAGCTTTAAGTGATTTGCTATTAGGTATGACAGTGTTGCCGTTTTCGGCGTCTTTGACCACATTTAAAACGTGGTTGTTTGGTAAAATACTCTGCGATTTATGGCTGTCTATAGATGTTCTATGTTCAACAGCTTCTATCTGGGGTCTATTGGTAATAGCATTCGATCGATACATAGCAACCAATCATCCAGTTAGATACAGAAAACAAAAAAAGAGCATTAAAATAGCCATTTCGTATTGCACTATATCATGGCTTATAAGCATAATTATTAGTCTAGGACCAGTTTTTTTCAATTTTAATTCTAGTCAAAGCGAGTTGAAATCGGGACTCAGAAAGTTGTATAATAATAACACGATACAGTATGACTGTGTGTTGTTTCAGACACCATCATACGTGATCATTTCTAGCCTATTCTCGTTCTATTTACCACTGGTGCTTATGTTTATATTGTATTTGTTAGTTTTTTTGAGAATAAGAGAGCAATCAAAATTATTATACAAAAATAAAAGTAATAAAGAAAAAAGTACTCGAAAACAATCAAAAATTATATTAGAAAATTTAAAAAATAAATCAATACAAAACAACCGAAACAATACTAAGAACCACCTTCAAAAGTTAAAAAGATCGCAATCAATCCTTCCCGGTGGGTCCAATTCTGAAGCTAAAATAACCAAAACACTAGCGATTATCATGGGTGCATTTGTTGCTTGTTATTTGCCCTTTTTTACCATTTACATAATTCGTTCACAACTCAACGATCCAAACAAGATCTCGAATCATACCATGGAAATTTTTTTATGGCTTGGCTATTTCAATTCGGCTTTAAATCCGATTTTATATGCCATCTTGAACCAAAATTTTCGAAACGCGTTCTCCGACATATTAGCTTGTAGATGCTTTGTTTCAGATCGAAAAAGAAGAAAAAATCGCGCATATTCAACTATAAACAATCATACAACAATAAAAAGAGTTTAGTTATCAAACAAATAGTTTTTTTTTTTTTGTTTTTTTTTTAATTTTTTTTTTGGATTTATGAATAAAATAAAAAATAAAAAAAACTTTCATTTATTTTTCTTTTTTTTTTACTTACTTTTATCTATCCTAGGCGGAGGTCGATATTTGATACCAGGTTGACTCCAGAAAATCGGAATTGAGCCTCTTATTTGTACAAAAGAAAGAGTATGACCATCGTATGCGTTTATAATTTGCTCTGTTTCGACATAATTCGCTACATTGCCATTCTCATCAATGCCACGACGCTTGAACCTGGTTCCTTTCAAAAATTTTGATTTATTAAAAGCATTGGTATTTATAGATTTATATTAATTTTTAATCAAACTAAATTCATTTTTTTTGAGCAAATTTAACTTTTAATTAATTTTTTTTTGTTCAATTAATATTTAAATATAATCAGAGAAGAAAGGGAAAAAATTTAAGATATTTAGTTTTATATCAATCAAATCTTTTTAAATCAAAATTAAAATCTCAAATGGGAATAAGACTTAATTTAAAATCGGGTAAAATTTTTCTTAAATTAGTTTTATTTTGAATGAAAAATTAAATTAAGGAAATATTTGATTTAAAATAAATAAAACTCTTGAAACTATCGAATTGTTTATTTAAGCCTAGATAAGTATTAAATTTGTTTATTCTTTCAAATAAATCATCAGCACATGCTCTTATAAAGAAATAAAAATATATCATTTAAATTTAGCAACAATTACATACAAAAGATACCAGGCTGATATTAAATAAAATAAACAAAAATTTTTTTTTTTTTAATTATCAAATACTTTCCTAATAAAAGTTTTGTTTGTTTGAGTCTGGTAGAAATTGCATGTATATTATTTAAGAAGAAGAAACAAAACTATACTAATATTAAATTCAATTAAACCTAATTTTAGTTTTATTTATAATTTCCTTTTCGATAAATAATAATTCTCATTTTTAAGCAGCATGCAAATAATATTTACTCTTAAGCTGAATTAAGTCTTAAACTAAGGGAGAGAAAATTAATTTTTTTTTTTTATATTTACCCAGCCTGAAGCGACTTCTCCTAGAAATCAAACATATTTTTAGTTGTATTGAATTTTTGATAGATAAACTCTTCAGATCGAACTCAATAGTTGGCAGTTTGTTATCAAATATTTCTATTTGAACAAAACCTTGGATCAGCGGTAGAACAAATTTTTTATTTACATTCTCAGTAAGAATATCTTGCAAAAGAACCTTATTCCAGAAATACCTGTCATCTGTTTTGTTCCAGTCTAGCTGATTATTGTAGTTTAACTCTTCTAATCTTTCAACTGTATTGGTCAAATCATACGTATAACTAAAATAAAACGAGCCTGAATTGTCCTGAAACAATTTTACTATTTCATCTAAAATTTTTTTCTCAAACTTTGAAGAGTTTATCTTGGAAATGTTAGCACTTGATAAATTATCATTGCTTGCTGATACCAAAACTGTTTGACTTGAATTAGCTAAAGAACTCAATGAAGAAAAACTAGCCGAGTTTTTGATCGGAGATTCGATCTCACTTGTCAATAAATCACATTCAACGTTCGCTAATGATTCATTTTCGTCTAAAATTGTACCTGGTGGTGAAAACGATAACATTAAAATTTCTTTAATTTTGTAAATTAAATGCTCTTCAGTTTTTATTTTCAATTTTCCGATTAAATCCGCCTTTTTTATGAACATTAATCTTGGACTTGAATTTGAATTAATCTGAAATTTACCAATATAACCATAAACTTTATCGATTTCTTCATAATCTTGAACATTTTCAAGCTTTTTTTCTGATATTTCTCCTGTGTTTCGATTGAAAAATAAACAATCATATCCATTTTGATTTTGTTCACTTAGCTCGGCTAAAATATAGTAAGAATTTAATTGAGGATTTGGCGCTAGAAGATTAGATAGTTTTGATTTTGATTTATAAAGTTTGAATTCAATCATTTTTTTTAAATAAATTTTAAAAATAAACTAGCAAAAAAAAAAAATAAATAGGTTTCTTAGTAATAAATATTATTTTCAATTTTAGAAATATAAAAATTTAAATCAATGCATCTAAAAATTTAGAGTTTTTAATCACAAGAAAGTTAAAGATAAAGTGTCTTTTTGTTTTAAATAGATAGTTTTAACTAAAGGTTTTGCGATTTGAATTTTTATTTTTGAAATTTATACTAAATGAATAATAAATTTTAATTTAATTTATTAGTTGAAATATTTTATTAAGAAATATTTGAAATGATGAGTATTAAGTATTTTTATGTTTGAATTTTTGTTAACTTGGGGCTTAAATCAAAATTTTTTTATTCAATTTTATATTTGAATTGAAATGTTTAAAGAATTTGTTATTATTCAATTTTTAAAAAAGCTCTTTTTAAAATTCTTTAGATTTTTTCATCTAAAATTAAACGTAAATTTTTTTAAAATAATTAAAAGTTAATTAAAAATTCTTCTTCTAATAACACATTTTAAGAAGTAGTTAATTAACTTTTTTTTATTGCTTTAAAGTATTTGATTATTAATTAGAAATTTTTAAATTGGGAAAATTTTGTAAAATATAGCTAAAAACATGTTTAACTATCAAATATTTCTTAATTATTTTTTCTTGGCTTAATTTTAAAATGTTTTGAGTTAAAATCAATTTTTGAAAATTTTCTCTACCTACTTTTTTTTTGTAACTTGCTAACTAAAAGACCATGAATTCTTTTTATATTTTATAAATACTAAATCAGTGATATAAAATTATATATACAGTACTATTAAATAATCAAACCAAATATTTAAGAAATATTTGTCATGAAAAACAAAGAAAATTTAAAAAAAAAGTTCTAATTTGAAATAAAAAATTAAAAATGAGTTATGAAAAAGAAGATGATTTAAACAGTTTACCAGATGTATCATTTGTTGATGATTTGCAACCTTCAAATTCCAACTCAAGCTTTACAAATTCTCCGATAGTATTTTATTTTTATAAAATTTTAAAGATATTTTCTACTCGAATTTTAAATTAAAAAAAAAATCAAAATTCTAGAGAACTGGAACCAGTTTCAACAAGATAAGCGATTTTAAAGAAAGAATAGTAATTTATGAAATTTTATTTTCCATTTTTTTTTATCATTTCGATTTTAAACTAGAAACAATATGCTGAATATGCTGAAAATAAACGGGAATTGGATAAAATTATTAAAGATGATGGAATTAAATTTGACAATATTGGTCAAATAATTAGTGATGAAGAAACAGAAAACATTGATTTGGACACTAATCAAGAAAATTTTTTAAAAAAAGTTTTTTTTTGTTACAAAAATTTTTATTTATTTTGAATTTTATTTTGAATTTTTCTTAAATTTTAGATTGTTACAAATAATGATCCTTTGATACCATTGAGGCCGAAATTAGATGAATTATTCGATTTTGAAAATTCTCAGGTTTATTTTTATCAATACAAAATCGAAACATGTTCTCAAAAATATTTGGATGAAATAAAGCAAATTAATAAAAACATTGATGTAATTGTTTATATTACTGGCATACATGATTTGGTCAGATTTAACAAATTTTTTAAACAAATTCCTTCATCGGATGATAAAAAATTGGTTTTAGATTCATTAATACTGAACAGTATTTCTCTTAAAATAAACTTTATAAATTTATTTTAAAATAAGTTTTGTCTATAATTTTAGGTCTGACTTTAACTTCTACAACGAAGTTACATTCTTGCTTAAATATAGTTCTAAGTCTAATAGATAATGTAAATTTAAGCCCAATTTTATTTCATCTTTTTGCAAAATTAATTGCTGTTTTTGGAAAAAACTTCAATTATTATTTCACTACGCTTCATTGAAAATTTAATTTTTTATAAAAAAACGCAATTGTTTTTGCAATAATTTATATATGCTAAATATTTTTCTAAAAAAGAATGAATCCGATTCAAATTGGTATTTAACTGATGTTTTATTGTTTAATATTTTAAAATCAATCGGATTGAATTTGTCAAAATTTGATATTTATTTTCCGAATCAGATAAAAAAGTTTAATGCTAGAAATAAAAATTGGTAAATACGATTTGAATACAAAATATTTTTTATTTTTTAAATTTTGAGATTTTTTATTTAAAGTTTAGACTTGTTAAATAATGTTTCAAAAAAAACTGATTCAAAAATAGCCAAAATAAATTTAGATATTTTTTTCTCCAATTTAATTATTCTATTAAAAATTAGTCTGGAAACAAAGTTTGGTCTTTTTTTATTAGAATTATTTTTTAAATTTAAAATTTATATTTTCCTATAAAAAGAAAAGAGTTGTATAAAAAAGAAGAAGTAGACTTTATATTTTACATGATATGTTTTTTGATTTTGGATATGAATTTTTTTCAAGAGTTTGCTTTAGACCCAGAATTGAATTCGTTGTTTTCATCAATAATCAAATTTTATTCCAATTCAAAAAAATCACAACTTTATTTGGATAATTTAGCAGAGAATTTATTAATAAACATAGTTCTAAAAGAAGAATTGGATGAAGAAAAAAATTCATGTTTTCATAAAATTTTATTTTTAATGACTTTTATGAATAGTTCAAAGAAAAATAAATTACTAATATCAAAAATATCGATTAAATGCTTATTTAACATGCTTGATAGTCCAAAATTGAACAATTTAGATTTATTGATCGATTTATTAGATAAAAACTGTCACAGTTTGTTCTCAAAAAGCAGTTATGCTATGTTTAATTTAATAGAATATTTACATTTACTAATTGATTATGTAGCCAGTGATTTGTTAGAATGGAATATAAAAAAGAAATTGGAGTTTATTGAGAGTTTAAAAATCATAATTTCTGAAACAAATAGACAAATTCGAGAAATGATTGATTATCAAGGAAGGGCTCAGGTTAAAGTTATGATTATCAATTTTGTATACAAATGTGACTTTTATCTAAAAATTTTTGGTAATAATAATCAAACCCAAAATATATCAAAACCTAATCATTTAGAGAAAAATCTGAGTCTAGAACAAATGGACATTTCTTTTACTAAACCAAATGAATTTTGTCCAACAAATGTAAATATTGTTAATTCTATTTTAGACGTTGGTAATGTTTCAGTGGTAGAAGACGAAATGAATGAAACTAATTTTTTTAATTCATCTCAATTGGCTAATTTGAATTAATAATTTCTTTTTACAATATTTTGATTGATTTTTTTAAAATTATTTTTGTATTAAATTGAAAACAAAATAAAATTATTCAACTAAAAATTTTATTAAAATTTAAATTATTTAATTTAGAAAAAATTTTTTTTATATAAAATTGTATTGTAGTACTTGAGATTTAATAAATCTGATCATTACCTTTTTTACAAGTTTTAAATTCACAATACTTTTTTTACCATAAAATAATTAATTTTATTTTCAAGTTGAATAATTAAAAAATGAATAGAAAAATCATTTTAGAAAACATTTATCTAATCAGTTGGCAACATGTTACATTCGGATATGTATTTTTTACAACACAACAGTGATTAATAATTTTAACCTACTGGTATGCTTTCAGTAATTTTTTTCTAAAAGCTTCAGACGAATCAATAAAATGACGGTGTTGAAAGAATCTTATATTTTATGATCGGCCTCTTCCTAATTTTAATTATGATATTGTCATATTTTATGATCATTACAGTCATAAATTTCTTTTTAATAAATTACCAAATCATTATTAATTAAAAAAATAATAAAAAAATTTTTAAATAATTTTAAAATAATTGTCAATAAGCAAAATGGAAATCGGTTATTAAGTAAAAAATAAATCAAATTAGGCTATAATTATCAAATAAAAAAAAGCTTTAAAAATTTTTATAAATTAACTATTTTAAATTGTTATTTGAAATTTATGAATAAGAAAGATTTCAAATTTAAACTGTTTAATAAAATATTTTTGAAATCTTGGTTTAAATAATAATAAACAACTGTTAAATAAGATATTGAAAATGTAAAAATTAAATCATTTAAATCTTCGAATGTGGTACAAATTCTGTTGAAGTTGAAACAAATGTTTTTTTTTTTATTCTTGTTTGATACTTTTTGAAGTATTATCAAAGTTGATATTGAAAAGTCTATGAATCGAAATAAAAGCATAATCAACGAGCTAATTACTATTACTGTTGTTGCTTTTTTATAAGATTTCTCATATCTATCATTTAATAAATTTTTCTTTTTTTTAATTTTAAAATATTCATTTGCTTTTATCAATACTAGCAGATCGTTAAAAATCATTAAAAAAAACAATAAAAAATCATTTAAAACATAATTTAAAATATATAAGGAAAATATTAATTTAGATATAAATCTATTTGTTATGTTGCTAATTAAAGGACTAAATTCAAAAAAATATTCAACCAAAAAAGTATTCTTATCAGGATACTCTTTATAATCAATTGAATCATCTAATACATCGAAATCTAAATTTAATTTATTAACCATTATTTTTTCAGTTCCAACTAGAACTAAATAAGCAAGTATCAACATGGCTAGAATACATTTAAACCAAGTTTTATTTAAAAAAGATTTTTGAAAACTTTTTTTAAATGTTTGATTAAGTAATAAGTATCTATTGAATGATATACCAATCATGGTTAAATTAGAAAATATTTTCAAATAATTACCAAGAAAATCTACTACATAAACGTTTATATATTGAACCAATTCAAGTTTAAATATTTGAGAACAAAATATACCATTTTGAGACACACATTTATTCATTAAATGAATTAATCTGGTTATAATATAAAAACAGTTAAAATAAGCATTGAAATACATAAAATAATACATAAAAAAATCTGATGAATTTTTTTTGATATTCTTCAATTTAGAAGATAAAATTATTATATTGAAAAAATTTGTTGTTAAAGCGATCAAATCGCTGAATGGTATTAAAAAGATTAATATAAAATCAAGTATTTTCACTTGGTAATAAATTTCCAAATAGGAATTTAATTTGTTTATATTCAACTCTGATTTGTTGCATAAATCTATTCTTTGTTTAAAATTACATTTATCGAATTCCGACTTCGACGGGTAGTTGTAAAAGCTAATTGTTATAAATTTTTTAAAATTTAAATAATGCTTTATTAGCCATAAATAGGTACAAGATCGATTCACTGATTGTTCTAGTTCTATTTGTGGAAATATTAATTGGTTATGCGGAAATTTTTTAAAAAAGCAAAAATCTTCATCAGGAAAGTTATAATGTGCTTCTGTATTGTAAGGCCTTATATATAAATATTTTATTCTTTTAGCATTTAAACCAACTTCAGTTTCATTACTTATGTTGATATTTAAGTCATCATTTAAAGAAAAAAAGAATTTCTCATTTTTGAAAAAAAAATATAAAAAATTGTCTAATTTTATATAAATGCGTTTTAAGTTTTTATAATTTAATCCTATTCCATCTTCTAAATAAACAGAATCTAAAATACCATTTAATGTTATTATTTCTAAATTTTCAAATATATATTTATTTAAAAATCTTGAATTTAAACTATATTTAAAAAAATATAAATTCAAATTATGTATATTTGAATTTATACTGAAATTTAAATTTGTAAATTCAAAAATATTTGATTTTATAAATGAATTTGATAATCCATAAATATTCAAATAAACTAAATGGCAATTTCTAAACAAAAATGGACACGTGTTTGTTGAATATTGCACTGTAAAAGCTAAATTTATAAAATCCAATTGATTAAAAATACCGGATTTATTTGAATATGTGCATTCTCCATAAGTATAAAAGTATGAACTGTATACGCTTAATTTTGTGTTAGAATACCGATTTGTTTTGTTTACAATAAGAAACAAATTTGAACTGTTCATTTGAAAGCCTTGAATATTTCTAAATTTTACGTCTAAATTATCAAATTTATATTTTAATTTGCTTATAAAAAAATTTAACTGAAAATCATCATTTAAAATCAATTTATTGACGGGCAGAAATTCTATCATTTTCAATTTTATTTGAATTGATGTAATATTTGATAAACAATTTAAATCTATATCATCAAAACTTTTAAAATTTTCGTATTTAAAAGATGCTATATAATTAGATTCTATATTGTATTTACAAATTGTGCTTGAATAAGCTTTTTTTATTAAGCTTATTGTTATTAAAATTCTTAAAATTGAAGACATTTTTTTATAAAATTCTTTTGTTTTAATTAAAATATTAATTTTTTTTTTTTATTTTAAATTTTTAAAAAAAATTAAATTACAAATTTATTTATTTTGAATTTAAAATTCATATTTTTCAATTGTTAATGTTTAATTTTTTTCTTATTTTCAATCATTTTTAATAAATATTTAGTTCCAATATTTATCAAAAGTATTAATTAAAAAGCCATTAGTGAAAAAAATTGTTGGGTATCTCTATAAATGTCAATTGCATTTGTAGGCGATTTTTTTTTGGAAATTAAAAACCTTGATAAAATTTATATTTTTCCAATTTTATGAATAAATATCACAGTCTGGCACTTCCAGTCTTAAATAGTCTAGATCTAATTTTGATAAATATCTAGGACTTTTATAGAGCAATTTAAATGAACAAGTCAAGCCATTTAGTATAGCTATTACTAGCTTTTATTTTAATTTAAATTTTAAAAATCATTTTCAAAATGATTTTATATATACTATTGAATAATAATTTTAATAATATACTATTGAATTTATATTATTTTAAATTATAACTTGTGGCTAAATAATCTATTAAAATTAAAAATAGTTTCAAGTTAATATTTAAAATTTAGATTTCATTGTTTATCACACACACACACATGACAGACATACTAAAATTTGAAATGTAAAAATGTAAAAAAAATTTCAATATATAAATAAAATGTTTAACTCTCTGCATATTCAAATATTATAAAAATTTTAAATTTTAGAGAAAAAAATTTCATTTATCTTTTTAAAATGGCGTTTTTGAATAAAAACTTTTTAAATTTTCGTAAAGTATTAAATAAAAATAACTTGAATTTATCTAAATTAGCTTATACAACTGTTGTCCAACCCAATAGAAATCCTGATATTCAATATACTAAAGTAGCTTAAATTTTTATAAACATATTTATAAACCTTTAAATAACATTATTATTTAATTTCTATTCTTAGTTATTTATTAATAATCGTTTTGTAGATGCAAAAAGTGGTAAATCATTTCAAACCATCAATCCTGCCAATGGTAAAGTAATTGCTAATGTTGCTGAAGCAGATTCTGTAATAATTTTAAATTAAATTTTCTTTTAAAATAATTAATTATAGGCTTATTGGTTTATTAGTCCGACGTCGATTTAGCAGTTCAAGCAGCTAAAAATGCATTTAAATTAGGCTCTCCGTGGAGACGTTCAGATGCAACTCAACGTGGTGTTTTATTGAATAGACTCGCTGATTTGATGGAACGTGATGCTGCTTATATAGCTGCTTTAGAATCATTAGATAATGGTAAACCATATCAAATAGCTTTAAATGTTGACGTTCCAGGTTCTGTAGCAACTCTAAGGTATTAGCAAATTTCTTAAATTTTTTTTATTTCGCAGTTGTACAATTATTAATTGATAAAGATATTATGCTGGTTGGTGTGATAAAATACAAGGAAAAACCATACCAGTAAGTGGTGATTTTCTAACATACACTAGACATGAACCAGTTGGCGTAGCAGGTCAAATTATTCCATGGAATTTCCCACTTTTAATGCAAGCATGGAAATTAGGTCCTGCTTTAGCTGCTGGTTGTGTAGTTGTTATGAAAGTTGCTGAGCAAACTCCATTGTCCGCTTTGTATGTGGGAAAATTGATTGAAGAGGCTGGTTTCCCACCCGGAGTAGTCAATATATTAACTGGATATGGACCAACAGCTGGTGCTGCTATTGTAAACCATCGAGATGTTGACAAAGTCGCATTTACTGGTTCAACTGAAGTTGGAAAATTAATTGCTAAACAAGCAGCTGAAACTGTAAAAAGAGTTACTTTAGAATTAGGTGGTAAATCGCCAAACATAGTAATGGGAGATCTAAAAGGTGACGATTTAAATTATGCTGTAGATCAGTCTTCATTTGGATTATTTTTTAACCAAGGCCAATGCTGCTGTGCAGGTTATTATAATTTTTTTTCTAATTTAATATAACATTAGCTTGAATTAAAGCTTTTATATTAAGGTTCAAGAATATTTGTACAAGAGAATATATATGATGAATTTTTAGAAAAGAGTGTTGAAAAAGCTAAAAAAATAAGAGTAGGTGATCCATTTGATCCACAAACCGAACAAGGTCCACAAGTAAATAGAATTTTGTACTACTAATTTTTATAATCAATATACAAATACAAATAAAAAGGTTGATAATGAACAAATGAACAAAATTTTGGAATTGATTAATTCTGGAAAAAATCAAGGTGCTCGTTTATTGACTGGTGGTTCTCGTTGGGGTAACGAGGGTTATTTTGTACAGCCAACTGTTTTTGGAGATGTTAAAGATGACATGAGAATATGCAGAGAAGGTAAGGAATGAATTGAAAATTAAAATAAATGCTAAAATCTTAATTGATTTTATTTATTTTTTTTAGAAATATTCGGTCCAGTGATGCAAATTTTAAAATTCAAAACTGTTGATGAAGTTATTGAAAGAGCCAATAACAGTAAGCTTAATAAACATTTTTTAGCTTAAATAATTAATGATAATATTTTTAAAAATATAAAGCTGAATATGGTTTAGCTGCATCAGTATTTACAAAAAATATTGATAACGCATTGCAAATTTCAAATAGCTTAAGATCAGGTACTGTTTGGATTAATTGCTATGATAATTTTGATGTTGCTGCACCTTTTGGAGGCTACAAACAATCTGGTTATGGTAGAGAAAAAGGAGAATATGGTTTATTCAACTATCTTGAAGTAAAATGTGTTACTGTAAAAATTCCACAAAAAAATAATTAAAAATTATTTAATTTAAATATTATTTAAATTTTGAATTTCTATATTTTACTCAACTAGATAATTATTAAATAATTTGACTAAATGCTTATTCAAAAAATTTAAAAATTATTTAAATGTTAATAAAAACTTTTCAACAAAATACATTATTCAATTTCCTCAAACATTTTAATTGTTATCGAATTCCAAAAAAATGATTCGCTTATAAGGCTAAAACTAGGAAGTCAATTCTAATGAAGCTATGCCGGTTTTATAGTATTTTCTCAAATACAGGCACATAGCTTTTATTTGGAGGGAGATAAGACTAATTATTTTTGTAAATACTTCTTGGTTTTAATAGCATTTGAATAAAATATAATTCGAATAAAAAGTTTTCAAAGATATCCGGTATGTGCTTTTATTACAGAAAATACAAATTGTCATAAATCATTTTTTAAGACCATTTCTATTATGTCTATTCTTTGATTATGCCAAAATTAGGTTTCTTTTACAAGAATTACTAGAAATTTTGAAATTTTGGCATTAGTTTTCGAACAATATGATCTCCAAAAATAATAAATTTTGGATAAGATAAAATTCTTAAAAGTCTAGTAAGTTTTCTTAAGAATAATTAATTTTATCTTTAAATATTTTCTTAAAAACTTTTTAATCATCTATGAAAACGAAATAAACTTTTTTTACAAGTAGAATTAATGATTGACGGAACCTTACTTGAAATAAAATTTTATTTAGGATTTGATTCATAGGTAATAATTACATGTATTTAGAATGACAAATTTTGAAACTTAGAAAAAATAAAATAAAATAAAAAAAAAAAAAATTTATGTATAATTTAATTTATTAACTCAAATGAAACAAGTTTAATAATTTTCTTTTCATTGAAATTAATTGATTTCTCTGCTAAAAAAAACATTTTCATGAAAAAATTTAGAATTTCTTAAATCTTAAAAAAATTGATAATTGATAATTTTATAAATTGTCATAATTCTAAAAATAAACAGATAAAAAAGGTGAAAATGCAATTTTTTAAAAAGTAATTTATATTAAAAAATGAATTTTGAATAAATATTTCAATTTTAATGGTTATTATTATTATTGTTATTATTTTGTTTTGTTTCAAAAAACATAAAGTCCTTTTTAATTAAATAATATGGTTATTTAAAAATTTTGATTTTACCAAAAAATTCATTTAAGAGTTAAACTTACTATTAAAAACAAGGCTCCTATTAAAGTAGCTTTTACTTTTACTGATAAATCAGCAGGAACTTTTTAATAAAGTTAATTTTTATTATTGTTTTTTTAAGCTAAAATATAATTAAAAAATGGAATTACAAGTAATACCAAAACGATCAGCAACAGTAACCATTTCTCTAATAAAACCAGCATATTCTTTGGAAATTTTTCCAATTTGGCTATTACCATCTGAGGTTAAAACTTTGAATTCATTATCACATGGACAACACGGACCATCTAAAATACAACAAGGACCTTCTATTTTAAGAACTCGGTTATGATTCTCGTCTAATATATCATAATTAGCTTTCCAGAATGAGCCTCTGTTAAATTATGAAATTAATATTAAATAAATTTATTTTTAGTATAGCAAATTAAAATATCATCACTTTTGTTTTATAAAACCAATAACATTACCCGGTGGTGCTTCGACAAGTAGTTCATGAGAACAACAATCAGAGCAACCTGCACACCAACAACAACCAGCACAGCACTTAAATTCTCTGGATACAGTCATAACTTCTTGCCTCAAATTATCTATTAAATGTATCTTAAAACTTCGCTGAGCACCACAACATATCCTATCAAATTATTTTTTATTATGCAAATTAGCCTACCAAGAGATAATTATTTAAATTAAATAAATAAGCCAAATACCTCATACAAGTATCGGTGTCTATAATATAGTTTAAATAAAAATTTAAAACTCTTTTTTTTAATTATATATAGAATCAAAAATTTTAGAGACCTTCAGCAGCATATAAAAATTGTTGGTTATTACTATTACGTAAAATGTATTTATTATTTGTTTCGAATCCGATGAATGCTTCTAATAAACTAGGCACTTGTTCAACTTGTATTTTATCTAACATGGTCAAGTATTCAAGTCCAGGCGGACAACCCGGTATAGGCTGTGGTCTAGGCATCCATGCCACAGCTATTAAAATGTATACTTTGATATTTTAAATAAATAAATTTGAAATAATAAACTAAATTCAACCTGTTCCTGGAGCTGGAGGTAAATTATTTAATTCAGTGAAATTCATTCAAAAAAATTTTTTTGTTTATTTTTCTAAATTATTTTTAAAATCAAGAAATTTAAAAAAAAAAGAAATTTATGAAAATTGATTTTATGGCGCCACTTAAATAAAATAAAAAAGAAAGCAAATTCATAATATTGAAATTTTATATTATATTTTTTATTAAGGTATGCAAAGCAATATTTATATAGGCTTAAATTATGTATGATGTGATTATTTTGTAAAACTTTTCAAACTTAAAATAATTCACCTTTGTTTTTAAAAAAAAACTTATAAAAAAAAATAACTATGATTAATTTGGCTTTTAGTTAAAAATTTAAAAAAAAAAATTATGTTTTATTAAAAAGAATTTACAAACTTAAGAGCTTGTACTCAATAACCGCCTAAGAATTTTTTTTTTTATTTTTATGTAGAACAGCATTTTATAAGCTTAAAATATTTGAAGTTATTTTATTTTATTAGTTTTATTATTTAGTACTATTTTTAAAAGAATAATAAATAATTTAAATTTAAATTTTTAAAATAAAAACAAACAAGATTTTTATAAATTTGATTGCTAATTCAAAACTTTTAATTTGTAAATATTAAATAACTTATAATTCATAGATAACATGTTTGAAATGAAGAGATCAACCGTAAAGGCTAAGCAGATTCTAAAAAAGAATCAAAGTTTTATCTTAATAATTAAGTAAGTAAGTTATTTTTTTTTACAACTACTATTAACATTTATTTTTAATTTTTATAATTGTTTGCTTAATTATTTTTAAACAATTTAAAAAAAAAAATAAAAATAAATTATTTTTGAGAATATTTTAATTTGCCTTATAAAATTGTTTTATTAGTTTTCGACTAAAAACAAATTTCAAAAAAAACAAAATATTTATTTTTATTTAAGGCTTAATTCTTAAATTAAGTATAAATAAAATGAAATGTTTGAATTATATTAAATTAAAATTATATTAAAATTTTATTTTTTTTAAAATATACAGTATAATATACACCAAAAAGATATCAAATATAATTGCTTTAAAATATTTTTATTAGATAATACATTATTTATAAATTTTAAAATTAAAATATAAAGTCTTTAGCTTTAATGTATTTTTGATTTTTAAAGTACCATTTATTTTGTATTAATTACTTTTTGATATTAATAATTATGGAATGGTCAAAAAAATATAAAGCTTCTGTTAAGCATGGGGTAATATTTTTAAAAATTTGAAACATTTGTAATGCTAAAAAAATTATTTTTCTAACTTTTTTGACATGTAAATTAGGCTTAGAAAATAAAAAAAAATATCAAGATGACCAAATAAATGATGATTTAATTGACAGCTTTTTATTTCTAATTTTGAAAAGACTACAATAATTTGCCCTAATTTGCTTGTTGAAAGTTGAATAATATCTTAAATTGTTATTTTTCAGTTACATTCAAGTGTTGAATAAACTTGTCTCGAAAAATTCTTGAATTTTTTTTGCATTTATAAATTTTTGACAGCTCAATTTGGTTGAAAAAATTCTTAAACAGGCCTGATGTTCGAAATTTTTTTTCCTCCTACCCGATATGTGAAGCCTTGAATTATGATGAAATGAATTGAAATTTCATTTGAAGATATGATTGAATCGAGCACAAAATCAACACAATACATTGAATTTAATCTATTTTTTGAAACTTAATACATTTTTTTATGTGTAATAAGATATTTGAAGAAGAATACATTAGCCAATTAAGAAAATGCCAAAAATATAAAAAAAGAGTATAAAACTAATTAATCGGTACCATATGGTATCTTTTTGAGACACAGACTTTCTCTAGAGAATTTAAGTTTTTTTTTTCTGAATCTAATTTTTTATGAAAATATATTTGATTCGATAAAAGATAAAAAATTTAAGCAGTTTAAAAATAAATTTTTATTAAATTTTTAAAAATAATTAAAAATAAAAAAAATTTAAGAATTTTTTTATATTTAAAAAAGAAATGGCCACAAAAGTAAATGATGAAGTTTATTCAAAAAATTTTAACAATTTAAAATCTCAGCAATGTTTAACTGAAGACGCAAGTCGTAAATCTAGTATTGATGTTTATATAAGACCATTGGTTAATGCTATAAACAATAGTGAAAACTATTTTACAACTAGTTCTTGTTCAGGACGGTTTTTGGCTTTTGCTCAAGTTAAAATTCGTGACTTAAAATTAAATTCTTTAAACCGATATAAAATTTAATTTTTGAATTAGAAAGGATGAAGTTTTTATAAAAAAAAATTGTGATTGGATCCGAGTTAGCCATGATTTTTTATCTGATGAAGAAGTTGAGGAATTTGTAATAAATTTTTTTGGCATATTTAAAAAAGTAATATAAAAATTATAATATTTAAATTTAAGATAAAATCAATTGAGCAAGAAAAAACAAGAATAAAACAAATATCATTAAAATTTGAACCATTTATTCTACACGTGTGCTGTCGAAGCTTAATTCATGCAAAGTTAATGGTAAAATAATGAAAAACATTTTTAATTTAAGATAAAAATTAAATTCAAAACAAATTTTTAAAGCTTGAACAATGTATTGCAAGTGGTTATAGAAATTCCGGTATTAGTTTAGGAAGTTCAAAATTAATACTTGTAGATTTTCTAAATATTTAAATTAAATTTAAATTTAATAAATTAATTATTAAATTTAAATTAAATTTAAATTTAATAAATTAATTATTAATAAACCAGGCGGTTAGAAGTACACAGAATTTAGAATGCCCAATAACATCCGATGGTTGTTTGATTGTCAGTCATGAGGTTTTTTTTTAAAAATTTAAAACTTTTTTTAATTTAAATTCAAAAAAAGAATTAAAGTATATTAGATACATTTGTAAATTGGTAAATGAAAAATTCAAGGAAAATTTCGAAAGAATTGATCGGTTTTTTAAAAACATAGAATCAAATTGTTTGAATATACCGGAAAATATAAAATTATCTAAAAAAGAACTTAAATCAAAAGAAAGATTAGAGAAAAAAATGCATTTTGAGAATTTAAAATCAATCGGTTTGCTAAAAAATAATTCTAAAAAGAATGATCTTAAACATGAATCATTTTTGGACCAAATAGACCAACTATTTGCTACTTAAACTAATTTGATAAAATATTTTATTTCTCAAATAAACTTATTTTAAAAATTAATATTAAAGTTTTAATTAACTAAAAATAAATTTCGCTCAGGATACAATAAGCCCATGTCCATCAACATTTTAAGCTGATTAAAAGGATATAAAAATAGAAATATAAAAATTTATTGAGATCCATTTATTTAATATTGTTTTTTAAATACACAGATAGACTTAAAGCATGCAAATTACAATCTATACATGATAGACGCATTAGAAGTGATCTAATACAATAATTCAAAATCGAAAAGGGTATCGACTCAGTAGCTTTTCAAGTTAGACAAATAAAAATGAATTCCACAAACATAGATGAACCTGCAAGTTCGATTCGAGGTCATCAAATAAAATTAGAGCAAATTTTTTTACAAATAGAATTTGTCGCCCTTGGAATAAATTGTCTAATGAGGATATAGAAGCTAATACTAAATAAAATTAATCGAAAATTTGAAAAACTTATGTCTGAGTCTGCTATGACAATAAAAGTCAAAGTCTGCTATGACCATAATGATATATATGGCTTCGCCATGCAGATATCTTTACTACAACTAACTTACTACTAAAATATGTTCAAAATTTTTTCTAAATAAAATTATATGATAACCAAAAAATCAAGTAGGAATTTTTTACATAGGTTATATTTAATTGATTACATAATTTAACTCTTCAAAATCTACATATAATTAATTTTTTTAAAATTTTTTATCATATCATTTTTTATTACTATCAAATCTGAAAATTATAAATGTATTTCAGATTTTATTTAATTCTAGATTTTAATAGAAGCGAATTAATAACAATATTACATTTAAGTGTCGATTTTAGTTACTTTAAAAAAAAAACAATGAATAGTATTAATATTATCTTTTATGAAGTAAAAATCAATTTTGTTAAAAAAAACCCAAATAAATTTCTTTATTTTTTTTTTAATAAATTTTGTCAAACTAAAACACGAAATAAAATACTGTATTTATTAAATAATTGGAAATATGATAACAATTTTTAGATTATGTTTTTTATTAATAAGCTTATTAAAATTTTTAAATACAAATCCAGTATGTAATTATTATAAAACTGATAATATTATAGTAAATCTAGAATTCAAAAATTTCGAAAGCTTTAATGGCTTAGATTTAAATTGTTTTTTAAACAATTTAACTGGAAAAATGTCAATTACTGTAATAAAATATTATCCAAAAATCTATTTAATAATGGACAATAATTTTAAATTTGATATTTTTAGGAAAAAAGATTTTAATCAAGCTTATATTTTAAATTTAAAAATTAGCCATTTACTTGGTTTTGATTTGAACAGTTCAAATTTGTTTTGGTTAAATGATAAAAATTTTTATTTCACTTATTTAAATGTAATAATTTTTGAATCATATTTTTATTCTTATGGCGAATGTAAATATTCAAATAAATCTGCTGGTGTATTTAATCAATTGGATTATTTAAATTTAGCTTATACAACTAAATACTCAAGAAGCACTTGTCCTTTCTTATTTCAAAACACAAAAATAACTCATTTTCGTGTATATGGGTTATCAGATAATTTTGTAAGCTCTAATTTACTTGAGTTTTCGGATTTAAATTTTAGCATTAACTCAACTATAGATAATATATATTTAACATTTTACAAATACAAACTTGATTCTAAATTATTGGATAAATTTATATTCGAAAGTATAAATTATTTAACGCTAAAAGGAGTTTTAGATTTGATCGAAATAAAAAATAAAAATTTTAATAAATTAAATACAATTGAATTAAATTTAAATAATTTGAAATATTTTTTGTTCAAAAATATGAATTTCTTATATTGTTTAAACCAAGATTTGAAAATTAATCTTAGTAATCAAAATGAAATAGAATTCTATTCAAAAAGAATCATATATTTATACTTTACTAAGGCAAATTCAGAAGAACTTATTGATTTTGCAGAAGAAGATTTTTGCTTATATAAAAATTTTCCACATAACCAACTAATATTTCCGCATTTTAGCGAACAAAATATATTTCGTACTCCTACATGTACCTTATTATGGCTAATTAAGCATTACTTTGATTTAAAAATATATTTAAAAAGACTATCAAATATACGTTTCTATCCATCGGAAGCTGAATTTAAAAAATGTGATTTTGAAAAAAGACTTAAATTATGTAATGAATTAAATATAACCAATGTAAAAGTATTCCATAATGAATTGGAAATATATTATTATATGAAAATAGTTGATTTTTTGATTGTTATTTTTATACCAGTTGTAGGCTTAATTGGTTTAGCATCAAATTTATTTAATATAATAATTTTAAAAAACAAATTAACAAAATTAAAAAAAAAGCCATCTGATTTTTTTATGCATTATTTTATGTATTTCAATGCTTATTTTAATTGTTTTTATATTATAACCAGATTAATTCATTTAATGAATAAATGCGTGTCTCAAAATGGTATATTTTGTTCTCAAATATTTAAACTTGAATTGGTTCAATATATAAACATTTATGTAGTAGATTTTCTTGGTAATTATTTTAAAATATTTTCTAATTTAACCATGATTGGTATATCATTTAATAGATACTTATTACTGAATAAATTCAAAATAGATTTTAAAAATTCAATATTTAATAAGCTTACATTCAAAATAATTTTATTTATATTTTTTTTGATTTGTTTAATTCTTTTAGGAGCTGAGAAAATAATGATTAACAAAGCAAATTTAGATTTTTATGTGGTAGATGATTTGATAGATTATAAAGAGTATCCTAATAAAAACACATTTATATATGAGTATTTTTCAAATGTTGTTCCTGTTTTTATTATTAATATACATGAAAAAAGATTTGTTACTAAATTGACATTTTTTCTTTATATTTTGAATTTTATTTTCAATGATGTTTTTTTATTTCTATTAATTTTTATAATTGATATAATTATTTTGAAAAAATCAAAAAAATTTATAAAATTAAAATTAGAAAAAAATTTTCTAAATGACAAACTTGAGAAATCGCATAAAGAAACAACATCAGTGATAATAATAAATTGCATTATTATTTTAATATTCCGATTTTTAGATTTTCTAATATCAATTTTTATAGTTTTTCAAAAGATTAGCAATCTTAATAAAGCAAAAAGTCTTTGTTATAGATATAACAAGGTATGTACCATTTTAGAAGATCTAAATGATTTATTTTTTATGATTTCAATTTCTTATTTAACAATTATTTATTATTATTTAAATCAAGATTTTAGAACCTATTTTTTAAAATAATTTTTAAAGCCTCAATCAAACTATATGGTCAAATCTTTTCTATTCAAATGATTTTTTGAGTGTTGTATTCAATTTTTATTCGATTTAGATGTTTGTTATAAAATTTTATTTTAATATCAATAATAATAAAATATACTCAAATTTTATTTCCTTTTTCTAATTTAATTAATTTTAATAAATACAAAGTACCTATACTTTATTATTAATAATGTTTCGACCAAATTTATGTTAATCTTTGAAAGTCGTAAGCTTAGGAAATAATGAAGCATTAAAGTCAAGTGAAAATTGAAATAACTTAATATAATCTATATATTAAACCTTTAATTAAAAATTGCAAATTTAGATTTTAAATTTAATTTTATAACAAACTTTGTTTCTTGCTTATACAGTAAATTAGTTTATTAAGAATTTGACTGAAAACATTTTAAATCTATTGGGTTTTTTTTTATCTGAATCATATGATTGAATTTTCTGTTATCCTATTTTTGATATCCATAATAAATTTGATATCCATAATTTCTCTAATTTCGAATTGCGTAAAATCGGATTTAGCAAAAAAAAAAAATTTATAATATTATTATATTAAATATATAATGTTTCTCAAATGGTATTTAGAAGTATGTTTATAATAAAAGCTTCCCAGTGGTTTCTTAAAACTTGACAATCTATAAATCTTTACTTGAGCCCTATTAGAAGAAAAATACCCCGAATCAACACTTGAAATTATTTAAAATCTAAAAAAAAATTCAAATCTTTTGCTTAATAAATTTAATAATTTAATACTCTTGTTATTTACATAAATAAAAACATTAAAATAATTGATTTTTAATTTAAAAAAAAATATCTAATAGGTGTCAGATAAATTTTTATTATTATTATTATTTTTATTAAAAAATGAGTAATAACCATATTTTATTATAAATAATCTTTTTAAAAAAAAATAAATTTTTATTTTTAAAATTAAAAAAAAAATAAAACAAATATGTCTGCTATCATAAATCAACCTGGCCAAGGTAATTTTTCTACAATTTTTTTGTAATATTTTGCAATTGATTTAGCTCAACCTTATTCTCTTTTTAAGACTGGATGCAGAAACCAGAACCAATTATTGGTAATAATATATCAGGTCTTGAATTTTTGGCTCAATTAGATCAAATTCAAGTTCAACAAATTAGCAAACTACCAGATAATTTTAACAGTTGGGATAATAACTCAAGTGACAAAAATTCAAAATCGAATAAAAAATATCTATTAAAAAACTCAAATGGTCAAAAAGTATATTATGCAGTACTAGAACAATCAAATGTTTTTTTTTGCATGAAAAATAAAAGCTTTACAATAACCATAATTGATAACTTAAACAAAGCAGTAATGAAAATAATTAGAAAATTCAATTGTTGTTCATTATGCTGGTTTTCGGGCTGTTTTCAATCTTGTTCGCAGCAAATCATAGTCGAATCTCCATCTGGTCAAAAGATCGGCTATGCAAGACAAGTAGGCAGTTTCCTAAGACCTATGTATGAAATATTAGATGAGAACGAAAAAAGTGTTATAAAAATTGAAGGTCCTTGTTTTCTAATAATGGATTCTTTATGTCCAATAGAAAATTTTTTTACTGTAAGAAAAATTATTGATTTTTTAATTTATCAGTTTTTAATTATTTAGAATAAAAGATTTTGTCAAATGATAAAAATTTAAAAGTTGGAAAAATTTCAAAGCAGTATGCTTCATTTGTTGCTGATATAAACACGCCGACTATTGGTGAACGATTCGGAATGACTTGTAAGTTTGATTTTACATTAGGGCTAAGTAAAAGTTAAATTTTTCTTTTATTTAAAAAATTTTTATTCTTTAGTCTCGAGTGATTTGACTGTTAAAACAAAGTCGATTCTAATCGGAATCTTATTTTTATTGGTATTTAATTCTAAATGATTTATCAAATTATAAAATAAAAATGTAATATTTTTTTTTTCAAGAATATTTTGTATTTTGAATAATATACAAATTTAATTGGATTTCAATGCTTTTTGTGTTACAAGATGAAGCTTTGTGTTGGTTTATATTTTAATTTTTTTTTAATATTTAAATAAAATGTATTCAAAATATTTTATAAATTTTCAATTATTTTTAAAATATTCACTAGAATTTAAAAAGATTTTCTTAAAATTAATTTTAATTATTATTGTGTCTATTTGATTATATTAAAACACAAAAATGGCAGTTTCATTTAAAAGCTAATCAAATCACTAGCTCCTTGTTCAAACCGTGGTAAATCTAACCCCAAAGAAACATATTTAATAAGAAACCACTTATCCCAGCACTAAATAAACTCAATTTTAAGGAACAACTTTTTCATAATCAAATTAAATCAAGCTTATTTTTCTTTTATTCTGATGTACAAAATCTCAGTTTTATACTTGCTTTTTAAAAAAATTAAAAATAATTTTTTTAATTTTGAAATTCTTATTTTTAATAAAAAATCACATAAATCAAAAATTTGAGAATTTTAAAATTTAATTAAAATATTTAATAATTTAACTCTCAAAGGTAAATGCGAATAAATTCATCCAATAAAATTAGTTTTTATGTTTTTAAGAATGGTAAAACATGTCTAGTTATAAAGCTTATTTTCTGAGAAAAAAAAGCCAACATACCCGCCAGTTTAATTCAATAAAGATAAAATTGCTTTTTAAAAATTTCTATTTTAAATTGTGTATAAAGGTAATTTTAGTGATTACTTTTGATTTATAATAATTATTTGAAACAATAACTTTTAATTTAATTTATTTATTTATTTTTTTAGTTTTATTAGATAAGAAAAAATTAAAATTTAAACTAAATAGAAAATATTTGTTTCTGATAGAAAGCTCTATCATATCTCACATTTTGTTTTGTCGTTGTTTTAATTGTTTTAATTAATTTTTGATTTTATTCAAATTAATTTTCTTTAAAATGAATGATTTTTATCTAAATTTAATGTTTTCCAAAAAAATATTAAAACTAAATGTTTTTTATTTTAATATCTTGATAGCTCTTAACCTTAAGTACCAAATTTTTTTTTTTACAAAAATTTTAACTTACATAAATTAATAGTCATATTGGAACTTACGTAAATTAAATTACGCTAATGATCAAAAATGATCACAATTTCAGAGTTGTAGGTATTTTTAGTTAAAAATCAAATTTTTATTTGAAAATTATGCAAGAAGTCAATAAGCTTAAAAATTTTCACCAATAAATATTTTTTTTTTATTTTTTTCCTCATAAATAATTATAATTTTCATGATTTTTCTAAAATCCTACAAATTTTCAAATTAAACTTTTTAAAACAATTATAAATAATAATATTGTTAAAAAAAAATATGAAAAAAACCCATCATGGATCAGTTGTTTCAGTAAATTAAACATTCCTTTATTTAAATACCTATTTTATTATACAATATAAAAAAGAATATATTGAAAAAACATTTAATTTTAAATAAAAATGGTTATTTATTTAAAAGTCGTCAAAGTTTTTTTTTTAAGCTAAGACAAGAATATAATCAAAAAAGTTAAATTTGATTTTAATTAATTTTAAAAATATTTTTTAATTAAGAAAGGTGAATAAAAAAATCAAAAAATGCCAAATAGATTTAATACTCATTTGGTAGGCAAAATAGATCATATAGAATATATTAAAGAAAAAAATCGTGAAGCAGCAAGAGAACTCAGACGCAAAAAGAGTATTGAAAAAGAATCAAAAGAAAAAGAATTAAAAAAACTCGAACAGGAAAATAAAAGTTTGAAAGAAAAAAAAGCCAAATTGGAGAATTTGAAAAGCTATTGTCTGCAAATAATTTCAATATCGAATAATTCATCGGAAGAGTTTATTACAGAGCCAGAGTCGAAAAATGACACGTTCAATATTCCTTTTGGAATTTTATTCGAAAAACCACCTGATCAAGAAGTAATAAAAGCAGATGATTATACAACTGAGCTGTCGCATATGGATTTGTTTAAACTCAACGACTCAGAAAATATTCAATATTCAACTGAGATAGAAAGATCATATTTAAATGAAAACACATCTGAAAATTATTTATCCAAATCATCTGAATTACCATTATTAACTGAAGAAGAAATTTCGTTTCTAAACAACTGCGATTGGCAAAATTATAGCCAAGATTTATTTGATTTTTAATTACATTTAGTCTTAATTTCGATTCGAAACTGTATGTTTTTAATTAAAACTTTAAGTATAATTTTTTTTTAAACTGAATAATCTGACATTTAAGAAAAAATTATTATAATTTACTAAATAAATTTTGTTTTACTAAATTTATATATTTTATTTTTTAATAATATTAAATATTATAAATATAAAAAAAATTTCATTTTTTTTTTTTAAAATGAGTTATCAAATTTCGAATGAGTATATTAATTTTATATTTTGAAGTTTTTGGTTTTGTATTTATATATTTTTTATTTATGTTCTAAAGACCAGTGCACGAAGAAGAGAATAATCGTAGAAGACCTCAAGTTTATCAGCAAATAAACACGAATCAACCAGTTTCGAGCGTATTCGTAGATCCATTTTGCTGTGATACTGTATGTAATGGTTGCTGTCTTTACTGCTTTTTATGTTGTTCTAACCAAGATGATTCGGATTGCTGTCCGGGTGACTGTATAGATTGTAATTGTGGCGATTGTGCTGATTGTGGTGATTGCGGAGGTTGTGCTGATTGTGGGAGCTGTGATTTTGGTAGTTGTAATTGTTAATAAGTTTTTGTTTTTTTTCATAATATTGCTTTTTTATATGTTAATTTTTAAAAATTTATAAAAATATATTAAAATTTTTTCTTCAAATTTACCTTTTTATTTATTGATAAAATATTTAATAAATTTTTATTTGAAGTCATGCAAAAATTTCTTTTTATTAAAACAATTATTTAAGTGATCTAACAAACATTAATTAGCATTTTTATTTGGTGAGATTTTTAATGAGAGAAAATAGTTACGAATGATCTAAAAATAATTAGTATTTTTTAAATAAAACATGCAAGAAAAGAAATGTCAAAATTTTTTGTCATAAGTAATATTTTAAAAGTCGTTTATAATATTTGTAGTTTAAAAAAAAAAAGCATAAAGACGGAAACTTTTCAATTTGCTAAATTGTGATTTTATTTAGAATTAAAATTTATTTAAAGTTAACTTTTAGAAATAAACAAAAACTCATGTAATTGTTGATATGAGAATATTTTTTAAAGTTTAAGTGAATATTTTTCTTAATATAAAACAAAGCCAAATCACAATCTACACGAGAATCATTTAAATAAATTAAATTGATTGAATTCAAAAATTTAATCTTGTTCAAAGTTTGATCGATAACTTGAGGTTTCAGGCTCTTTATCAAAGTTTTCATGTTTTCACCATTTTTAAATATTTGAAAATTTGAATAAACATTTTTAATTGAAATCAATCCATTTAAACTATTTTCTAATAAAACTAAATTTTCACATATTAAATACAAATTAATTAAATTGTTTAAATTTACAAACAAATTATTTGAAATAAACTTTAAAGGATTATAATTAAGATCTAAAACAGCCAAATTTAATAAATCAATAAACACATTTGATTCTAAATATTCAATTCTATTAGAACTTATATTCAAATAATTTAATTCAAACATTTTACTAAATAAATTTTCATCTAAAACTTTTATTTTATTATTTGATAATAACAATTTTTTAATTTTTAACAAATTATAGAATGAATATGGTTCAATTGATTCAATCAAATTATAACTTAAATTCAATTCTTCTAATAAATCAAAATAACACAAATCGTTTTTAAGTATATATTTAATAAAATTGTTATTCAAATACAAAGATTTTAAATTATTTGCAACATTTTTTGGCAAATTTTCATTAAACAAAAATATTAGTTTTATTTCTGTGATATGATTTGAAGATGCATCAAATTTTTTAAATGTTATCGGCAATCGCTTGATTGTAAATTCATTTTCAGTAAAATCATATTTATTATTTTTTAAAATGATTTCTTCTAATTTGTTCGAACTAAAGTCTGAAATTTGTAAAATTTTAATCTTATTATTTTGCAAGTTAATTGAAACAAGACTAAACATAGTTTTAAAACATTTTGTTTCAATGTATTCTATTAAATTGTTTGATAAATCAATCTTTTTTAATTTTATAAAACCATTTAAATTATGGTTGTATATATTAACTAATTCATTATCGCTTAAATATAAAAATTCTATGGTATCTTTTTTTATTAGATTTAAAAAACGTTCTAAATTTTTAATTTTATTATTTCTCAAGTCTAAAGTTTCAATAGAAGCAATATTATCAAAATTAAGCTTTTCTATATCAAGCTTGAAACCACTTAAATAAATATTTTTAGTTGAATTGGAAAAACTGTAATTAAAAGCCTTGTTTTGAATACTTACATTTTCCATGTTTATTTGCTCAAGTAATATTAAATGATTTAAGTTTAAATCGATAAAAACATTTTGTCCCAAGTCTAGACTAAGCAAAAGCATGTCATTTAAATCAAGCTTTAATAAGTTATCATAATTACTTATATTTCTAAGACTTAAATTAATTAGTTTTACATTTGAATCAAAAATTTCCGGCTCTATATAAATAAGTTTGTTATTATTCAAAATTAAATTTTCCAAATCTTGTAAAGACTCAAAATCTTTATTCAAAATGAAATCAATCAAATTATTAGATAAATATAATCGTCTTAAATTGATGAATTGATTTAAAAAATTTAATGATTTGATTCTATTTGAAGATAAATCAAGAGAAGTAATCTCAGGTTTAGAAAGAGATAAATTATCGTTTATAAACTCAATTTGATTATTTGAAAGATTCAACAGAAGAAGATTTTTTAATGAAGAAAGCTCTCTTAAGTATTTGATCTTGTTCTTGGCCAGGTTTAAATCTATCAAATTTGTTAACGCGCTTAAATTTGAAAAATTTAACTCCAAAATTTCGTTATCTTGCAAGTCAAGCATTTTAATAGTTGATATATTTAAAAATTCCAAATTGGATACATAATTTAAGCTTAGTGTCAACTCAGTCAAATTTATTCCCAGAAATGAATCCGGATTTATTTTAAATATATAATTGTTAGACAAATTTAATTTATTTAAACTTTTTAAATTTATAAAATAATGAGCATGAATATAAGATAAGCTATTATCGGATAAATCTATTTCTTTGATAGAATTTAAGCCCACAAAAGCATTTGGTTCAATATTCGATATGCGGTTTGATTTTAAATCCAGTATAGCTAATTTATTCAAACCTAGGAAAGTATGACTTTCAAGGGTTTGGATCATATTCCCAAATAAGTTTAGCAAGTATAATTCTTTTAAATGATGAAATGTTTTGTTCTCGATCTTAGTCAAGCGATTCAATTCTAAATGTATTCTTTTAATGTTCTTTACATCTTCAAAAATCATAGGTTCCAAATTTGTAATAAAATTTTTTTTCAAATATAAAAAATTCAAATTAATTAAACCTTTAAATGTTGCTTGTTTTAGAATAGAAATTTTGTTGTTTTCGATAGCAAGTGATTGTAGGTTATTCAAATTGACGAAAGAACTAGGCTCAATTATTCTTATGTTTAAATTATTTAGAATAAAAATTCTAAAATTTTGAAAATTATGAAAAGAATTGTTTTTAATTATTCGTAAATCAATATCATTTAGTATCAGTTTAAACCTTAAAACATTTAAACCTGCTAAATCGTACGAATCCATAAATTTGTTATATTCCAAATCAATTTTTGTTAAATTAGAGCAATCAAAAATTGCATCTTTACTCAAAAAACTTATTTGGTTAAAGCCTAAATCAATTTCATTTAAATTGTCAAGCTTATTAAAAGATTTGCTCTCAATGTTTTTTATTTTATTTTTCTTTAATAGAATATATTCAAGGTATTTTAAATTTTGAAATAAATTTGACTGAATCAATTCCAAATTGTTCGAAGATAAATCTAGCTCTGTTAAACTTTCGAGTTTATTGAATACATACAAGTCGATTTTTGAGATAAAATTATTATTTAGTTTTAGAAATTTTAAATTTTTTAAATTAAAGAAAACATTGTCTTTTAGGTTTTGAATATAATTAAATGATAATTTTAAATTAATTAATTTATCAAGGCTCATAAACGAGTAAGGAACTAAATAATTTATTTTATTCGTCGATAAATCAATCATTGATACATTTCCAAGACTGTAAAATATTCCAAATTGAACCATTTCTATAAAATTATAGTTTATATAAATGCTTTTCAAATTAGACATGTTCTTAAATATACCAAACTCAAGATTTTTTAGTTTATTATTTGAAATTATCAAATCTGTTATGGATTCAAATCTATCTAAGTTTCTAACACTTGTTAATAAATTAAAATTAATGTTCAAAGACACAAGCTTAGAAGGTGTTTTATTCAATGAGTTAATGTCTTGAATTAAATTAAAGTCTAATTTAAGCTCAATTAGACTTAAGGGAAGATGAGGGATTTGTTTGATTGAATTATAAGATAAATCTAGAAAATTTAATTTAGCTAAATCTTGGAAAACATTTGGTTCAATTTTTTCAATCTTGTT
The DNA here is from genome assembly GCA_021432725.1 of Brachionus angularis. Taxonomy (NCBI): domain Eukaryota; kingdom Metazoa; phylum Rotifera; class Eurotatoria; order Ploima; family Brachionidae; genus Brachionus; species Brachionus angularis. Next base: position 1,632,284 of record JAJVDD010000001.1, on the reverse strand, counting down.
CGAGTTAATATAAATTCGAATCAAATTTTTAAAATGCTGATTAAATTTTGAGTTTATTGATTCGATTAAATTGAAAGATAAATCTAAAAATATAAACTCTGAATTGTCGAATAATGTTAAATTTGACAACAAGCTATCAATTGATCTTATTTTGTTATCTTTTAAAGTTAAACTATTCAATTTTGTTATGTTTTTAAATGTTTGCCCAAAAATGGTTTCTATTTCATTAGAAGACAAGTCTAGATTGATTACTGTCAAGCCGTCAAGGATATAATCATTCAAGTAAAACAAATTTTTATTTTTAAAAATAATATTTAAAAACTTGTTGGTTTGAAAATGATCTGAAATTGATTTAAAATCAATTAACTTTGTCTCTGTTTTGTTAATTTTTGAGCACCAAAGATCTATTTGGTTTGAGATTAAGCTTAGTTTTTCACAACTTTCTTCATATAAATTTAGTTTATGCTCAACACTTGAAGCTATTCTTATTATTATTGTTATTAGAATAAGAGAAAAAATCATTTTTAGATTTGGGTTAAATTTTGAAAAATTTTTGATCTAATTATTTTTATTTTCTTGGTAAAAAAAAAAATAGAAATTCAATATGTTCCTAGAACTTTTTAATATTTTTCATTTATTTACGTGACTTTTTTTATTTGATGCATTTTAGATCAATAAATATTTATAAATTATTTATAGAAATTTTCTAGATTAAAGTTAATTTAACCAAAAAGATTCACATGAATATTTGTTTTTGTAATTTAATGGTATAGTCCCGGTTAATACAAATTTAACTAGCAAGATTTTAAGCAAATTTTCGGCAAGGATATTAGAGCAATTAAAATTTTTTATTACTGATAACAAGGTATTGTACCTTGTATAGCAAAAAAATAAACTAAATACATCAAAAATTTGAATTCTAGGCAAGCTTTTTAAATTATTTATTTAATTAATTTGATATATTTTCTAAATAAGAAAAAAAAGATATCAAAATAATTTTTAAATGGTATAAAACCGATCAGTTAATTTTAGAAGCTAATTTTCATGATTTTTTTTTAAAATTTTATATTGCAATTAAATCAGATTATTCAAAAAATTTTTTTCTATTCTGAATAAAATGTTCAAAATCGATATTTTTTCTAAACTTAGAATAAAAGTCAAAAATTATTTTAATTTACTTTTACATGGTTTGTATAAACCATATTATATTGCTCAGGTAATTAAATTGGATAGATTTTGAATATTGAATATAATCTATGTTTGAAATGTATTTTAATTAGTTTTGATTGCAATCAAATACACACAAAAACATCTTGATTTCCAATATTTTTTAGGTATAAATATACCTTCCTTAAAAAATTTTACATAAAATATATAATAAAAAAAAATGATGCTTTTTTATGTTTTTTTATTCAATAGCTTAATTTTTAATTTAAATGGACTTAAGAAAAACAACAGTATTATGTTGGATTTAAAACAATCTTCTAACAATCAATCAACTGTTAAAAGAAGTTTAATAGAAATTGATGGTTGCAATAATTCTTTATTAGAGATAAATTTAGATTATTTTAATACAATTTATACGAATTTATTCGAGGATTCGACTATAAGAATCAGAAATGTAGAAATGTTTGAATTTAAATCAGAAAACTCATTTACCATGGAAAATCCTGTTATGGTAAACAAACTAGAAATTTATAATTCAACCCTAAGATTTGTATATATGAATCAGACAGTCAGCGCGGATCAAGTTTGTTTGAATTTGAGAAATAAAATCAAAAATTTCAGATTGACTATGGACATAAAAGAAATCTATTTTATGGACTCGGTGTTTTATGATGAAGATTTATGTTTGGATCTTAATTTTTTCTCACTCAACACTGTGAACTTTTTTAATCTTACTGAAAAAAATTTACCAAAATTCAAAAAAGCTATAACCCTTAGGCCAACTCATGCTAGCTTACTTATAAAAAGTATCAAAATATCAAATAGTAATTTTAGTCTAAATAAAAAATTAATTAGTTCCACTTATATGAACGGATTAAATAGTTTAGAAATAATTGATTCAAATTTAATTAAAATAGATGAAAATCTGTTTGATGGCTTTGAAAATTTATATTTAATTAGCTTGAATTTGAAAAATTTCCAACATTTTATAACTAATACTTCTATTGATTGGCTTAGATTGAATTTGCATAACAACTTTTATTCTTTATCTGATTGCTCACATTATTTCAGTGATATGACAGATACGTCTCAGACTTTTCTCATTTTGAATGATTCTACAAATCAATATGATTATCCCGAGCACGATTTTTGTTTATTCAAATATTTCAATCATCAACAATTCATATTTCCAATAATTCATACAAAAAAGAATCTTAAATGTACATGCACTTTGATTTGGTTAATTCTAAATTGGAGGTTATATGAAGAACTAAAAGAAAGATCTTTGCTCAAACTTAATTTATCAATCAGAACCGATTCTGTGACAAACTGTTTCCAAGACTTTGATTCAAAGCTTAGAAGCTGTAATTTAGAAGAAAAACTTAAATTATGTGGTTCAAGTTTAAAACAAATTGATTTCTATTTCAAATGTGATTCAAAAAAAAAATATTACACTCAAACATGCTATAGAAGATTTAGAGAAATTGTGTTTATTTATGTAGTAGGCATAACTGGTATTGGTTTGAACATGTTCAGCTATTTTATTATTAAACGAGGGAAATTCAAAGAAAACATGTACAAATTTATGATTATGGAACTGTTTTTTGAAATTATTTCTTTGATAATGTTTTTATTCAATGGAATCATACTCTATACTGATGATAGAGATACAAATCTATATTCTCTGGACGAAAAATGTGAACTAGATTTTCGCTTTATAGGTAGAGAAAATGTAGCTGCTGCAGTAAAAACATATTTTTCAGATTTTATTGGAAACTGTGCGATTACATGTGCGCTTTTATCAAATTTTTTCATGGCTATTGATAGATACCTGTTCATTTCAGCCAATAAAAGATTCAAGTATATTTACGAATCGAAAAAAATTCATAAAAAAATTTTTATTGTAATAATCCTAATAGGCTTATTTTTAAATATAAAAACATTATTTAATTGTGTTTTTTCCAAATTTTGTCTAACATTTAATTTGGATCATTATCTTTCATTTTTGTTCTTTATTCAAGATATAATTTATGTTTTAATATCAATCGGGGTTTTCATACTTAACCTAAGACTGGTAAAATTTATGAAAGATCGGTCGAATAATAACAAAAATTTAAAGCTGAATAGTCATACAACAAAAAAGAGGCAAGATTCGGAGAATATACTTTTAAAAACATTTATTTATGTGATTATTAATTGCTTTTTGATGATTTTATCAAGAATACCAGGATTTTATTTATCTTTTTTTAAGACTTTTCGAGTAGTGTTAACTAAAGATGGCAAAAGTGTTTTAAATCAGAAAAAAGTCGAATCAACTCAAATGACTTTTTTGATTCTGATAAATTCTACTTTTATATTAAATTTTTTTCTTAATTTGGCTTTTAATAATCGTTTCAAAGAAATTTTTTTAAGTTTATTCAAAAATAAAAAAAATAGCTAAAATTTATTTTAATAAAAATTCTCTATATATTTTGTAATTTTAATTTAAAATTTTAAATTTAATATAATTAATATCGGTTTATAATACTAGTTTTTTTATTGATTTGAATTTTGCTTATTTAACATATTTTTTATTGCTAAAAGAGATTAATTTCAAATATCAGTTTCAATAAAAAAAATTAAATTTAAATTTAATAAATGTCTAATAAAAAATTGTATTCCTGTAGATCCCAAAAAGCTTATAAAAAGGCTTTTTTCGAAAAATTCAATGGCAATTTTTTAAAAGAATATTTTCCGCTTAGGTTTACACAATAATATATTTATATAGTTTGTTAGGAGGGGTTCTATAATGCACCCGTTTTAAAAATATAAATTAGATTTAAAATATTAAAAGAATAAAATATTATTCAAATATAATAATTTATTCCCAAACTGAAATAATATATTCCAGTTAACAGGTTCTTGACAAAATTAAAAGACAAAATAAGCATGGTAACTTTGGTATTAATTTATTTAACTTAAGTTAAAAGAATTAAAAAACCTAACAGATATAAATTATTTGAAGAAAATACTAAAGCTGTCACAAAAACTATTGTATTAAATATTTTCAATAAAAGAATCCTGAATGATTGAAAAGAGTTATTATATCAATACAAATTAAATTGTAAAGCCCAAGTTTTCTACTTAAATTAACTCAAGCTTATTTTTTTTATTTCTATTTTTATTTTGAAAAATATAAATTCTCTATTAAATAATTTAAAATTAAACTAAAAATAAAATTTCTAATAATTTTAGTCTAATTATCATATGATTGTGAAATTTAAATTTTTTCAACAAAATATTTTTAATAATATGCTTTTATGTAGCTAATTCTCAAGCAAATTTTCATCTTATTAATCAAAAAAACTAAATCTTATTTGGTAATGTGGTTCTAAATAAAGAATTTTTAAAAATTTTATAGATGTTATAGTTATTAAATTATAAAAAAAAAAATTAAAAAGACTATAAATAGGACTAATATTAAAACGAAAATGCGAATATTTTTCATTACTTTTTTTTTTATTAATTTTGCACAAGAAAAATCTGAAAAAATTTTTTTTCAAAAACTACATGAACGAATTAAGAATTTTGTTAATTAAAAATAAAATTATTAATTACTTCAAAATAATAAAAGAAAAGAGAAATTTCAAAATAAAATAACTAGAACTTTTGAATGGTAAATTTAAAACAAATAAGCACAACACCACCATCTTTAGATAGTTCATCCAGATCGTCTTCAATATCAGTAACCGACTCGCCAATCGAAATGTCTCGTAATTACCCGAATCAAGCACCGCAAGGACCTTCGTCGTCGTCTCAACCAAATCCGCAGCAGCAATCACAAACAACAAACAATCGCAATCCAAATCAAGCGCAGAACAGACCAACACAAGCGCCGATTGGATCTGGCCACTATCATCAAGGTTCACATCACCATCAACAAAATAGACCACATAATTTTCCGCATCATCATCATAATCAACATCCACAACAACAACAACAACAACAACAACAACAACAGCAGCAGCAACAACATCATCATCATCACCATAATCAGCCTCGACCAATTCAACCTAATTACCAACAACATCATCATCAACAACCTCAACCTCAACGCACCCCTCAACAAGAATCTCCTCAAGCTGATTTGTTCGACTATCGGTTATTCGAGTCAATCGAATACCCGTTTTGTACTGACCATTCTAAATATGAACACATTACTAAAATCGGCCAAGGCACTTTCGGCGAAGTATACAAAGCTAAATGCAAAAAAACTAACGAAATAGTCGCATTAAAAAAAGTACTTACCGAAAATGAAAAAGAAGGTTTTCCAATTACCGCATTGAGAGAAATAAAAATATTACAAGTACTCAAACACGAGAATATAGTTCGTTTGATCGAAATTTGTACTACAAAACCCACACAAGCTAATAAATACAGATCACAATTTTTTCTTGTATTTGAATTTTGCGAACATGATTTAGCCGGTTTGTTGTCTAATCAGCAAATTAAATTTAGCTTAGGTGAACAAAAAAAAATAATGCAACAACTGTTAAATGGATTGTATTATATACATAAAAATTATATACTCCACCGAGACATGAAAACAGCTAATATATTAGTTACTAAGGATGGTAAATTAAAACTTGCCGATTTCGGTTTGGCAAGAGCAGTTGTGCAATCAGATCAGGCGGCAAGATACACAAACAGAGTAGTAACACTTTGGTACAGACCACCAGAATTATTGCTCGGGGAAAAGAGCTATAACAAGGCTATAGATATTTGGGGCGCCGGTTGCATAATGGCAGAGCTTTGGACACGAGAGCCAATTTTGAAAGGTGCTACAGAGCAAGGCCAATTGGAATTGATAACAAATTTATGTGGCCCGATTACTCCGGAAGTGTGGCCTGAAGTTGATAAATTAGATAATTATGCTAAATTACATTTTAAGCCAGATCAGAAGCGGAAAGTTAAAGAAAGATTAGGAACTTACATTAGAGATCCAAACGGACTAGATTTATTGGACAAATTATTAACTTTGGATCCAAAGAAGCGAATTGACAGTGACGAAGCATTGGACCATGATTTTTTCTGGACCGAACCAATGCCAACCGATTTAAGACTTGATAAGCTGAATTCAAGCATGTTCGAATATACAGCTAGTAGACGTAACCAATTCCGGCAACCTGCCAGACCCAATATGGGAACTGAGCAGCATTTCGACAGAGTCTATTGAGATTTTAAATCTCAAATTAAACATTGTTTAAATAAATGCTCAATTATATTTTTATTTTTGTTTATTTAAAAAAAATATATAAAATTTAATTTAAAAAAATTTTGTTGAATAAAAAAAAGAAAAAGGAAAAATTTGTTTTTAAAATTTTTATTTATATTAATAAAAAAAAAATACATTAATTAAAACATTATTTGTCTTATTTTTTAATTTGATAATTTTATGGTTAATTTTTCCAAACAAAATTTGTCTAGTCTTAGTATTAAATTTTTTTTTTCGATAAGGTAAACTACGACACTGCCACTATAAAAAAAAACATTATCTTTTATATCCTTTACAATAAAATATGATCATGGTAAATTATAAATAACTTCAATATTTAAACAATAATATTCCTAAAATCACAATAAATATCCTATGTTTCTTATCTTAATCTTATATAAATATAAAATTGTCTGCAAAGTGAGCTATTAAGCATTTCTCTAGCTTAAAAATTTATTGAGATATTTCATAGTTTTGATTTCAAAATATTTTAAAATTTTTTAATTCATTAAAAATAAAAATATTTATTTTGTAAAATCCACTACTAACTACGCCAAGGCCGGTCCCAAGCCCGGGTAAAGTAGGAGGGGTGGTGGTATTATGCAAAGTGTGGTACATTACGGGTGGTGAGGTCTACGGGCCTTATCTCAAATCCTGTCGTACATCTGTGCCGCTGGCTTTGACCATCACGGAGTATAGTAGGTTGGGAACGATCGCGGGAACTTGTTTTGTAACGCTGGCACTTTGCACATACTCTTAATAAGGCAAGGTAAAGTCAAATTAGGCGCTTGGTTTGGGGTTCCAAGCTATATGCCAAATAATGATCGAGTTTGCAGCTTCGGCTCAGATGAGTGGTTGTTATTTGTGCTGAACGTCCCCCGTTCTTATTAAGAGTATGTAGCCATAATATCATCATAACTACGCCACTGCCGGTCCCAAGCCCGGGTAAGAGTAGGAGGGTGATGATTACCACTATAAAAAAAACATTATCTTTTATATCTTTTACAATAAAATATGATCATGGTAAACTATAAAGATTACCATCATTTAAACATTATATTGTATTTCCCTTTTTTTTTAATAATACTAAATTATTAATAATTGTCTTTTTCTTAAGATTTTACATTTTCTTCTTTGCTCAAAATTTTTAAATAAAATTCAAAAACAATACCACAATCAAAGTCTTTTTTAATTTTAAAAAATTTATGGCACCCCCAGAGGGGATCGAACCCTCGACCTATGGATTAGAAGTCCATCGCGCTATCCACTGCGCTATGGGGGCTTACAATTATTTTTAAATATTATAATTTTAAAAATTTTAAATCAAATTTTTTTCTTATAAAATTAATGTCAAAATGATGTTTAATTCAATTTTTAAAGCAAAAAATTTATTTTTTAAAAAAAATACCAAGGAAATTTTATTTTTTTAAAACAAAAAAAATTTTTAATTAAATTTAAATAAAAAAAATTAAACAAAATTTTTAAAACTAATTTTAAACAAAATGAATAATTCTGGTGAGCATTCAACAACTAGCTTAAAAGTTCCCGATAAAATCTCAATAGTTTGTTCAGTTTTGGATACAAATATAGACAATTATAGAAGACTTAGTTTGCAAGCGTGTGATATTTTGAACCATTTGAGATGCAATAATAAATTATGCGATTCTTTTATTAAGTGTGAAGATGGTTCCGAATTTCCGGTCCATAGAGCCATACTTTCTGGTATAAATTATCTTTTTGTTTATTTGCTTAATTGTATAAGTATTGTTTTAAAAAGCAACAAGTAATTTTTTCTTGGCTTTATTCACTAATGGTATGAATGATACAGAAAATCGTACTATTGAAATAAAAGGAATTGATTCAGATATAATGAAACTGTTGATTGGTATATTTTTAAAAAATTTAAATCTAAATTTTAAGGCTAAAATTAAAAAAAAAAGAATGGTCTTATACAAGAAATGTTTGTATAAATTCAAACAATGTAGAAAGACTTTTACCATCAGCAGATAGGTTTCAAATGTTAGGTCTAGTGTCAAAATGTAATGAATTTTTAGAAAAATGTCTTAGTTATGAAAACGTAATTGGCATCAAACGATTTGCAGCATTTTATTCAAATAAACTTAGAAAAGTAGCAAATGATTATTTGATGTTTAATTTTGTACAAATTGTGAACCAAAGTTCAGAATTCTTTGAATTAACATTCGAAGAATTAAACGAAATTTTATCTTCGGATGATTTGAATTTAAAAAATGAAAATTATTTGTTTGAAATAATTATTAAATGGATAAATTTTAGTCAAAATGATAGAAAAAAAGTTAATTTTTTAAAGCTTGACAATTTTATTTAATTGATTATGTTTTAAAAAAATTTAAAAAGTTTTTTTTAAGTATTTAAAAGATTTGATATTAAACCTTCGAATCGGATTTATATCAAAAAAATATTTTTTTGAAACAATCAAAAACAATTTATTGATAAAACAAGACCAACATCTTAAACCAATTATAGATAAATTTTCAGATTACTTTACTGAATTCAGACCATCAACAGTATTTTACTAAATCAATTTTTTTTGTTTAAAAATTTTAAATCATTTTTTTATAAGATAATTGATTTTGAAAATATAAAAATACGAACACGAACACCTCATGAGCTTTTAGTGGTAGTCGGGGGATGGTCTAGTGGTTCTCCAACTAATTCAATAGAAACTTTTGATTCAAGAGCTGAATTGTGGCAAACTTTTGAACATTTAGACTCTACACCAAGGGCTTATCATGGCTGTTTGTACTTAAATCGATTTATTTACACCATTGGAGGTTTTAGTAAATGCTTAAATAAAAAGTTTCCAATATTTTTTAAAAATCTATTTATATTATTTTTTATACTTAGATGGGTCTAATTTTTTCAATAACTGTCGTCGCTTTAGTTTAGATAAAAAAGAATGGGAAGAAATATCACCAATGCATATGAAACGTTGTTATGTTTCTGTGGCTATTTTAGACGGTTTTATATATGCTATGGGTGGCTTTGATGGACATGGAAGACACAATACGGCCGAAAAGTATAATCCCGAACAAAATCAATGGAGTTTAATATCAAATATGAATGAGAATAGAAGCGATGCAAGTTCTTGTGAACTAAATAGAAGAATTTATATATGTGGTGGTTTTAATGGTAGTTATTATTTAGACTCTGCGGAGTTTTATGATCCAGAGACAAACGTATGGACTCAAATCTCTCGAATGAGCAGTAGAAGAGGTGGTCTTGGTGTAACTAGTTTAAATGGTTGTTTATATGCTATAGGAGGTTATGATGGTTTTAATAGATTAACTAGCTGTGAAAAGTATGATCCTAAAGCACAAGTTTGGACTCGAATACCGGATATGTTTTGTCCGAGAAGTAATTTTGGAGTTGCTATTCTTGATGAAAGTATATTCGTAATTGGTGGTTTTGATGGCATAACTACCATTCAAAATGTTGAAAGTTACAATGAAGAAAGAAGCGAATGGAAAATAAGAGAAAAAATGAGCCTTAAAAGAAGTGCTTTATCTGTATGTATTATAAAAGGGATAGATCTTGTAAGACCGTATTTAGCACCTAAAATAGACTCTAATCAAGATTCAATCATTAATCAGAATATTTTTTTGAGCAAAATAATCAATTTTTCAAATCATTATATTAATTATTTTAATTATAATTAAAATAAATTTATTTCAAAAATTACAAAAATCAATTTTAGATTTAGAAATATGGAAAGCAGGCGTTACCCAAGCGCCACAGGCACATTTTTCTCCAGACCAATCAAAATTTCCCAGTTTAGCATCACATTTTGGACAATTTATCTAATAATAATTAATTTATATCTATAAAATTTTTTTTTAATTTAAACTACTTTTCCATTGATATCATTCAGTCTATCTTTAAGCCACTGAAGTGGTTCTATATAAATTTCTTCTGTACATACATTTTCGGAATTTGGATTTTTCTCTGATTTGGCATAAAATTCATGTTTATGCTTATAATCGGCTCTAAAGTCTGTTTCTCTTAAATGTTCAACTATTTGTTTTATATTAAATAGTTCAAATCGGCACTTTCTACACTTATAGCATGGAATCAAATCGTTGTTTTGAGAAGTTTGATCAGTTTTTTTGAAAAAGGACTCATCAAAATTACCTCCTATTAGAAAAAGTAGTTTATATTTTTATAGTTTTAAATTTGTTAAAAAATTTTTTTACCCGTTTGTATATTTTCGGCCATTTTTTCAAGTAAAAATGATCTATACAAACCAGTTGTTTGATTTAAATTAAAATTTAAGGTTTCAAATAATTTTAATTGCTTTCTAAATCCAAAATTGGGACTTCGTTTATAAAAATATTTCAAATATTTATATTAAATTTTTGAAATTTTAAAATTTTCTAAACTAAACTTACAAAACATTTCTGGATTTTTTAACAATCTCTAAGGCTTGTTGAAATGCAATTTTTCTTTTCCACATTATATATCCGATCACAATTGAAGCACTTCTTGATCTACCAACTAGGCTTAAGTATAAAATTTCTGTTAATTAATTAACAATAGCTAAAAAATAAATTTACCAATGAACTAAAACTCCAGTTGAATTTTCTAAGCCATTGTCTATAAATTCTATGCATTCGTCCAAAATTTCGAGTAAATTACTTGTGGAAAAATCCGATAAAAATTTATATTTATAAACAAAACTTTTATGTACTAATTCATCTAATGGTTTATCTTCAACAGTTAGAATGTGAGTAATATTTAAGTGTTTCAGCAAATCTAAATTATTTGCTGATTCAACTCTACCAACGTACAAATTAGGTATTATCATATCCAAGTCGTTTTTTAACTCTCGCCCTTCCCGGGTCCGACTTTGTGCCAAATTAAGACCTTCAATATTCGGAGCTTTTGGTGCTTTATGACTCATTTCAAAAAATTTTATAATTTTTTTCAAAAAAGTATTAAAACTAAAATTAAAAAATTTTCAAATTGCAAAAAAAACAGAGTTTTTTATTTTGCTTAAAGCAAATTAAAATTTTGTTATTTTTATTGATTTAAAGACCATTTAAAAATAGACCTAAAAAATGTTTTTTTTTTGATACCAACAAATTTTAGAAAAATAAATATTAAAATACAGGTAAACAACGCTTGAGTATTAATTTTCAACAATTAATTAAAATACATTTTTAAACTCAAAACTGACCTAGCAAATATTATTTTTTTTTTTTAATAAATTAAAAATTGCTTAAAAGCTAAATATTTCAATCAACAAATTTATTTTTCAGACTTGTTTTTTTTTAATTGTTATTTTTTCTTTAAAATAGTAAAAAAAAAAATGAAAAGCTACTGGTCTAGTTTTTTTTTTTTTAAATTAAATTTTGTAATATTTAACAATTCAAAAATGTTTTATTTATTTAAATTTTTTAAAAATTCAATTTTTTACAACCTTAATTATTATTATTAAAAAAAAAATATCCATGGTTACAAAGCAAACAAACTTTGCTAAAGAATCAAGCGTTAAGATTGATCCTTCTTAAAATTTTGTAATTGAAGTTAAAAGACTTCTTTCTTTATTCAGGTTATATTTGATTTGTAGATATTCTTTAAGTTATTTTTATTTCAAAATTAAAAAAATAAATTACTCGAAATATGAACTATTAAAATGGAATCATCATTTAATCAAGCTGAAATCGATGATTATTTGGCAAAATTAGAAAATTTGATAAAAAACGTTGAAACTAATTTAAAAAACTGCTCGAAAAAGTATAATGATAAAGGTGAAGTTGAACAATTGTATTCTAGCTTAACTGTAGGCAATATTTAACCAATTTTTTTTTCTAAATTTAAAATCATAAATTTAATCTTAAATAAAGAATTTCCTTCTTAAAGAGAATTTAAATGATTCTAAATTAAACGAAGATGTTCTTATGGTAGAAAAAGACTTGAGACGATGTCCGAACGAGTCGGTTCGCAGAAAGTTCTTCGAGCTCAAAGAAAAGTTCAAATGTTTAAATACTGAGTTGAAGAGTATGAAAACCATGCTTGAAAAATGCAAACAATCATGGTCTAAGTTTAACGAGTCTTACGAAGTGATTGAAAAATGGTTGGATGAGCAAGAAAACTTGAACGATTTGTCCGAGACTGATTTTACTAATTATCAAAAGTATCAAAAGTTGCACTCACAGTTTAACGAGTCGGCCAATTTTTTGCTTCAGGTAAGTGAACAAAAAATATGCTCAAACATAAAAGAGAAATTGTTGTACATAAACAAATTATGGAAATCGTATCAAGACAAATTCAAAGATACAAACTTGGAGAGTTGTCTGAAATTTTATGAATGTGAGCACAGTTTGAATATGATCAAAGAACGATTGCAAAAAATAGAGAATTTAATAAATAGATCTTTTAAGTTTAATTCAAGCAGTGGTTTAAAATACAAAGAAGAATTGGAAAAAGCAAACAATGATTTGGAATGTTTAAATCAAAATTTGAATTTAATATTAAAATTAGGCAAAAAAGTGCAATTTAAAGATGAACAAAAACTAAACGAGTTTTTAAACGAAGTTAAAAATACTGAAACAAAATTGACGCAAATTGTCAAACATTTGCCAGATTATTTGAGCAAAATTTCCAAATTTATTTCTGATCTCCCCGAGGTGGAAAATGGACTTCAAAATATTGAAAATTGGCTTCTTGAAGGAGACAATTTGGTCAAAATTGAACCGGACATATTCAACTTTGAACAAATAAAAAAACAAATCGAAAAACAAAAAGTAATTTTTTGTTTTTTTTTTTTTTATACAAAAATTAAACCTTATAAAAATTGTTTAAAACAAAAATAAAAAAGAAACATTTCAATGATTTATACAATCAAGAGAGTTTAATTAATCAAAAACTTGAGCTTTTTTCCAATTTAAAACAAATTAAAACTCAAAATTTAGATTTGAATGATTTAAATTCGAAATTATATAAACTTAAAGAATTTCTAAACGTAAACATATTTAAAACAAAAATTGTTTATTATTTTTTAATCGAAATAAAAAAAGTTTGATTTTTTTTTTTTCATTTTGAATTTTAGAATTTAAAAACAAAACGTTTAAAATGGGAAGAATTATTCAACACTCAACAATCTTTATGGAACGATTTTAACATAAAAACAAAACAACTCGAACAATGGATTATGCAAGCTCAAAAAATTGTATCCGAGAAAAACGATGATTTCAATTTTCTAATAAAAAAACATAAAGTTTATAAAAATTTTTTTTTTTTTATTTTTGTTTAAATTTAAAAAGAAAAAAATTTTTTTTTAAGAATTTTTTTGATAATATTAATAACGAAATATTACACGGGTTCTTAGGCTCAGGCCAAAAATTACTTGAAATTAAATCTAATAAGAAAGACATTAAACTACTAATGGATACTTTAGAAGGCCAATGGAAGGTAGAAAAAATCAGAAAAAAATTTTAATTAATAAAAAAGAATTAAAAGTTTAATTTTAAATTAAATATTTTTAGATGATTTTATGTCATGCGCCAATTCGCTTGTTAAAACTCCAATTTAAAAATTTAGAATCACTTTTGAAGAAAGAACTCAAAGAGGCAGATGATGAAATAAATGAAGAATTCAATGAACTAAACCGAAACGGCAACATAACCGAGATAATAAAAAGACATGAAAAAAAATTTAAAAATAGTGATTTTTATTCATTATGTCAAACATACCTAAGTGGTATGAAAAATTGCAAATTAGAGCTTGTTGATAAAAAAGTGGACGACAAAACTTACTTGGAAGATGCATTTGACAATTTAGAACTTGATTGGAAGTGTTTGAATAAAAAAATAGATGATTTAAATGCCCGATTGGTTTCATGCTCTGAAGATAGCGAAACAAATGATCGTAATTTAAGCATGATTGATAAGTGGCTTGACGAAGTTGATTCAACATCTAAAAGCTTATTTGATTACAATTTAAATTCTTCTTTCGAATACAAAAAGTGTTTGGAAAGAATAAAAGTTTGTATATTTTTATAAAAAAAGCTAATCTCAAAAAAATTTTTAAAAAACTCAATATTATACATTTTTCTAAATTTTATCAAGTCACATATATTCTATTGAATTAAAACTAGGATTTATATTTTAAGTCCATATCAATACCAAGTTTGAAAATTTGATCAAATTTGATTTAATTTTTATCTTCTTCATAAAAATAGCTATTTAATATTAAGCAAACTTTTAAAAAATTTGAAAACTAATTAACTAAGCTTAATCAATTATATAAGGCAGCTTTGAATTTCATAACAAAATCGTAAAAAAAATAAATCAGTTTAAATTTTAATTTTCTTCCTTTTTGAAAGCATGACGTGTTTTGAATTTTGTTTTTTAATTATACTTGTTATTCCAAAATGATATTATATGTTTTAAGCATATTATTCTTTATATCTAGAAACGGTTTTAATATTTAGTATTTAATTAGCCCAATTTTATTATTATTTACGACTAATATTATTATCGTAACTAAGCCAAAAAATTATAAATATTTAATTAAGCGTTAAATTTGAAAAAAAATTCTATTATTTTTTTTTATATTATATTATTTCTAATTTTGTAGGAATTATTAAACGATTCAGAACAAAACGAAAACATACTAAACCAGTCTATTAACTCGATAAGCCTAAACAATCACTTAAAACATGAAATCAAGCACAAATTTGATAAATTCAAAACAAAAGATCTTTTTAAAATAAAACAAAGAATTGATTATTTAACTTCCATACTTCAAATCTCGTCCAAAATAGATCAAATATCGAATAAAATTCGCGATTTGAGTCAAACAAGTTCGATACGTTTCATGTCTGAAGAAGACGATATGTCTCTACAATCAGCAGTAGAAGAGCACAAAACAATTTTGGATCAAATGAGAATATACGAAAAAGAAATAGATCAATTAAAATTGGAAGCTAATAACCTTACATCGGGTGATTATCTACAAATACCTACTGTTATATACGAAAAGATAAACTGTGTTCAGGAAAATATTCGACACTGCATAAGTGAAGAGTTAGAAAGACGATCCAGTTTGCTCGAAATAAAACAATTTCAAGACCAGAAATTATCAAAATTAGATGCTTTGAATCAAAACTTGGAATTAATAGAGAATATTATATCAAACAAAGACCCAGACAAGCCAATTTCGCCACGAAAAACACCACGAAAAGTGAATTTTAGCAATGAAAAATTGATTCAAGATGATAAAGACGATGAAGACGAATCAAAGCAAACAAAATATTCAAAATATTTGAAACGATTGACAAAATGTAAAATTATCATTGATAATTCAAGAAGATTAATAACTGAGATTAAACAACAATCGAACAATTTGAGTCGGAGTCATACTCCGAGTTTAAGCGATCAACAAATCAGAGAAATTGAGAACAAATTTGATTCATTTGAGCACGAAATCGACTTACAAGTAGAACATTTTGAATTGAATTTGGAAAAGCAAAAAAAAATTGATTCCAATCTTGAATGTTTGAATACAAAATTGAACAATATTTTAGACAAATTTGAGCAATATAATCATAAATTAGACTCGCTTGAACTTGAACATGAAAAGATTTTACAAATTTTGGAGCAATTAGATATTTTAAAAAAAGAATTAAATCAATTAATAAAAGAAAAACGAGAATTACTAGAAGACGATAGTAAAAATTTATCTAGATCTAAAATTGGTACTTTATTGGAAGGCTTTAATGAAACTATACTCGAGTTAGACTTGCAAAAAGACAACGATTTAAATCTTAAAATAAATCAGTTTATAATTGATTTAAATTTGGCCGAAGAAAATTATAAGCTTAAGCTTAATGACATAAAAAATAAACTAAATGAAGATAATTTGAATAAGAAACAGTTAAAACTGAATTATTTGAAAAATACATTAGATTTACAGTTAGACACTTTGATAGGACTTACTAAGCTTAATGATAATCAAGACGATTTTGATGATGATTTGAGAAAAGAGACTGAGAATATTCTAGTCGAGTCTTTGAATGAAACTACACAAATTTTGAAAAATTCCGATTCGGAAGAAGAACGTGTAGACGAGATAACTGTTGATTATGTAATAACAAGTAATTGTTTAATAAACAAGTTTGAAGTTATGTTCAATCAAGAACAAGAGTCGAAAAAAACCGAGATGGAGAGTTTGTTTCGAATTGAACAAGAAAAGTTAGAGCTCGAGAGACAACGAGCCGAAAAAGAAGCCTTGGAGAGACAAAAATTAGAATTCGAATTGGAAAGATTAAAACAAATCGAGTTGGAACGAGAAGAAAAATTGAAACAAGAACGCCTTGAAATCGAAAGGCTTCGGGCCGAGAGATTAGAGCGAGAAAAAAAGGAACAAGAAAAAAAAGAACAAGAGAAAAAAGAGCAGGAAAAATTGAAAATAATAAAGCAAAAAGAACATGAAGATGCAGAACAGTTCCGATTGCTGGAAAAACAGAAAAAAGTAGAACTAGAAGAGATTGAAAATGAAAAAAGACGCAAAAAACTCGAACAGTTAGAACAAGAACGAATCCGTAATCAAGAAAAGCTAAAACTAGAATTTAAACTCAAAGATATTTGCGAAGAGTTGAATTTTTTAAAGCAGAAAATAAATTCAATCAAATCTACTGAGCTTAATGATGAAGACAAGTTTAAACTTATCATCAAATCTTATCAAGATGAACTAAGCGATTTAGATGATCAAGTTTTGGCTTTGTACAGCGAATCACTTAATTTGGAAAATAAAAAAATCAATCCTTCGAATTCGGACTATTACTTATTCGATTCTTTGGATCAAGCAACTTTGACTCAATTTGAGCTAATACAATCTTTTCTGTCACATTTAAATTCTCAAATTGAGCTAAAAAAGAAAGAATTTCATGATCGAAACGAGTTAAGATTTAAACTAAACGAAAACGAAATTAATCTTGAAAAATACACTCAGCTAGCCATTAAGCTAAATTCGACCGAAGACGAAGACATGTTCAAAATTCATGTTAAAAACATCGATGATCTTGAGAGCCGAATTAAATCTATTGAATCGGTAGAACACTCCATCCAAAATTGTTTTAAACAATTATTTGAAATAAATAAATCATTGGAAAATTTTGATCAAATCGAAAATATTAGCTTAAAAAAGAAAGACTTTGAGTTAAAGATTCTACAACCTTTATTAATGAATCTAGCCCGATTGAAACAGTATTTGAACGATTGGAGACAATTCGAAGATTTGTTTACAAATTTTAAAAATTTTTTGTTCTTAAACATCAAAATAGATCAGCTGGTTGAGTTGAAGCGAAAAGAGTCCGAGTCAGAGCCAGTGCTGAATTATAGTTCTAGTTTGAGTCTAGAAAATGAAGTAGAAAAATTTAATTTGATAAGAGAGAGCTTAACTAAAAAACTGACTGAGTCTGATGATTTATTCAGAATGGGCTCAAATTTGTTTAATTCTTATCATGGACAAGATCCATGTGTTTTGGTGCCTGAGAGTTGCAAAGATTTTAATGAAACAAAAGAATGTGTTGAAGATATAATGAAATATTTGGATGAAAAATGCTCGATCTTAAACTACATTTATAATGAGTATAAAAAATTAGATAATATGGAACAGGCATCGAATCGATTACAGTTCGAAAAAGATCAAATAGAGCTTAAAGATGAGGTGGATAATTTAGTTGAAGATAAAGTTGTATATTTTAAAAACAAATTGGATAAATTAAGTGATTTAAAAAAGAAACTGAGGGCGCTGATTGATGATATGAATACAAGTAGTTCTACAAATGAATTTTTTAGCCAAAAACTGGTGGATGTTAGCAAAAAATTTAATTCTGAACTAAAAAACAGATTAAAAGATACATTTAAAACAAATATGGATAAAATAACTAATTTAGAAGTATTTTTTTTTAATATTAAAAAACTGTTTGCAAAGTTTAAAATTTCATCATGAGAAAAAAAATTTAATTGATGAATTGTTTAAAAAGTAGAACTAGACTTTAAAAGTTTTATAAAGTCCAAAAAACTTTCAAAATTTAGCTTTTTTTAATTGAATTTATATAGACAGATTTTGCATAAGAAAAAATCTTTAATATAAGCCAACATCAAAAACTAAGACATGTCTTAATATCGTCTTACCAATTTTAAACTTTAATTTTTAATCTTACTGTTGATACATATTTTTAAGTTTAAGAGGTACTGAAGCATTAAAATCAAGTAAAAACTGAAAATTTTCAAAGAATTTATATAATTTTTTTAGAAAAAATATTTCTAATTTTTTAGAATTTAATATAATTAAATAGAAACGAAACTATTTAAATAGATATGAGTTACAAGTTGTTAGAATTTTTAACCTGAATTTGTGTTCATAATACTTTAAGGCTCAAAATAATTTTTGTTTTCAAACTACTACTACTTTTAATTTTTCTAATTAAATTTTAATTTTTTCCATTTAAAAAAGATTGAGTATCATCAAACTATAATGAAAAATTTACCATCACGAAATTCTTTAAGCGAGTTGACCGAGTGGCTGAAATCAAGTGTAAATAAACTAAACCAACTTGAAATAGAACTAGAAAAAGAGAAGCCAATTGAGGCGAAAAGATTAGAATATTACAAAAAAGATGTATTATTGCTTAAAGAAGAGATGATGAACGAACGAGAGTTAGACTTAAAATTCATATTGGAGTCTATCGATCGTGAAATAAAACAAGGTTTTTATGACTTGGGAATATCTGAAAAATCTACTCAATTAGAGTCTGATTGGAACAGGTTTAAAAGCAAATTAAATTCTGCATTGGAAAGAGCCGATATTTGCATATTAAAATTGAACGAGTTTAATCGTTCAATTCAAAGCTTAAAAATTTGGGTTTCGGATAAAAATAAACAATATGAATTGGAAAATACGACAAAATTCAAAACAGGATGGGACGAAGCTTCTATTTTAATGGACGAATTGCCAAACATGGGGTCAATCGAAGATGAAAAAGAATTAATCAAGCAATTATTGACTCTAAATCAAGAGTTAGAAGAGCTCAAATCGGTGTGGTTAGGTGATAAAATTGTGAACGAGCCATCAATAAGAATTTTAATTTATGAGAAAATTGTTACTGAATTTGAGACAATTAAAAATAATTTGGATAACATAGAGATGATTAATAAGATTAAAATAGAAAACGATTTAACTCAGTTGAAGTCGAATTATAATAATAAAATTAATAATTTAAATTCAAGCTTAGAAAATGAAGTTAACTTTGTAAAAAACGGAAAATTAACTTCGATCCATTTGTATTCTAATTCGATTGAAAATTTAAAACAAATTTTGGAAAAATTAGAAACTACTAGATCTGATATGAAACAGAGTTTGAACAAGTTTGAGTTTGATCTTAAATCACATGATCTTAAGCAAATTTTAAATTTGGCTAAAGCAAGACAAACAAGCTTGTTGTTAGACCCTTCGATGAAACATACCATTCTAAATAACTTGACAAATCGAGACTTGGAAAACTCTGCTAGAAACTTGATTTATGAAGCCGAAAAGGAGTTGATTGAAAATTGGAAAAAATATGACGAATTGCTAAAATTGTTAAGCTCACGCCTAGACCAAGCTAATGAATGTTTAAACAGGGATTTGAAGAATCTAGAGTTTGCTATAAATAGCGAAAATTTGATCTTCAAATCAAACCTTTTCGAACAAACTTTAAGTGATATGATTCGCAATAGAACCTTATTTGAGAATTTGGAAACTTTAACAGAACCTTTGTGCAAACTGAATGAAAATTTAAGACTAGAATTAAATCAGAATAGAATTTTTATACAAGAAAAATTTTCCGATTTGTCTAATTTGGCTGATTGTTTGAGTTCACGACTACAACAAGCAAGTTTGGAACACAAAAGTTTTTTATCTTTAGTAGAAAATACAGAGCAGATTTTATTCGATCTAAATGAGAAGCTAAATTTGTATACTAAAGTAGATTCGAAATATTCGAACGATTTAAAAAGAATGGTTGATGAACTAGAAAGAAACGAATCTAAGCTCAAAGAGCAATTGAATAGCTTCAAAAATTTGAATATAAAAGATTCTGAACGTATTTCGAAAATCTATGAACTAAGTTCGGAATGCACAAATTGTTTATCCAAACACAAAGAGCTAAGATTAAAGCTGCTCGATCAAATTCAAGAAAAAAATTACTCAATAGACATAAAGTTGAACGATATGGAATCTTTTTTAAATTCATATTCTAACTATTTAAGCGAACAATTCAGCTCTGAAAATGATTTATTAAATAAGTACTTGAATTGTATGAAGTATATGGTTAATAATGATTTTGAATTAATCAAAAGTGAAAAGTTAATTGATGAGCTCGAAATAGAGACACAAGATGAGACACAGAAGCTTAAATTGAAAAATTTTAGAGACAAAATATTAAAATTTCGCAAACAAAATAAATTAATTACAATTCAAGACGGTTTGTTGCAAAAATTAAGCAAACTTAAAGAGATAACTTCAACAATTAACGAAATAGACTTGAAGAAAGTAGAAGAAGTAAAGCTAATTGATTTAAAAGAGAATTTTTTAAATTTAAAATTTAGTATTGAGAAATTATTGGAAAAAAGTCAATCTTTAGATTTGTTTGGTTTAAACAAAGAATTATTTAAGAATAACTGCTTGAATTCAATTGAGTCCAAACTCAACAATTTGATAAACGAGTTTCTAAGAGTAAAGAATTTAAAAAATGAATTTGATCTTAAATCGGAAAAATTTAATGTTGACTTGAACGATGTGGAACACAAATTAAAAGCCTCTGTTCAACTCGAGAACGATTTCAATTCTCTAGAATCTAAGTTAAATGAACTTAGCGAAATAAAAATGTTCCTAACAAGCGACAAGTTCAAGTCGGAATTAGACAATTTGGAGAACATGAGCAAGTCGTTCAATAATGATTATCAATCGAAAAAGATTCGATATCTAAACTTAATATGTGACTTAGACAAATTGATAAAAAAGTTTGATTTTAATTTTAACTATATAAAAAAAATAGTAGACAAGTCGCAGAAAATGTTAGATCTGATCAAACAGAGCCATAAATTACTGACAAAAATAAGCAAAAATGATCCTAATTGCCTGGAATATGTAAAATTGAACATTATTGAAAAACTAAATGAAAATGAGCCTGTTAAAAACGAAATTTTGGATTTGTATTCAAATTGTTTGATGCTAAATAGCAGTCAAAATTTTATCAAAACAGATCTAATTAAAGATATAATTGATAAGCTTTTGTATGAATGGAATTTGATAAATGAAAAATGTTTGGAGAAGGTTAAAAAATTTGAAATACATAGAACTAAATTGAATGAAATGGAGCTTAAATTGAACAAAATAAGAGAATACTGTTGTTCGTTAGAAAGCTATATAGACAAAGAAATGTTTAAAAATTTTGACTTGAGCAATTTGAAAGAGATTTTGGCAAAAAAATTAGAACTAGAAAATCTTTACGAATGTGTCAAACAAAAAGACTTGAATACAGAGAATTTGTTAAAGTCGTGTTTGAGCGCATTTAAGTTCAACAAACAAACAACATCTTTAGTTTTAAGCTTAAAAGAAAGATGGTTTAATTTGAAGCTTTTGATTAAAGATAAATTATTTAAATTATCCAATTGTTGGCTGTATTTATGTGATCTAAATGATCAAATTGAAAATTTTTATTTATTAATTGAAAAAACAGAGATTTTTTATAAAAAATGTTTAAACAAAGACTTGGTCTTTGATAATTTTCATTTTTTTACTCTTATTGATGAATTATATTCGACTATTAACCAAGATTGTAAATTGATTAAATATTTAAATGAATCTTTTTTGAATTTTTCTAAATTCATACACGGGTTTGAATCAACCGAATGTTTGATAAGATTAAAATCTAAATTAATTGATATCAATTCTAAATGGGATGGCTTACATAACGAAATAGCTATTAGGATTAAAATAGTATAAAAATATATTTGTCTCTTTTTTTTAATTAAAATGATAATTGGAAAATTTTTTAAAAAGGCAAGAAAAAATCACAGTAAGTTTACCAAGCAGTCAACTACATCATTAAATGATAAACTAGACTTGTGGACAAATGAGATTAATTTGTTAATTTTAAATTTAGAACATATATCTACTAATGAGCTACAGTTTAAACAAAATGATGTTGAAGTAAACAAAATATAGATTTAAATATATTTTTAAAATTTTTATTTAAAAAAATTTTAATTAATAAGGAAATAAAAAAAGAGATTTGCCAACAGACAGAATTAATATTTAAAAATGAAATTAAATTTAAAATTGATTCTGATTTAATAGACCGAATTAAAGATTTAATGAAAAGAATACTAAGATTAGATTCATATATAAAACAAACTAGTATAAACTACAGTACGGCAAGATTAGCACCGACATATGTTTCTCATTATTCCGAATATTTAAACGAGTTTTAATTTAAGCATTAGATTCATAATTGAAAGCGACATTGAAAATAAGATATTTAGTTGAAAATTGTTTATTGATTTATTTGCATATAAATAACAATAATCTCCGACTTGATAGCACCTTTGTACAGTGTTACATAAATAACAATACCTATAGCATGACATTGTGTCGATACAATGAGTCAAAACACATTCGCCTGATTTACACGGTTCATCGTTTTGACACAAATAATCACATCTTGATGCATTGTCCAATCTTGCTTTTGTTAAAAACAAAAACAAAAATAAAATATTTTTTGTAAAAAGCATGTTTCTTTTTGAGTTGTTTAAATTTTATTTTTTTATTAAAAATATAATAATTAAATATTAATATAATAAAAAAAAATTCAAAACAAATATTTAAATTTTTCAAAATTAATCAAAAAATGGTTTTTATTTTAGCAATTTTTATTAATACAAATAATAAATAAATTAGAAGTATAAAAAATTTTCTAGAACTTGGCTAATTAAAAATTTATTGAAATTTGAATAAAAAAACTAAAGGTGATAAAATAAGTAATATTAATTGATTGTAAGAATATTTTAGATTGTTGGATGAATTTAATTGAAACGGGCTCACATAGGTATAATTGGCTATTGGTGAGCAACCCGTGAAACCTGTTTGGAAACATTTCTCATATCCAACGCATTGTAGACAAAAGTTAATGCAACCAGAAGTATCAACACTACATTTGTTTCCAATAAAAGTACATCCACCATTGTTACAAATTACTGGCGCTATTTGACATATAGAACTGCATGAAAACTGGGCTCTAACTGTATTTGATAAAACACAAACCAAAAAAAATATTGTTAAAATTGATTTTTTAGATTCGAGATTCATTTTTTAGTCTTGGTTGCTAAATAATTGAAATAATTTTTTTTCAAACAAGTTTAGTCAAGTTATTTAAATACCCATTTTCAAGTAAAATTTAAATAATTCTCAAATATTTATTCTATTTAATTGAATTATTTAATTAAATTATTTTCTTTGAATATTAATAATTTTATTCAATTGTAAATATAGACTTTGATTAGTTACTCAATTTTTATTTAATATAATCTTCTAGCTAGCTATAAATATATCCATCAAAATCCTAGAATAAAATTTAGATAAAAATACCTAGAGTTACACTTAAAGTTTTTAAATTTAGAACATTTTCAAGCTAATTAATCAAAATGTTGATTATTTATCTATTAATATAAAATTATTTGAATTTAATTTTTGAAATTTTTATATTAATAACCCAAAATTTTTAATTTTTACATATTTTCTATATTTGGTACCAAACGTATTGTATTAAACAAATATTTAATTTTGAAATATTCAATTGTTTTCACATTTATATTGATTAAAAGATAGAATAATAGTAATTTTTAATTTAAATTCAAATCTTTAATATTTATTAAAGCCAGCACTTATTTCAATAAAAGAAACTATCAAAAATAAATAAAATTAAATTTAAATTTTTTTTATTAATAAAAAATAAATTTAAAAATGCTTAAAACAAATAAAAATTTAAATTTAAATAAAAAATTGAAACTGTTTGATGAATTAAAACTTAAATTTAAAATAGAGCCCATGATTTCAATCTGGGTATAATTAGATTTTGTTTCACAATTTAAACCAGCTTGATAACACTCTTTAACAGCAGAACATTCGAGGCAGAATTGTAAACAAGTTGAACCACTTTCTAAGCAATTAGTAATAGAGCATAAACCATTTTGGCACATTGGCGTAAATTGACATATTGTCTCACAAGCTGCTGCTGATTGGGAATTAACTAAGTTTTTAATACATACACTTAAAACAAATAAAACATGGATATAAATTTTCATTTTTTTTTAAGAATGATTTAAAAAAGCTTTTTACAATTTATATATTCTTTATTTTAAAATTAAAAAAAATTTAAATATTTAATAATTAAATAATAAATTATTAAATATTGATCTTTGTTAAAATATGAATAAAAAAAAAATTTATGAATTTAAATTAAAAACAATAAACAACATAACAAATGAAATAATGACTAAAGCTGTTGATAGTTTGTTTGTGCTTGAATTTAAATAGACAACGTTTCTGAAATAATTGCAACCAAAACCGTTTCCAAAACAAGCCTCGTTGCCACCGCAATTTAAACAATATTCATAACAATTTTCTTGTTCGAAACAGTCTGTTAATATACATTTACCAGTACTACATTTAAAATCATTTAAGCATGCCGCATCGCATTTCGAATCGCAATTTATATTTGAAACAAGCATTAAAAAACTTAGAACTGAGATAAGCTTAATAGCTTTCATTTTATTATTTTTTTAAGATTTTATTTTAAATGACCAACATTTTTAAATTTTGATTTTCTTTTTATACTTATTTTATTTATCCTAATTTAGAAAAAAAATCTTGTTTGCTTAGCATAAAAATTTAATTAATTAATATTAAAATAAAAATAAATTTCAATTTATTTTATTAAAAATAAATAATAAATAAATAATAAATTTTTTGTTTAATTTAATTTATTAGTTTTAGATTTAATTTAAAATAAGTTAAATTATCTAATACCAATATTTTTGGTAAAAATTTTTTACTTTTATCAGATCTTTTAAAGTAAGAAAATATCAAAGTAGAAATGATTAGATATTTACATAATTATATTTAACTTTTATAATATAATACAGTCTAAATAAAATATTTTTAAAAAATTTAAAATTTTAAGTTTAATTAAACAAACCATTAATAGCTTTTACGACCCGGATACCCAGACATCATATCAAAAATATCAATCTTTTCGAAGCAATTACGGCAAGTATAACCAATCCAATTCTAAATTATATAAGACAAAGATCTTTAAGAAAGCTTGCTTTAATTTTGGCTCCGCTGAGCATCTAAAAGCTAAATGTCCTCTCCTTAAACCGAAACCACTCATGGGTCAGGAAAGTGGAGATAACCAGAGCTCTTTAAACTTCTAAGTAGTAGTGACCCGCTTTCCGTCACTCCTACTCCAATCTGTCACCAGGAAAGCAACACTTCTCTATACCTTAATAAATTAACCTCACTTGCCCAAACAACTGCGAATCAGAAGCCAATGCCACTGAGATTTTTTTAAACCCACTTCAAGCTAATAATTAGCTACTAATGGTAATCAATACATTTGTTAACAATCAAGCCTGTAATACCTGTTTCGACACTGGCGCACCAGGAAACTTTGTGAGAAAGTCGGTTCCTCTCTCGAAGGAACCGACTTTCGAAAACCTCTCTCGAAGTGGTTTGCCGTTGGATATCAAACGATTAAGTAACTCCATCCAAGTAAAAGTATGTAACGAGAGCCTAATTAACTCCGAATTTTACGTCTCCCACCGCTATCACCAAAATGTTGACGTGGGGTGATGTTTCGTACTGAACCTCTGGTGGAAACCTTGCGTTTTGGCATGTTTAGGATTTAAGAAATGAAAATAATTAGTTATAACAGTTGCTTTAATAACTTTATTAGGAATTAGCTTTCTTGAATAACTTGTAATATTTTAATAATTTGATTTTATATATTTTTAATTTTATTTTAATTTACAAATAATAGCTTAAACTTTAGAAATATATAATTATTCCTAAGAGAGATATTTTTAGTATTAAATTATGGCGCTATATTAATATAGTTTTGATAATTAAGAATCGGTTCGGCTGGTCCTACATCAAGCCGTCAACAATACTAACATTTTTGACCAATAATTTATCTAATATTTAAATAATCTTTTTGATTATGACAATAACTTAGTTATTATACACTTTTTTGATTGATTCTATTTAAGATATTAATTCAACAGAACTAATAAAAATATGTCGATTGTATATATAATTGCTAAAACTCAAATACTTTTAAAAATTCTAAAATTTTATAAGTCTTTTTAAAATAAACTTTTACAATTCTGTTCATGTTTTAGTTTTAATCCAAAATTTGAAGCCTGAGCCAAAACTTTATTAAATTCTCCAAGTTACTGAGCATTTTATGACTTTTTATCATTTAAATTCTATCTATTAAAGCTCTTAATTTAAAAAATAATATAAGAAATTTTTTAAATCAGAACAAAGCCTACGAATAAAAGTTTTTTTTTAAATTATATAAATTGTAATGTCTCATCTAAATATCATAAAAGATATTAATACGATCTTTAAATAAAAACTTGTGTAGGTAAACAATGATATTTAGAATTAAAAAAATTAAATTTTTTAACATTTTGTAAAAATTAAGAATAAAAAAAGAAAAATTAATCTTTAACTAAATAAAAATTATATATAAAAGCAATTCGTTTAAATAATACCAAAAATTATCTAAAATCCAAAAAAAAATGTTAAGATTATCTTTAGTTTTAGCTGTTTTAACAGTCTGCTTTATAGCCAGAGTCAAAACAATTGATCCAAGATGTGTTTTTTATGCTAGTTTAAACAAAACTGCTAAATATGATATTAAATTTGTATCCAAACAAGCAACTTGTAATCAATACAACTTCGGAAGATATACGGAACAATCAGTAAAACTTTATGATAAAAGAATTAAATTTAAAAAAAAATTACTACTAAAAAAACTTTATTAATCTAAAAAAAAAAGGACTTGATATTTACTTTCGAAAATACTGTAATTAATTGTCCAGAATCTAACATTAGAGCTCATTCGTTTAAAAGAATATTTTTTGATTATTGCAATTCAACTTCAAAAAGTTTCGGTCTAAGATCAACATTTGTAACACTTGATTTTATAGTAAATGGTTACATATTCACTAATATGACATTTGTGAATCCTGATATTGTCCCAACAACAACCATAAGCTTTTAAAAATTTTAAAATTTTTTTATTTTTTAATAAAAGTTTTAATCTGTTTTAAATTATTTTTTATTTTGAGATTTAATTATGAAAAATTTTAAAAGTTTAAAAAATATTTTGTTTCAAACAAGGCTTTTAAAAGCTAAAATATTTAAGATCGTATGCGCTTGCTTAAGATGATTTGGTAACTAAAAAACCTATCAAATGAAAAGTAAAATTTCAAATAATATTTTATTATTTGAAAAATAAATTAAAAATTTAATTTTCTTTAAAATTAAAAATAATTTTATTATTTATATTGTTGACTGAAAATATTAAATTTTATTTTACGTAGCAGGCTTTATTATTCAAACAGGCTTAAACAGTAAACCCTGAATTTAATTGAATATCATCTTTCAATATTTTCTTAATACAAAAATCAACTGCGAAATAAAAATAAATTGATTACATTTTTGATGGGTATAAAATAATGAAAAAAAATAGCAAAAAAACATAAGTTAAAACAATAGAAATGTTAAATATAATTTTTCTTATTTCTCTAGCCTTAGTGGCTCAAGTAAAATCTCAAACTTGTACTTTGTATGGCAGTTACAGTCAAAATTATAGATACAATATTCAATTTAGTGGAGCTACTGCCACATGTTGGTTTTGGCATAAATAAAGAATAACGCAGAAACAGTCTTTTTAACACCAAGATAGACTAAATATTTTGACGATTTTATTATTAATAATTCTGTTTAAGATTCAGTCAAAATTGGATTTTTTTAAATACTGTTAAAAAGACGGTTTCCACGTAATTCTTCGACCATGTTATTGTTTTTTTTTATTAAAACTTGTCTATTTTAGGCAGAGAATATAGATTCGGTAAATTAACTAGCTCATCAGTAAATATTATAAAATTAATCTTATCATTAATGAAATAAAAATTGTAATTTATTAAAAAGTATATTACATTATCTTTTGCTGACAATAAAATACCATGTACTGCTTCAAACGTAATTGTTAAAAACGAAGCTGGAACAACTGTTTATGACTATTGTAACAGCTACAAAACAAGCACAAGTGTAACATTCAAAGGAAACTATTTGACTGTTGATTTCATTTATTCGAGTTCAATTGCTACCAATATGACTTTGTCTACTTCAGACTTAGCACCTCAAACAGTTTTGAATGTTGCTGTACCGCCATTTAAAACAAACGATATTTACTACAAAACAACTTCAAGTAAAATTTACTTTTAAGGATTTATTTTATTTTTAATTAAAATAAATTATGATATAAACAAAAGCTTGCGGTGAATCAGTATTTAAAAATAATATCTCTGATACTGGTGTACGTATTATTGGTGGAACAGACGCTTTACCAAACTCATGGCCATGGCAAGTATTGATCTATGACTCAGGCAGTCTCTGTGGTGGCTCTTTAATAAATAACCAATGGTATATAAAAATTTTAAGAATTAAGCTTTGAATAAATTTTATAAATATTTAAAAAATTAAGGATTTTAACTGCTGCTCACTGCAATGCCAAGTTAGTTAAAAAATTTGAAATTCTTTATTAAAATTTCTCTATTTCAATATATTTGTTAAGTTTAAGTTCAACAGCTAGCATTTATTTAGGTGCTCATGATAGAAGCGCTTTATTTAACGCAGTCGGAATTAATACCGTCAAAAAAATATCAGTAAATGGATTTTAAATTTGGCTTACTTTGTTCTTAATTTTAAAATAAAAATTTTAAGCATCAAAGTTACAGTCATGATACTTTACAAAACGATATTGCTTTATACAAATTAGCTACACCAGTTAATTATACAAATACAATTAGACCAGTATGTTTACCAGATGCTAGTTATGTAACTGTTGGAAAATCAGCTGTAGTTACCGGATGGGGAAAAGTTGCTGGTAAATTTAAATTTCTATTTTAACTAAAGATTATTCAATTTTAAAGATTCAAATTTACAAAAAGATGCTGGATCAGTTGCTGGAGTTTTACAACAAGTAGCCATTCCAATTCGTCCATTAGATCAATGTGGTTTTGATATTAGATTTTTATCAAACAATCAATTCTGGTATTATTCTTTCATGTTAAAAAATCTATTTAATAAATTTTCTAATAAAATTTTTTTTTTTAAAGTGCTGGTATAACTGGTGCTGGTGCTAAAGATTCATGTCAAGTAAAATAATTTATGATTTAAAAAGATAATAAAATTAGAAATTTTTTGAATATAAATAAAAGGGTGATAGTGGTGGCCCATTGGTAACCAGAGAAAGTGATAAAAATCAATATGTCTTAGACGGTGTGGTCAGTTTTGGTGGTTCATCATGTGATGGTAATGGTATTTATACTAATGTATATAATTTCATACCTTGGATTAAAGACACAATATCAAAAAATTAAAAATTTAAATTTAACTTAATAAAAGCATTAAAAAATATATATTTAAATCTTTATTTTATTAATTTTAAAAATATTTAAATTCAAGCTAAAAATAAATTTGGTAAAAGTCTATAAATTGGTTTTTCAAAAATTTTAACCAAATAATATTTTAAAAATTATTCTAACTAATCAAACTTAACTTAAAACATAAACTTTTATTTTAGCTTTAAAAATAAAAAGCAACGACTATATATATATATATATATATTAAAAATTTAAAAAAGAGTTTATAATTCACATAATTTTAAAATAGATTTTAATTTGAAAATAGAGAATGATATCTTTTAATTTATTTAAAAGTATCGAATTAAACAAGGTCTCAAATAGATTAGTTTTGCTTAGACTTAAGCATAGAAACCATCCTGGACACAAACCAAAACCTCTAGCTGTACCAGTTAGACCCAATTTACCTGATAATTATGTCGAAGAAGCTATTTATCCACCAGTAAAGCCAAAATTTCCTCCTGGAAGCTTTGATCCTGATTATGACACCAAACTAGCTTGGATGTATTTTGAAGATGGTCAAAAATACACATCGTTGAAAACAATTCAAGAAAGATTAAGCGTTTTGGCTTATTTAAATGTTCAACAGACATTGGACGATTTAAAACAACGTAAAACAAGGTTTTTTCCAATTTATCAAATATCATCGATTCCCAAAACACCGAGATCTCTACCTTTCAATCAATACATAACCAAAACTCATCTTGAACTAGTTGAAGATTTGCCAAAAATTACTAATCCAGATACAACTGAAAAAAATCAGTTGAATAACTCTATTGATTTTGATTTGTATGAAAAAATAAAATACAAAGTAACTGAAGCAATATTGCATAATTATTCAAGAGAAAATGAGCTTGAAGATACAACTCAAACACCGGTACATCCTGATACATATAAACCACTAGTCATAGAAAAAGAAAAACAGTTAGAAAAAGAATATTCAAGATCAAATTTGTTGACCAAAGAAATATTAAACACAATAACATCTATTTTATCAACAAACGACTCGAATAAACATTTGTTAAATGCTCAATATGGTACAAATGTTAATATAAAATCGTATTGGAAAAGGTGTGGTTTTGAAGAGGAGAGACCTCGAGGAGCCGTTTTTCCAGACCCGGATTGTATCAGATTTCAATTTGAAGACATCGCTTCTTATCAAATCAAAACCGATATGCCTCTAAAGCCTGTATATAAATTTTTCTTGACTTAAAAAATTTTTTTAATAAATATTATCTTTCTTTAAGTTGTATAATTTGAATGATTCGGCTTGCTCAAGCCCAAAAGTCAAAGAATATGTGTATAATCCTTCTAATTTTAAAATATTTGCTAATCATATTTTACCCATGCAAGTTCCAGGCCATTGGTATGGTGATACAAGAGAATTTAATTATTTGACAGTGTTTAATACGACTAAAATGTTGAGCTATTTGAAAGACAAATATCCAAATTATGATGCTGATTTAGAAGGCTTACAATCAATGGCAATAAATTGTGGTCATGCCGAGCTAACTTCACAGGCTTATTATTTAGGCTTCTCAATGTGGAAAGATTTGACTTATCCTTTATTAGGGCAATTTATGTTCACTAATGGTCAAGATTATGCTTTCAGTAATTATCAACTAAACACTATTAGGCTATGGAACAAAGCTACACCAGTCAGCAATTTGTGCTATTTTACTCAACCGAAAAGATTGTTTGAAATAAACCAAGAGAGAACAAAATTAACTGAATTTAATGATACTTTATTTAAGAATATACTAAATTTGTTAACTATAAGACCAATTACACAAGATACCGATATTGGCTATGAATATTCAGAACTGGATCACATGATTGGTGGTACTAGATTAAGACCATATTTGTCCATTCAAAACTTTGAAAAACAATTAACTAATCGTCATAAACTATTCGCCATTTCTTTATATGAGTTGGTAAAATATGATAAACCAACCAATTATTTGAATTTAAGAAGTAATTATGAACCGATGGGATTTAGACCTAAATTTCAAAGGTTATATGACAAATACACTTATGAGTATAGAGATATTGTTTTGAACTATTATCCAAGAGATTTTTATGGTTTTCAACTTGTTGATAGAATGTTGAAGAAAGCACCGAAACAAACTAGTAAATTCTGGGACTTGAAACATCCGGTATATGAATGGGCTAACGTACCACCGCCAGATACTAATAATATACCAAGAAACATACAATTACCTCAATTTTAAATTTTTTTTTAATATAAAAACAAATATCAATAAAAGTTTAAAAAATAAAATCTCTATTTTCAAAAATATTTTTTTATTCAGTTAAAATATTTTAAATAACTTAAGAATTAAAATCAAAATGTTCCTAAAAAAATTTATCCTTAAAGATGCGTTTATAAATTAATTTATAATTATGACATACTTATTAACTACTTTATTATTGAAAAAGTTATTTGCTAAAGCATTAATTTAAATTTTGTTTTGGTAAACTTCCAGGACAGTAAAGATTAGTTTGATAATTTTCCGTTTTGACTTCATAAAATATAAATTGAGGTTGGCTCTTACAATAAGTAGAATTAGCTGATTTGATTCTAGTAAAGCATAAAGTATCTAAACTTTTGTCTAATAAAATTTCAAGATTTTTATAAACACAATCGTTTACACCTAAATTACAATCAATTTTAAGTGATGTAACTTCTATCCGGGGTGTTGAATATGAACAAAGCATTTTGTTTGAAAATTGTTGTATTTTGTTTTTATTCAAATCAATTTTAAAACCATAAAAGCCAATTTGTTGTTTAGAAAAAGCATAGTTTTGAATTTTGGCTAGTTTTCCATTTTGATTTGATAAATTTATACCATATAAACGATTTAATTTTGTAATATTTGGTGTTGTTGTTAAAAAATTGTTTGCCAAATTCAAAGTGCTTAGTTGAGGCGATGCATCGAAAGAATCAATGTTAATTGTTTTTATCAAATTTTTTGATAAATCCAAATCATATAAGTTAGGAAACTTGGATAAGTCTAATTTACTCAAACTGGTCAGTTTATTATTGAACATGTTCAAAGAAATCAGTGATTTAAATTCAGAATTAAAGTTTATTTTACTTAATAAATTATTACTTAAAGTTAAAGTAAATAGTCTTTGAAGACCAATCAAAGAAACTTGGATTAATTTGTTCGAATCTAAGTACAAAGTTTCAAGAGAGCCTAAATTTGAAAGGGTGAAGCTTGTCAAAAAATTATTTTTTAAGCTTAAAGTTTTTAAAAATTTATAAGAACTAAAAAATGCATTTGAAATCGATGGTATGCTATTCGTATCCAAATATAACTCATTTAAACTCAAATAAGTGTCTTTTGGAAGAACAATGTTCTCAACTTTAAGTTTATTTTTAGACAAATTTAAGACTCTTAAATAACTGGAATTTATTATTGAATTTTTGATTGTAATTAAACTATTACCACTTAAATCTAATTTTGTCAAAGCTGTTAAATAAACGATTGATAAACTTTGAATTAAATTATTCGATAAATTTAAATCTTCCAAGAAAAACAAATTTTTAAAAGTATTTGAACTAATTAGTTTTAAATTATTTCCTGACACATCAAGTCTGGTTAAATATTTTAAATTTGAAAATGATATGGTTTGGATCATATTTTTTGATAAATCTAAATTACTTATAATCGGAGCATTGTTTAAAATAGTTTGCGAAAAAGAGCTTAATTTGTTATTAGACAATTTTAATTCTTTCATTTTTTGAAAAACGTTTGGTAAACTAAAACTATTTAGTAAATTATTAGATAAGTCTAAATAAGATACAGATGGAAATTTAGATAAAAATTGACCTGATATACTAGTAAGTCTTAAATTTGTAAGTACAAGAATATCTAATTGTTGATGTGTTGAAATGTCTGGGAGATATTTAAACATTGAATAAGAATTGTCAATTTCTAGCTTAAACAATTTAGGTAAAAAAGTAAACGGAAGTGTAAAATAGCTTACATTTAGCAAATATAGAAATACTAAATTATCTAAGTTTGTTAATTGGAAATTTGAAGCACTTACATTTTTAAAATAAGCATTTTCAAGATAGCTTAAATTAGCTAAAATTAAATCATTTAATATTAAATTAGTTAATTCAAAGAGTCTTATTTTACTGTTATAAACAGTTACATTTTTATAATTATTATTATCAATTTTGAGATATTCTAAACTTATCATATTAGAAATATATAGGCTTTCAAAAAAATTATTAGATATATCAATATAAGATAAAAATTTTAAATTTTCTAAACTAAGTGAGCCTTTAATTCTATTAGAAGAAAGATACAAACTAAATAGATTAGGAAAATTTTGAAAAAAACCATTTGGTATATTAGCTATTTGATTATTGTCTAAATATAAAATACTTAAAGTAGGTATATTAGAAAGTAGTGAAATATCAACAATTGAATTGTTTCTTAAATTTAACTCTTCTAAATATAAATTACCAATTACAGTGCAAAATTCCAAAGTAGTTAAACCATTATTAAATAAACTCAATTTTTTTACACCACAATAAGCAATAGCTAGACTCTGAATTTGATTATTGTCTAAATTTAGACTGTTTAACAAATATAAATTTTCGATGCCAACCTTTCTTAGTTTGTTGTTATTTAATCTAACTTCGCTTAACTTTTGCAAATCTTTAATGTAAATTTCGACAAGGTTGTTATTAGATAAGTCTAAAAAATTTAATTCTGGTACTAAGCCGGATCCTTCAGGATCTAAATACTCGATCTTATTTGAAGCCAAGCTTAAATAGCTGAGTGATGGTAAACTAGTAAGTAAGTTTAAATGATTTAGCTGGTTATTATTTACATTTAGATTTTTTAGATTGGTTAAGTTTGTTAAAGTTATTTGTTTTAATTTATTATCACTAATGACCACATCGGTTAAATTAACCAAATTACTTAAGGATAAATCTTCCAAATAAGTATTTCCCACGTTTAATCCTGTGAGACTTTTTAATCTATTGATTTCATCACAAGTTTTGAATTTAGCATTTGTGATTGTTAAAAATTTAGTTAATTTTTCTATATATATAAAAGAACCCGATTCAATAAAATCAACATTTGCTAATACCAAAATATCAAGAGTTTTAACACTCCTAAACGAAAATAATGAAATATTTTGATAGCTTGTAAAAGCTATGTTAAGTGTATCTATTTCGAGACCAGAAAAAGCATCTTGCGGTATTTTATTTGAATTCTGGATATTCAAGATGTATTTTGCTTCCGGTGGATTTGGAACTTTTTCATAATCAAAAGGTGTTGTATAATTTCCACACCAACATTGAGTCAAATTTTCACTTATTTGGTAACTTGAACATCCATTAAATGGACATGCATATGATTCATATGAAATCAAAAATAAAATCAAAATTTCTAGATATTTCATTTCACTATAAATTAAAATGAAATTTTATTTTTCAAGTTATTTATATATAATTATTATTTTACTTTCATGATTTCAATTGACGAAAACATTTTAAAAAAGAAATTACTAAATGATAATAGTCATAAAAATAATTTAAAAATAAAGTTTTTGAAATTTTATTTAAAAATTAATGTTGATGTTTAATATGAAACCTTTGACAAAGATAAATAAAATTTAAATAAACTAATCTGAAAATATATTTAAGTAAGAATGCTCAAACATTCTTATAACAAAAGCATGTAAAAAAAAATTTATATGGAATCAAAAATAAAAATTTCTAGATATTTAATTTCACTTGAATATAAATACAAATTTCAAATTTTGAGTTATTTATTTATAGATTTATTTTCATGATTTTAATTGACAAAAACATTTTAAAAAGAAATAACTAATGATAATAGTCATGAAAATAATTTAACAAAAAAAAAAATAAAATATTTGAAATTTCAATTTTATTAAAAAATTTATTTTTAAATAAATGATAATTGACTTTGTATAATTAAAATTTTTATGCTTAAAAAATTAATTTACCTTTAGATATTTACAAAAAAGAATATCTTTAAATTCTATTGAATAAGATAAGATCAAACTTAATAAATTTTATATTAAAAAAAAATTATCTATTTTTTTTTACCTTTTAATCCCAATTTTTTATCCAAGTTAAGTTCGAATGTTGTAATAAGAGATTTGAAGACAGAATCTTCTAGATTTTCGTTTTTAGACATCCAATAATCTTTTAATTCGTTTGTTGTCAAATAATTATCTTTATCTTTATCAAGTTCTTTGAAAACTTTTGTATATTCTGACATTAAAGATTCTTATTAATTGAATTGAAATTTTTTAAAAATTTTGGTTGAAAATTTATCTAATTAAATTACCATATTTGTGAGAATGTTTTACATATCTGATAAACTCTAAAATAATAAGTACTTGTATATTGTACAATGCTCAAATAAAACTTTATAATATATACCTTCAACTGGTATTCCTGAATGATAATTAATATCATGTAAAGCGTAATTTCTATGTATAGGATAATTAGCTAATAGCTCAACATTAAATTTACTTATTAACTTGGCAAAATCAGCAAAATTCAAACTTCCATCTTGGTCTAAATCTACTTTTTTGAATTCTTCTTGTAATAAAATCTCGTAAATGTTTTTATGATTAGGCATTTTTTTTTTTAAATTTTCTTAAACTATATTTTAAAAATAAATTATAATTTTTTGTTTTGAATTTTTATGCTTGAACTAACTATTGAATCTTTGGATGCAATTAAAGGAAAAAGCATATATTGTATTATATAACGAGCATATATTATATAATTAGCATATATTTTAAGGCGTAGAAAAAAAAGAAGTTACAATTAAATTTTTTTTAAGCTTTATTTTAAAAATTTTAGTTATATAATAATTTATTTTAATTTTAAGAAAAATATTATAAATTATTTCAAATTGTATTTGTTTATGCTTAATTTGAAACCTTTGACTAAAAAAAAATAAATAAAAATTAATCATTTAAAATAGTTGAATTTTAAGAAAACTAACCTGAAAATATTTATAAGTAAGAATGTTCAAATATTCTTTGGAAAAAGCAGATTAAAAAAATTAAAAAAAAAAATATGAATATTTTCACAGCTTACCTTCTAAGCTTACTTTTTTATCAGAATCAAGATCGAATGTGCCAATTATTGATTTGACTGAATTATCGTCCAAATCTACACCTTTTTCAGCCCAGTCTTTTTTTATTTCTGATACTGATAGATAACCATCACTGTCTGTATCTATTTCTTTAAACATTTCAGTATACTCTTCTAGTAAAGATCCTAGTTAAAATAAGTGTTTAAATAAATGGCTCTTGAATATTTATCAAGCATTTAAATTACCAAAAGTGTTGTTTCGTTTTATGTAGTGTATGAACTCTTCAACTGAAATTCCATAACTATTATCGCTGTCATATTTATTGAAAATTTTCTCAATTTCAGAATCGGACAATTCGTCAAAACCATATTTGTTCAAAATGCGAGTAAACTCATCAAGATTCAAAAAGCCATCTCCATCACGATCAACTTTGTTAAAATCTTCTTTCAATAAATTCTCAAAATAGCAATTTGTTGCCAAGTTATGCTTATAATTAGAATTTTTCCTGTTATTACTTTTGGTGAACATTTTTTTTTTATTTTTGTTTTTTACTTTTATTTTTCAGCATATTAGAGAGCATTTTTCAGCTATATTTATACAAAGTTTCTATTCAATAGGGATAAAGTACTTGCGTTTTTTTTTTATTTGATTTCGTTTTATATCAAAATAAGTAAATCCTATTAAATAAAACCCTAGTTGAAATTGACAAGTTTTTTTTTTAAAAAAGAAATAAAATTTAATTCTATGTCAAAAGATTTTTATTAAAATTGAATTTTTTTTTTAAATATAAAAATAACATTTTATTATTCTTTTTAGCTTTGTTTCCAAATTTTTAATTTTTTGACTTGAAAAAAAATTAATATTAAATGCCAAGTTAGAATTTAAAAATATATATATTTTAAAATGAATTTTACTTTGAAATATTTAAATGAAAGAACATTTTGATATTCTTGATTTAAGAAAAATTAATTTAAATTATTAAGCAAAATGAATTTTATGAAAAAAATACCTTGTAAACTAATTAAACCATCAGAGTTTTCATCAAAAGCTCTAACAATCGAAGCTATAGAATCATCACTTAAATGGATGCCTTTTTCAGCCCAGTCTTCTTTGATTTCTTCTAAAGTAACTGAACCACTGCTATCTTTGTCTATAGATCTAAACATTTCAGCATATTCATTCATTAAATTAGCTTAAAATAAAATTTTTGTTAACTTTGAATAAAAAATGTTTAACTTCTTTTAAGCTTACAATATTTATCAGTATGCTTGATATATTCAATAACCTCTAAATTATGAAAAAAATAACATTAAAAAAAAGATTTAAAATTCTTTTTAAATTTTAAAATCTTTAACCGTTTAGTGATATTCCTGAATTTTTTGTATTTTGATCAGCATATGTTCTTTTCAAGTCATAGTCAGATGTTAAAGCAAACCCGTATTTGAGCAAAAATTGAGCAAATTCGCCTAAATCTAAAAACCCGTCTGAATTTGAATCAGCTTTTTTGAATTGGTTTTCTAAATGTTTTTCAAAAAAAAGTTTCATCTTTCTCAAATGTAGATTTTTGTTACATACATGTTAGATTTTTTATAAGCATTATTTATACCTCAGTTAAATAAAAATTTTAAAAAATTTTGACGCAAAAAAACTTGTAATTACTAATTTACAAAATTAATCAAGCTTAAATATAATAAATGACAAAAAAGTTTTTCATAAAAAAATTTATTACTAATAGAAATTATTATGTATTTAAAAATAATAATTAAATATTTAAGTAATTTAGCAAGATACGTATTTGCTATCGTCATTTTTCTTCTCTTCTAACTCATGATGATGAAGACACTGTAGTTTATTATCTTTTAGATCATATTTAAACCTAAAATTGTATCTTCTATAAAACAAATCTAAATAGTAAAAAGTAAAAGAAGAAATCACGCATCCTAACAAAGAACCAGCGATAACATCAGTCGGATGGTGCTTGTTATCAATTACACGACTTAACGCAACGAACCATGCCAAAGTGAATAATAAAAATTGAAAAAATTGAGGCAAAAAACCCAAATTTCGTTTCTTCCAGAACTTGTTTATAAATAAAATTAAGAATATACAAGTGTAAAATGAAGTTGATGCATGTCCGGATGGAAACGATTTTCTAGACTCGTTTATTTCGCTTATGTTTTGTGAACCACACTTTAAATTTTCGCCTGGTACTATATAAGTTACAGCAGGATTTTGGCAAAGTGTTGCAAACGGGCTTTCAACTGGTTTGCATATATCCAAAAAGTTTGGTCTTAATCGACCGACTGTGTTTTTACCTAAATTGGTAATTATAAAAGTGGCCAATAAGCCGAATAAAAAAGCTCCATAATTGATCAATAAATTTCCTATTTGTTCTTTTAGCTCTATTATTTTAGAATTTGGCAAAATAATTTTATAGTTGTTGTGAAAGTAGAGTTTTTTGTTTTTGTTTTTGACGTAAATAGTTCGAATTATTTCAGTAAGGCTCATAAACAAAAATGGTGTTGGCAGTGCAAGCGTCATTAGAAGCCAGTTAGGAAAAGTCGAACTTTTATATGGCATGTTCACCGAATAATCATTGCAATAAAATCCTGATTTGAACGGAACTGTAAAATACTTTACAAATAATAAAACCAAGAGCATTATGAACAAGAGTATTAGATCGTATGCGATTTTGGACCAGTGAATCATATCCATTTTGAGTTTTTAAGTTTTCAGTTTTTGAAAACAATTTATTTATGTTTTGTTAAAATTTATTAATAGTTTATGTATTTTTAATATGTTTGAATTCTGAGCATAATATGATTTGAGAATATTGAGCCTATGTTTACAAAAAACTTGAAATTTTCAGAAAATTTTTTATTTATTTATAAAAAAAAAAATTTTTTAAAAATTTAATTAATTAAAACTATTACTGATAGAACTTTTGATTTTTGTCAAAAATGTTTCAAAAAAGTCTGCAAAAAAGCTTTAAAAATGAAAATTACAAATTGCAATTAAGTTCTATAAAACATGTTTCAATTAAAGTTAATTTTATTATGATCGAGTATTGGTAAAGTATGTTAAAAGAGCTCGAAAATAGACTTTAAGCTTAAATTAAATATTATTTTATTTTAAAAAATTGAATTTAAAGATCTAAAATAAACTTATTTGTATCATTGGGAATAAATTTCAGTTTTAGTGACTCAATACTTAATACATTTTAAAAAACTAATTGCTAACTAAGTGCTTAAGCGTATAAGTGATTTTTTAGACCTCTTGAAATGTGCAAAAAACATTTGAATTAATTAAAAACAAATTCTAAACATTTTGATTTGCATTATTTTATTAGAAATTAAATTTGTCCTTTTTTCGA
The DNA here is from genome assembly GCA_021432725.1 of Brachionus angularis. Taxonomy (NCBI): domain Eukaryota; kingdom Metazoa; phylum Rotifera; class Eurotatoria; order Ploima; family Brachionidae; genus Brachionus; species Brachionus angularis. Next base: position 1,591,574 of record JAJVDD010000001.1, on the reverse strand, counting down.
TTTATTGATTCTTAATCAATATTTAAAATTTTGCAACTTTAATAAAAAAAAATAATCTAAAATTAATAAAATAAAAATTAAAATATATTTTATTGATTTTAAATAAAAATTTAAAAAATTTTATTATAAACTAAAATTTTTGTCTTTTACAAAACAGTAAATTTGAAATAAATAGAAAAAAATAGAAAAAAAAAACAGTCTTTTTAAATCGTTATTTTTTTGGCGGTAATGACTCATGCTGAAAAAAGCGAGTTTATTAAATAATTTTTTTTTTGATAAAATAAAAATATATTTTGAATTAATAAAAAAATATATAATATATAAAATTTTTTTTTTTTAAAACTTAAAAATGGCACTGGCTTTTAACTTTTTTGACCAATCAGACCCTTATGATTTTTGCTTAATCAATAATAATACTAATTTTCAATTTTTCGATTTGAACAATTTGATAAAAGATGAAAATTTTCATATATTTGAATCAAATGATAGTTTGGTTTTTAACCAAACTGATTCTGCTCTAAGTACACTTTTATAAAATTCACTTCAAATCCTAGCTACAATTAAAAACCTTTTTATTCTAATAAAATAACAAAAGGCAAAAATTCCGAGTCTAAAAATCAAACTTTTGAATTTTCAATAAACAAAAGTTTGATTAAATATCAATCAGATTTGGCTGATTTGGGCGAAACAAGCTCGTTCGAGACTTCATTCGACTCGGATCATAAACCCGTGAACACAAGTAAAGATAGCCCAGAAGACCTAAATTTAAGTTTAAAAACAAAATCAGGAACTAATAGAAAAAAACAAAATTTTTCACCCATTTTAAGAAAAAAGTCTACAAAACACAAACATTCAACCAGACACAGATTTGATGATAATCAGGTAAATTTTTTGGTTTAAAAAAAAAAAACATTTCATATCTTATAATTTTAAAAATATTTAGCTAGAAAAATTAGAAGAAGAATTTGCCAAGTCAAAATATCCCAAGCCAGACGAGATCGACCGAATCGCGCAAAGTTTAGGCATATCAATACATACAATTACTATTTGGTTCCAGAACAAGAGAGCTCGTTTAAAAAGGTTAAAATTATGAATAATCTCATAAATATGCTCTTGAGAAGAACTTATTGTAATTATATAACTGTTTTATTTTTTTATTCGCATTTTAGCATTTTAAAATTGATCCATACATATAAACAAATATTTAAACTTAAAAAAAAACGATCAATTTTAATAATTATTAATTCTATTAACCATTTTTATTATTATTATTATTCTAAGTATTCATTATTATTATTATTAACAATTTTTTTTTTTCAATCAAATTGAAACTTGAATCTTCTTTACTTATATGTATATTGTTTTAATAAAATTTTTGATTATTGAATTAATTGTTTTTATTATTTTTTTTTTATTTATTCCAGTAGACCTTCTTCTAGGAACAATTTTATTAATATTTTTTTTATTTTTGAAGCGAAATAATCAAATTATTGTTTATAATATTAAAAAAGAAAAAAATACGAAATTTAAATGTAAATAATTTATTTATATCATAAATATAAATAACAAAAAAGCCTGACTTTTATTAATATTTCAAGATTTTCTCATAATTAAAGAAAACAAAAAAAATTCACTTATTATTTTTTTTCATGATTATTTATTATCTAAGTTTTAAATATATAGAAAAATAAAGAAAGTAAATTACAAAAATTAATTACATTTGTAATTAAGTTAAAAAAAAATGAACTCGAGTTCAAATTCAAGCTTGTTTCAAATCGATGTGTGTTATTCTATATACAAAATATATGATACTTACTTCGACAAATCGATCAACTCAACTGGCCTGCTATTAAACTTATTAAACGTTTTAGTATTTTATATTTTAATCGCGAAAAAATATATTAAAAGCAATATGTACAAGTATTTATTATTTAAATCTTTATTTGACGCTTATTACTCGTTGAGAAATTTGTTGTTTATATTTTATGATTGTAATTATTGCAATGTAAAGCCAAGTCCAGTTTTGTTGGTAATTTACTGGATATTGATTCTATATCTTGGCTTCGTTTGTCAGATGTGTTCAATACTATGTGAAATTGGCGCTTATTTTGAAAGATACAAAAGCTTGTCTCAAGTTTTAAAAAAATTTAAAAAAATTTCTTTCAAAAAAAGTCTTTTGTTTATGGTCTTGTTCAGTTCGGTATTTTATAGCTATAAATTTTTCGAAAGGTATATAAAAAGAGTTAATTTTAACAAGTATTCTAATCAAAGTGAATACATTTTAGCTTTTAGCAAATTTGGTACATCCGATTTGTTGCTAAATATTGAATTTTTGCATAACATTATTCGAGATTGTGTTTGTGTTTTGATAATTTTGGTACTTAACATATTGACTGGGTTTAAGATAAAAAAATCTTTGGACAAAAAGTCTAGTTTAATTGATATGAACAAGAGCAAAAGTGAAAGCAGTGAAATGAAGATCAAAAAGAACAAATCTTTGACAAGATTAAAAGTTATTAAAGCTGAAATAAAAATTTCGTTTATGGTTGTAACAACCGGAACTATAACCATAATCGGACATGGTCTTATTTTTGTCTACAATGTGCCTAATATTGTTCTCAAGACAAGTTTTTGTTTTTATTCGTTTGCCAATTTTTGTTATTCATTGTCATATGCTATCAATTTTATAATTTATTACATTTTTAACAACACTTTTAGATCTGAATTTAATCAAATATTTAATAAATTAATAAAAACAGTTTTTCCAAATTGCAATAAATCTCATTTAGATCGATCATTTACAACTTCAAGTTTTTAAAAAAATAAAAAACTTTAAAATCAACTTTAAAACCGGTTATTTTTTATGCTAATAAAATTTTCTAAAAATAAAATCTATTAATCACTAAAATAATTTCCTTCATTAGAAACACATATCTCCCATCTTTCTGGCAGCATTTTAATCCCTCGCTCGTAGAAACTGGCTGGTTTTGAGGTGAAATATTGACTGATGTCTTTTTTGATTTCCTCCAAGTCTGAGTAACTTTTTGCATTTGCCATTCGGAAAAAACTAATTTCTAAAATAGGATTCTATACTTAAAGTAATTCAGTAAATAGTTTACCAAATATTACAATAAATAAATATTCAAATTGTTTTAGATTAGATTATTAAATCTTAAAGATCAACTAATTCAAGTACATTATTATTCTATTCTTTGACTTTAAAAAAGACATTTCAATAGAAATTCATAAATGTGGAAAAAATAATTTCAAATTCAATTAAAAATTAATTTTTCAATTTGATTTATAATAAAATAACAGTTCTTTATAAATATTTAACAAGTATAAAATTTTATAAGATTAAGATCAAAAATTAAAAATAAAATTTCAGTTTTTTACCGTATTATCAAAAATAGCCTCAAGTATTTTTTTTTTCTTTTTTTATTTCAGCTCCAATTAATTTTAGAAACAAAAAAAAAAGTGAAAATTATTAAATTCTGTTTCTTTATTTTAAATCGTTTCTTATCTTGTTTTTTTTTTTTTTTTATTTTCGTTTGTAAGTAAGAGTATTTAATTTTTCAAAAATTAATTTTTTTTTATTTTTTATATATTATATATTCACAAGATCATTGAATTGATTACTTTTTATTTTATTGGATTATTATTTGTAAAAATTTATTTATTTTGGCCAATAAAAATTGTAATTTATTTTGTTCAAATACGAGGAAATAAAAAGTGAAAAAAAATAAATAAAATAAATTAAAAGTCAAAAATTAGAAAATATTTTTTAATTTAAACTATTAATTATAGTTAAATAAGGATCAAAAACAAATAAAAATAAAAAATCAAAATTAAAATTGTCGTCAATCAAAATTAATTTTTATTTTTTTTATCAAAAAAACTCCCATTTTCAGTTAGGTTATTAAATTTGACATAAAAATTGCAATTTAAAGAAGAAGAAGAAGAGAAAAAATAGTAAATAATTAAAATTTTTTTCTATTTATTTTAAACAGCAAATAGGTAATAATTAAAAATTAATATCTCAACTTCTCCTAGTTCTCTACAAATACAAAATCGGATTAAAAAACTTTAATATAAAAATAAAACAAAATGCTTATTGGATTTTTAAATTATTATTATTTTTTTTAATTCTACAATTTTCGTATCTAAGTGCCATATAATTAAAGAGACAGAGATAAAAATATATAGAAAAGAAAAACTTATCTCTTAATACTCAAATTAGATTGAGATTAAGTAGTTTTTAATCCAAATCGAAAATAGCTTGTTAATTGATAAATTAATTAATTAAAAATTTACCTATATAAAAAGTTTTGTCTCTGTTATTAGAATGGAAACTTTTTTTTTTTTCTAAAAATTTTAATATAATAAAAAATAAAAAATCTCTTGTAGAGAAAATTACTTATTAAATTAATTCTAAAAGCCGAGAATGTAATTTTTTTTTTTTTTTATTTCTTTTGTTATTCAAAGCTGAAAAGATAATCAAACAAATAAGGCCGAAAATAAATTAATAAAGGTAATACACCTAATTAAGTACTTAGTCGGAAATATTTTATTAATTAAATCGGAAATATTTTAGTTTATCACACGAACAAAAAAAAAGAGAAGAAGTGAATTGAATTGAATTTTAAAATTTCAATTCGAGTGAAAAATATTAAAAATAATTTTATTACTTTTATTTTATTTTTTAATAAAAAAAAAATTCAATAAAAAAAGCTAAAAACAAAAAAAAATAATTCTTTATAATCTTTTTTTAGCAGCGTTTGTATTAGACACCATAAAAAAATACAGGTAAAGTAAGTTAAAAGACCTTTAAAATCAAAAGCGGAAAATAAGTTTTATTATATTTTATTTTTATTTTTTATATTTTTGTTGAGTTTTTTATTTTAAAGGTTCTAAAATCCAGTGTTAATAAAAAAAAATAACCTTTTTTGAAGTTATTTAAATAATAAATCACATAATTAAAAAGTCTGTCTGTCTTGGATATTTTATATTCCATATAAAAACTTGGGAATTTATTAGAATTTATTTAAAAAAAAAATAATGTTAAATTAAATGTTTAAAAATAAAGTTAAACAAGAGTTTGTTATCTAGATTTATATTGAATAACATTATTTTCATAAAACAACAACACATCACGAATATGTTTTTTTTTTAGAATCAGCCAATAAATTCTGATAATTATTTGTTTTTCTAAGCTCAACAACAATAAGTGTAGTTGATCTTATGTAATTTAAATATTTTATAGCCGTGAAGCTCGAATTTCAAAATTTTTCAAATTAACTCCTAATTAATTTTTTTACTTATTTTTTTGTATACATTTAATATATTTTACATTTTTTGTATAAATACTAAATTGTTTTTGTTATTTTATAGATTTAAATAAAATTAAAAAAAAAGAATTTTTTTTTTCCATTTCCAATACCAGAACCACAAAATGAATCAAAAAAATTTACATGAATTAAAATTAAACGAACTAATTAGTTTATGCAAATCAGAATTTGTAAGTATTTTTTTCTATTCTTATTTCCGTTTTAAATGAAAATAGATAAAATTCCATCACAGATAAATTTATTAAAATTAAAATTTTTAATAAAAATAGCCAATAAAATGTAAAGTCTCCACCCGAATCGGTTTTGTATAAAAAAAATTTTCAAGTGGAATTAAAATCTTTTTTTTTTTTAAACTAAATTAAAATTCTTTTTAACTTTTGAATTTTTAATTAAATTTTTTTTTTGTTTTTTAGTTTAAACTAATTGAAAAAAGCTCAAATTCAAAAGAAAGTTATTTAAAATTAATAGAATTAATTCAAGAATCGAATAAATCAGAGATTGAAGAGCCGAGAAAAATGAGTAGAGAAAAAATAGCAGATATAAACTCAGAAGAGACTGTTTGTAATTTGACTGCATCACAATTAGAATTAGCAAGTGCTTTGTTTTTGTATAATTCGTCCGTGGAATCGAACGAGTCAACACGCTCATTGAGAAGATCACAAGCAAAGATAAATTTGATTTGCAAGAATCAGTCAGTTTCGTTTAATTCGAACGAAGGAGATTCAGTTGTGTCAACTGCCGAAGAACACCAAATAACCAAATTACAAGTAGAAAGTGATTTGAAAAAGTTAAAACCAAAATCACATTCATCCACAGCTTCATTGAAAAAAATGTTCAAAAAGAATGTTGAACAATCTTTAACATTTAATGTGGATATTGCAAGTACTCCAAAAAAAATTGTAAAAAGATCTTCAACGCCAAAAGCATTTAAAAGAAACTATCCATTGACTAGTACATTGATAAAAAGCGAAGTGAAGAAAGCAGAAAAAAAGATACCACCACCATTACTTTCTTCTTCATCTGTAAAAGATTGTAAATTAGTTAAAAGAAAAAGGTCCCAATCAGGATCAAGAAAAGATGGTAAAAAAGTAAAATGTGAATGTTGTTGTAAAAGAAAAATTTTAGTTTCAAAAAAAAATAAAAATTTAAATAATTTAAAATATCCAATTAAATATTGTCCAAATTTAAAATTAAAAGACATCGATAGATGTGAATTAAAATCAATGGGAACTGTTTATGACAATTGTTTACAACCAGTGTTGAAAAATTGTTACAACTATGGTGATTACAATGTTTGGTTTTTGTAATCAAAAAATTTTTAAATTTTATTTTATTTCAATTTTATATGATTTATTAATTGCGTAGAATTTTTAAATTTGTTTTTTTAATTTGAACCGATTTAATTTAAATAAATTTTTTTAAAAATTTAAAAATTTGTCTTTTAAATTCTTAAATATCATATAGTATAATATATCAAATATATTTTTATCATATACCCAGATTCCTAAATGTTGAATTTAAATTTAAGCTAAAATCCTTATTAAGAATCATTTTTATTTAAAAAATATATTGATTTCCCAATCTGTGCAGATTAAAGCAGTCTTTCTTTAAAATGTAGAGCGCGAATAGTTGGAAGAGTGATTTTAAATTGTAGGTAAAATATTAAAATATTTAGATAGTAGAAGAATGTTAAAATATAATTGGTGCAACAATATAAGATTCAAATACTGGAAAAGTTATATTTGAGAACAATTTATTAATATTTTACAAAATCAAAATTTCAATATTTTTTTGGAAAGATGAATGCTATAATGCTATTTCAAATCATATTAATATGAGAAAGCATATTATTAAATATAAAGTTTGGTGATTAAAAAATTTTAAGCTTATAATTGCTTTAATAAATTTTATTTGCTAGATAACTTTTCCTAGAACTGCAGGAATTTTGTCAAATAGGTTCTAATTAATCAATTTTGAAGTTAAATTTTTGTTTAATTTATCAAGAGAATTGAAATAAAAATTAGATATATTAATTTTTATCAATGTTTTATATGCTTGAAAATGTCAAATTTTATCACGTTTAAACAATATAAAAAATAAACAATTCTTAAGAGACTTTTTAAAACTCAAAATACTAAAAAAAAAAAATTAAAGTTTTTTTTTATCTAGATTTTTTCATAAGATTAAAAAATAATTCAGAAATTTTTGTTAAAATAAATTTTAGCATTTCACTTACTAATTTAGTATATTCGTGATTAATTAAAAACCTTAATCTTATTTGCCATCTGATATATTTAATTGATTTTGAAAATAGAATTTAATAAAAAAAAAAAAAAAAAAATATATATATATATATATATATTCCATCAAATATCAAAATACCGATATTGGATTTACGTAACCTATTTTCGAGGCTAGAATAACATTTGGTTGGATTTAATTTAAGTCATAAAACACATTATAAATCAAATTTCATGCACTATGACTTTTGAATTGGAAGAGATTAGAAATATTAAAAAAAAAAAAGAATTCAAAAATTTTAAATCAAAAAGAACCGTAAAACTTAATTTATTATGAACCGTTTTTCTTCTTTATAAAGAAAAAAAAATTTTTTACACTTATTGATTTTTAAATGAGCTTTTAAAAATAAGGAACTAAAACAGCTCTGGGCAATTTAACTTCTGATATGCTTTTTTTAATATTTTCAAAATAACTATTTCGAAATAGTTATTTCCGTCTTAATTTATTTATCATTAAATATATCAAAAAGAATAATTAAAACTTAATTATCTATGTATTTAAGTGTTGAAAAATATTTTACAACAAGTGAAATTTTGAACAAAACAAAAAACAAAATTCAAAACTGTTGCCAAATTCGGTGCACAAAAAAAAGCCTAATTAAATATCGATTAAATAAAGAAAAGAAACAATTAAATAGATAGTTAAACAGTCTGATTGAATTTGATGATAAGCCTAAATTATTTTGTAATTAAATTTGTGATTTATTTTTAAAAATAAAGGTAATAGGAATAAATCAAAAGCAAAAATGCCGACTCAGTTTTATATGTATATACATTTATATGTTTTTAATTAAAGCCAATTTAAAAAACGAAAGCTGAAAATTTAAAATTTAATTATATTTTTCCTTAGAAAAATTTTGTAACAAAAAATTTTTGAAGGGTCTTTTTTGATATTTAGTCAAAGCCGACTTTTCTTCGAAAAAATTGTTCAAGTGATTGTTTACTTATTTGAAACTATAGGTGGGAATTAAAACAAGTGATTTTAAATTATTGATTAAAAATATTTACTTTCTTTATGTTTTTAGACTGTTAACTCTTAAAAAAAAAAAAACTAATCCAATTTTAAAATAAAAACAAACAAGTGTTTTTTTGTTTTGATTTTTATTCAAAAACTAAAAGATATTTAAAATTCTTTTTTATTCTAATTTGATAGCTGGTAAAATAGTGCCAGAGCATTCTCCAAATCCAACTCTGAAACCTTCTCCTTGACAAAATCCTTTTGAATTAAAAAAATATATAAAATAAAATATATGAGAATTAACATTTTTAAATGTATAACCTCTCATTGTAACTGTGTCACCGTCTTGAAGAAAAACTCTTTTAACTTTACCCTCAGAGTCGAACAATATCGGCTCTTTACCCCTCCATGTAATTTCTAATAAAGACCCATACGAATCTTTAGTCTCTCCACTTATAGTGCCTGATGCCAACAAATCACCAGGTTTTACGTTGCAGCCAGTGATGGTGTGATGTGCCAATTGCTGTTTCATGGTCCAGTACATATATTTAAAATTCGATTTAGATATAACATGTTCTTGATTATTATGTTCTGCTAATCTAAGGCTAACTTCTAAATTAACATCAAACGTAAATGGATCTTGATGTTGCAAATAAGCAAAAGGTACAGGATTGTTTTGTTCTTCTCCTTTTAGAACAAACGGCATCATAGCTTCCATTGGCACAACCCATGGTGAAATTGTAGTGCCAAAATTTTTAGCAGTAAAAGGTCCTAGCGGTACATACTCCCATTTTTGGATGTCTCTAGCAGACCAATCGTTCATTATGACCATACCAAAAATATGCTCATGAGCCTTATTAATCGGTATAGGTTCTCCAAGTTGGTTACCCGGGCCTACAAAAAATGCCATTTCTAATTCAAAGTCTAGAGCCTTACAAGCTCCGAATACTGGTGGTTTAGTATCGTCTGGTTGACTTTGGCCAACTGGTCGTCTTATTGGAGTGCCTGATACTACAACTGAAGATGCTCGACCATGATAGCCAACTGGCAAATGTAACCAGTTAGGCATTAATGCGTTTTCTTTGCCTCGAAACATTATACCAACATTTGTAGCATGCTGTCTTGAAGAATAAAAATCTGTATAGTCACCAATTTGAGCTGGTAAATGCATTCTACATTCAGATCTATTTACTAAAGCAACTGCTCTTAATTCTTGATTATCACGTAAAATAGAGTTATCAGCTGATAACAATTCTTTTAGGCGTGATCTTGTCTCTTTCCAAGCCAAATGACCTAATGACATAAAATCATTTAAATAAGACTGTTCAAACACATTTTGATGATTCTTCATTATAGGTCCATCAAACAACTGTTTAATTTTTTTCAAATCTAAAACATGATCTCCTATAGCAACACCTATTCTTGGTGTTTCCTGTTTGATTTTAATAAATTTAAAAATATTTTATATATAATTATTAAATTAATAATTAAATTGATTACGTCTTGAGTAGTTGAAAAAACACCATATGGTAAATTATGATAAGAAAAATCACTATTTTCATCGATCGGAATAAAAGACATCCTTTTAAATTTTTTTGTTCCAAAAAAAAATATAAATTATTTTTATTCAAAATAAATTTATATGCAACGAAATGAATCGTTGTATCTCAAATTTTAACATAAAAATAAATTTTTATAAAAAAAATCTATTTAAGTATTTGAATTAGGTAAAAAAACAGATTAAAATTTAAAATAAAAATTTATTCAAGGCGATTGAAATTGAGAAGATGCATAGGAGCTCTTGGCAGAATTAATCGATTCCAAGAGTGAAGTAATTTTTTCATTAGGAAATTTTGTTTTACAACTAGGACAGTCTCTAGTGTTCTTAAAGACACGCTTTGCGCAATATCGATGCATTTTTGAAGAACAATTTTCACATGTAAAGAAACTTAAAACTATTGACTTGCACAAATAGCAATAATTTAAAGTATCATTGTCGAATATTTGCTTAATGAACTGAGACAACTCAATTAAAGCTCTACCATGAAGAGTAATCATATTCGGTTGATCAACTACTTCAATTAACCAGTTGTCTTGGATTAACTTTTCTATAATCATTCTTATTTCTCGATTTGTTGGCGCTTTGGAAATTTGAGATTGGGTTGAAGCAGCTTCAGCCGACATTTCTTCGAATAAATTATAAACTTCATTTACAATCGAATTATATTCGATGTAGCCCATATCCGATTCGACTATCAGTTCTAGAATTTTTCTAAACACTTTCAACTCCGTCGGGCTATACAGAGCAGATAAATTACCAATAGAGTTAGTATCACATAGTCTTATTATGCAATAATAGCTCAAACCTGTTATTTCGCAATTACCAGCTTTTATCTCTAAATTAAAATTTTTTATAACTTCGTTTATTTGTCGTAAAAAAGTAACATAATGTGTTTTAATATCAGAATCATTGTAATTAATGTTAAATTTTTTCAATACACTGCAAAATATAGCTTTAAAATTGATTTGATCGATAACACCTTTGCTTAAAAATATCTGTAAAAAATATTGCTGAGCATTGCTTAAAGACAATTCATTATTTGGCATTTTTTTTTTCAAGTTTTCAAGTATTAGAAATAGTTAAAAAAAATAAGGCGTGTTATTCTATATAAATGTTTCAACTGTTTATTTTGCAAGAATTTAAACAAGACTAAGTAAAAGTAAATTTTATTTAAACAAATCAAAAATTAAGTAAAAAAATTTTAAAGTTTATTTTATAAAAAACAAATCTTCAATTAATTTGCTTTCTTCCAGGTTCAGCTCGGTCTCATTTGGAACAACAGATTTTTTTTCAGAACCGTTTATGGACTCTTTTTTGTTTGTTTCTTTTATTATGAAATCTATCAAATCATCTTCTTGATTACTGCAACTCGATTCTAATTTTGTCGGCTTTTTTTCTTTTGGTGAATTTTGTTTAAGCTTCTTTTTTTTGAGCAACATTTTTTTGTACACAATATTGGCTAAATTGTCCAAGCTTTCATCATTCAAATCGTTCATTTTGATGCCCGAATCTGACTGATAATTGTTTTGATTCGATTGTTCCGGTCTTAAGCTTTGAATCGTGTTCAAACAAGCTTGATTTATGATCGGTATTAGTTGGTTAACTGGTACGACTGGAGCTGTGTGTGCTATTAATTTTTGATGCTCATTTTCGGATTTGAGTCTTGCAAGTTCTGCTAAGCGTTCTACATGTAGCCTTTGCTGTTCCAGAATTTCTTCTTGCTTTTTTTTAAGTATTTCTTCTTGTTGTTCTAGCAAAAGTTTAATTTTTTTTTGCTCTTCGGCTAGTTCGAGACGTTCTTTTACTAGATCTTGTTTTTTGAAGAAATCTTCGTCTTGTTTTAATACTGGCGATAAGCTTCGAGGGCTTAGATTTTTTGGAGTAGATGACTTAAACTTTTCACCAAAAACATCATCGTTTTGTTTAGTTTGAGCTTGTTTAAATTGCTCTTGTTCTGTTATTTTTTTAGCTTCTTTTTCTTTTTGAATATCATTTTGTAATTCTTTTAACTTTTGTTGTGTTTTTGAAAATTTTTTAAGCAATTTTTGTTTATCATTTAGTAAAATTTCTTGTTGTTTTAGAATCTCGGTTATTTCCAATTCTTTATGTTTACGTTCTTCTTCTAGCGATTTTTCTATTTTTTCTTTTTCTCCAGCAACTCTTTTTTTTTTTTTCAAATATAAAATCGGTTTTTGAAATTTATCAAAACTTGTAATTACTTGGCTAATTCTTTTATTAAATCAGCTATTCGAGCTTTGTCCGCAGGACATAAATCTTTTATAGTTATAGTCTTTTCTTCTTTTATTCTTTGTTCTTCATCGTCTGAATTTTCGTATAAGCATCTAAATGGGTTTAATTTTTTTGGTTCTTCTTTTACCTCTTGTTTTTTTTCCTCTTGTTGATACGAGTTCCTAAGTGAGACTAAAGTTGCTGACTTTTTTGGATATGGTTTTTCTTATATTAATTAAATAAAATTAAGCAACACATAATAAAAATATTTTAAATAAATCTTAAAACGTGAATATGAGTTTAGTTTGATTCTTATAATTTATATTTCTAGATATTCGGATTTAAATTTGACAAATTTATTATTTTAAATTTTTTTTATTGATTTTATTGATTTTGTTTAAAAACTAAAAAAAGACATTTCATAAACTAGGGTATTCGGGTTTAGTGACATATTTTTATCTAATGAACACTGCTTTTTAAAAAATACTTAATTGACATGTCTTTAAAACCGAAAAAGGCAATTTTTTCATAATTTTGAGTCTAATTTGGTCATATGTCTTTTAGCATTTACTGACTTGTTACTAATTTAGACTCAAAAATTGTCTATTTTCGGTTGTAAAGACATGTCATAAAAGCATTTTTAAAAGCAGTGTTCATTAGATAAGGACATGCAATTCTATTTATAATTACATGCCTCTAAAATCGAGCTTTTACCTTAGTTATGTTTTCTTAATATAAAAAATTTTGGAATAAATTTAGATTTAGAAAATAAATTATTTAATAATTACAAATTTTTATAGTTTATTTTAAATCTTCTTGCAACTTTTGGAATCTAAGCTTAATAAGAATAAAAGGTTTATTTTTAGAAAACCGATATTTTTTGATTATATATTACATTTTGCTCTAAAAGTAAATAAAAATCAAATGTATTATTACATTTAAATTTATAATTTTAGAAATATTATTTCTGTTTTCTCCAGGTGCTAAAGAAAAGAATAAAAATTATTATTCGTCTAGTTACAGCAATTTAAACATTAATTAGTTTTAATTTCAACTGTATTTCTAAGCTTAAATCAAATCCAACAAAAGATGTAAAAACTTGAAAATTTAATCAATAACTTTTAATTTTAGAGAAAAATTTAGATATGCTTCCGAAGAAAGCTTTATTAGATTACAACATAATAAACTTTAAGCTAAATTAAACAAATTCAAAAGAAAATGAAAAATAAAAAGCTTTCATTTAAAATAGTTTTCAAAAATTGGTAATTACCAGCTCTACTCCAGCATATTTCCGGTGGCTTATTAGATAACATTTTTTGATCAAATTTAAAAATAAAAAATAACCATTAAGATTTAATATAATTAAATTTATATACATACAAATTTTAATGAATTTGAAGTCGAAATAAAAATTTATAATTTTGAAAAATTTGGTCGTCAAGGGCCATAGTTTGAAATGTATTTGCTTGACAACTAGTCTTTATCAAAATTTTAAATGAAAATGAAAAGAACAAATTATTTTCTTTTTGTCTCGTAAAAAATTTGTAAAAATAAAAAAAAATATTCATTTATTAAAATTTGAATGAGAATTCCTGTTTTGTTTTTGAACCAGGTAAAAAAAAAATAATTTCTTGTATTTGCTAAAAATAATTGGGCATGATTTTCATTATTTGAATATGAATAAGACTAGGCTCATTGTTTTCCTACAAGGCTTTTTGTTCAAACTTGAATAGATTTATTTTAATTGTTTAGCAAAAGAAAATAACAAGTCTGAAAGAAAGAATTTATTTAAGAAAAACATTATATAATTTTATAAGGTTTATTGTTTATTTTTATAAAGGTAAAAAAGAAATTTAATTTAAATTATTTTAAAATGCTGTTTTTTTCTTAATAAATTTTTTCAATTTTCATTAAATATCCTTTTAATATTTATTATTATCTAGCTTTATTAAACTTCAAAATTTACAGGTAAAAAACTGATAAATTAAACAAAATTATTCTTGGAATTTTCTATTTGTTTTTGATTAATACTTTATTGACTCAAACTCAATTTCTAGTTTCCATAGAATTTTCAAAATACTAAAATCTTACTTTCTCTTATTAAAATTTAAATAACTTGATTAAGAAAAAAAAAATTTTTTTTTTCTAATAACTATCAATTTTTTTTTTAATGAGGAAATCTAAAAAAAAAATTAACTTTAAAAGCCTACATATTGTTTTTAAAAATTTTATTAAAAAAAAAAAAAACTTATAAACATATTTTGCCTTCTAAAACTTTTATTTAAATTAAAAAATAATTTTAAAAACAAATTTAAGAAGAGAAACATTTAAATAATTGTTATTGTTTATACATTAAAATAAAAAAAAAAAAAAATTTAAAAAATCGATTTTAATAAATGATTAATGCAGCTTTTGGTCTTTCGAAACTAAGTCGTGGTAAGGGAGAACAAATAGGATCAAATATTCAAGTGGTATATGATGACCAAGATTTGTTCGAGTATACTTATTCAGAAAACATATTTAATTCGAATTTGAATAATCAGAAATTTGCCAATGCAGACGAGAGTCGTAAATTAAATTTACCAAAAACATTTACCACTCGTAAAGGCGCTTTAGTTTTGTTCAGTGAAGATTTGTCTTCTTCAGAATTTTTATTTGATGATATTAATGAGCAATCATCTGAGCCTGAAACACCGATAAAAACACTTGGTGATTTGAGAAAATCTATTTTAGAATTTGGACTAAATGAAGAAGATAATCTAAAATTTGATAAACAATTAACTCTTGATTCTTTTCGAGAAAAAAAATTGCTTCTTAGTAATGAAAACTTGGAAAATTTAGAAAAAATAAGACCTGGGTTTTCGGCTAAGCGATACTTGGCCAATTGGTCTCGGAAATGGAAGCCTGATTTGTTAGAAAACTTGTCCAACAATGGTGTATTAAAGTTTGACACTTTGTACGAATTAAACGACCATCAGCCTAATTCAAAACAAAGAATAAACGATGATTTATCCCGAGTGCCACCAGCATATCGTATTCAAGATAAATGGTTGTCTTTAAACATACCAGCTATTAAAGGTTATCGGTTCTATCGAGTCGAAAGCAATCTCACAGAAAAGAGTAAAATTTAATAAAAAAAAAAAACAATTTTTTAGATTTTTAATTTTTATTTTTTAAGATGATTTGGATGAATTAAATTTAATTGGCAATCAACGACAAAATTTTATTCAAGAAGGAATTCAAGTATTTGACAAAGACGGTAACGATATAGAGTATCATAAATTGTCCAAAACCGATCAAGAAGCAGTTTTGACAGAGCTCTTAATACAAACAGCAATTCAATCAATAACTGAAAAAAGAATTGTAAATAGCAAAAAATAAAATTAAATAATATAAACTTATTAAATATTAATTCTTTAAATAAACAACAAATAAGGAATCAATTCAGGATTCTTTCAAATTAAATATTAATAAAGAAAAAGAAGTAAATAGCAACAATAATGAAAATTATTTTTTTGACAAAAAGGTACTAGATTTTAATTAATTTTGATTTTTATTTTTTTTTTCTGTAAATTAATTCCGATCAATTTAAAGCTCAAAGTGAAAGAATTCAATCCAGATGAATTAATTTCGAATTCTAATTTCAGTTTAACGTCATCTTCTTATTTGTTTCCGGCATTGAATGGCAACAAACTATCTTCGTTTTATCCCAAGAATAGCCAAAATATACACAGACATCTAGCCCCAATAGACTCTTCTTTTCGTTCTAATCCATCTACATCGAACTCTTTTTATAATAAAAGAATGAATAGTTTAATAGTAGAGTCAATAGAGCATAAGCTTGAGCCTAATTTTAATGATAGCTTAGCTCCAAATGAATTTAATGAAAAATCAAACATTGTTATCAAAGAAGAGCCTAAAAGACAAGTCCAAGCATCTAGAATACAACTAGGTTCTAAATTAAAATAATATTATTTTTTTAAATTTAAATTTTTAATTCTATTTTAAAAATAAGAAAATGTTTTGCCAAAAATAAATCCAATTAAAAAAGAACCTGTTTTAGTCGATTCTAATTCGACACGAAAAAATTATAATACAAATGAACAAAATAAGAAACAAGAGGGTGTAGTAATTTTAGCACCGGATGGTGAAGTATTAAAAATTGGTAAACCACTGCTCGATGAATCTGAAAAAGATAAAATGAAATCTAAAAAAGAAGACAACGTTGTATACAGATTATTTGACCAAATACCGCCATATCTTTATTACACCAATAAACTTGATGATAGTGTTAATATCGATTTTGAAAATGAAAATTTAAAAGCACTTAACGAAGAGCTTAAATCAGAAAGAGAAAAAGAAAAAACAAAACCCAAAAGTTGTTTTTATAATAATTAATAAATATCAATTTTTGTTCAAATTTTAAATTCTTATTTATTTTTGAAGCAGATCAAGAGCCTTTTTTGAATAAAAAACTAGTCGAAGCATTAGTAACACACGCTCAAAAAATATCCAAACAAGCACTTGAAACTCATGGCTCTGGCCTAAACTTAGTCGATGATGTTAAAGTAATTTAAAAAAATAATAATTTTAAGTTAAAATTTAAAACTGCACTAATAAATACAATTAGACTTTAGTTAATTTATGGTCCAAATTTATAATTAAAGATTTTAAAACTAGTTATGCATTTAAAAAATTGTTTTTAAAATTAATTAAAAAAACTAATGAAAAAGTAAAATACAGTAGTTATATATATAAAAAAAATTGAATGTTATTTGTATCTTAAGCTTTAAAGCTATACTTCTTTCATTACTTTAATTAAAATGAAAATAAAAAAATATTTATTTAATCTAGATGGCTTTGAATGAAAATTATAAAAAATTAAAATCAGCATATAAAGATGGTCAAATTGATATGAAGCAATTCGAGGATTACAGCAACATAATGAAGCAGTCTCTTAAAGAATCTTTGAAAAATTTATGTAATATATTTTTAAACTTTTGTTAAAGATTTATAAAAGGATAGAAATTTTTATTTTTTAAAGTTTCAAAATCTCCCGAATTTAAAGATTTAATAATCGATGATTCATTGGTTGGAAATATGTTGGAATTACCAACAAACGCCTTTGAAATAATTCATGATAAAGACACAAACAAAAAACTTTTAAAAATCAAAAATACATTTCTAAAAACCAGTAATTTTAAGAATAAATTAATCATAAAATTCTTTTTTTGAATTTAAATTTTATTAAAAAAAAAAAAGAGAACGTCTCTTCGGATGAACACCAGTACTATAATCCCACTTTGTCTAAGCATTTCAACTCGCCAGATTTGAGCAATAATCAAAAAGGTAATTTAAACGTTAAAGGCTTTCACATAGACATGAGATTTACTTATGATAAGAATAGTTTTAGTAAATTAAACTATTCACAGACCCAAATACCTAAAAATAAGCTCTATAGGTCTAAAACTTTAGACGCTAATTTTTTTTTTAATAAATACAAAACATCGGGTGAGTATCGAAACAAAATTAAATGCAAAATAAATAAATTTTATTTAAACAAATTATTAAAGATAATTTAAAATCAGATTCGTTTATAATGAACACAGACTCGTTTTTAATTAATTCTAGGGAAAATTTATACCAAATCGAAGGTATTTGAAATGAAAAATAAAATCAAACTTTTGCATGAAACTTTTTCTTTGAAATAATCTTGTCTATATTAATTCTAAGAAATTTGTATTTAATCAGTTTTTTTGTCAATTAAAAAAAAAAATGATTAAATTTACTAATACAACAACCTTCAATAAACTAAAAAAAAAGACTCTTAAACTTCAATTTGAATTTTCAGTATTTATTCAAAAAATTCAAATCTTGAATTTTAAAAATTGAAATAAATTTTGATAAAATCAGCATATTTTGGTTTAAATCCTTAATTAAAAAAACAAAATAAACTCAAACACTTTTAACACAAACTAACTTGTTTAAATTTTTATCAAAAATTTAAAATTTATTTTATTTAAGAAAACTATACAGAAGTTTCTAAATTGGATAAAAAGACTCAAAATGACTCAAAAGTTTCAAATAATCCAGAAGTTTTAATCAAAAAAAATTTTAATGAACCACCTGATTTGAATCGAACCAAAAAAGAGCCAGATACAATTAAATATCAAAATATTTCAACTAATAATGCACTGAATAGGTTAGATAGATTGGTTCCCAATGAGATTATTAAAGATAAAAAACAAATACATTTGAGTCCTGA
This sequence comes from Brachionus angularis, assembly GCA_021432725.1. Taxonomy (NCBI): domain Eukaryota; kingdom Metazoa; phylum Rotifera; class Eurotatoria; order Ploima; family Brachionidae; genus Brachionus; species Brachionus angularis. Next base: position 1,572,913 of record JAJVDD010000001.1, on the reverse strand, counting down.
TTTAAAAAATAGTTCGGAAAAGTTGAACCAGATTGTAGAAAATTCTAAACAAGAACCAAATAAACCTTCAAATATCGCTGAAAACCAAAAGCAAACTAATCAAATAATACCGGAAAATAAAGCGAATAATCAAAGTATTATAAATAATAATATTTCTTCAAATACTTCAAATTTGAATCCTAAAAAACCTGAAAAATTGGATCAAAATGTTCCTAAGAAAACTGAGGAATTAAAACCTGATTCAAGGCAAAAACAAAAACCTATCAAAAATGAAGAAAAACCTAAGCCAGATGCGAACCAAGATTTAGAAATAAAATTAAAAAAAGGTGTTGAGAATTTGATTCATGATATAGACAAAGTTATCGAACAAAAGAGACATGAAGAAAAACCAAAAGATACAAAACCGAATGTTAAAAAAGAAAAAGAAAAAAATTCAACTCTAAAATCTGAAAAAGATTTAAAAAATAACGAATCGGAAAATCAACCGGAAAATAAAAATAAAAAAAAGAAGCTTTTCAAAGTTACCAATGTTCAAGATGAATTACCACCAAGTTCTTTATTGGCAAACAAAGAAACTGATAAAAAAGAAGAGCCAAAGACAAAAAAGAATAAGAACAAAAAACCTAAGAAAGAAAAAAAAGAACCTAAAAAACAAGATCTTGAAAATAAAGAAGATATTTATGTAATTGAGATGGTTAAAAAACTTCAAGATGATAAACCTGAAAACAAAGATTCAGAAAAAACTAATAAAACTGAGAAAGCAGTAGAAGAATTAGTCAAAGAAAACATTCAGCAAGAAAAACAACAGCAACAACAACAACCGACAAATATAGAGCCAAAACCAGAACCGAATAAACAATTAAACAAATTTGAAGTGGAAGAATTAAAAGAGCAAGATTTTGAAGGAGTAGATTTAAACAATTTACAAAAAATGCAAATGCAAGTAATTACCTAAAATAATATATTTTTTTAAAATAAAAAATCTTAAACTTTAAAATTACTTTTTAGAAATTAATAATGTTAAAGGTTTCTTAATTGTTATAGATTAAAAAAAAAACCTTTAGATTAGAACCCTTAGATTTTAAAAAATTGTAATATTCTATTTTTAAAATTTGAATTTCTCTAAAAGGAAATGTTAATGAGAGGAGCAGAAGCACTAGAACTTCGAGACCTAAAAAGACGCCAAGCAGCTGAAGAGAAACGAAAAGAGCTTGCTAGGCGTAGACAAGAACAAGAAGAACAAAGAAGAAAAGAAGCTGAGGAAGAGCAGAAACGAATTAGATTACAAAAAGATTTAGAAGAAGAGCAAAAAAGGAAAGAGGAAGAATTGAGGCTAAAGAGAGCAGCCGAGGCAGCTAAGCAAAGAAAAGAATTGGAAGAACAAGAAGAACAAGAGAGACAAGAAAAAATGCAAGCTGAATTCGAAAGAAAAATGAAAGAAGATTACAATCGTAAAATGGAAGAAATGAGACTAAAATTATTAGAAGAATTAGCTTTAAAGAACCGTAACTAAAAAATAAAATAATAAATAAATTTATTATTTTGAATCAAACAAATTAAAAAAAAAAAAGGTTTGGAAGAAGAAAAGCGGCAAGAATTATTGCGTAAAAAGAAAGCAGAAGAAGAAAAGTTGGTTCAAATGAGTGAAAACGAAAGATTGCAATATTTGAAGCAAAAAGAAGAAGAAGAAGAAAAAGAAAGATTAAGGCAAGAAGAAGAGAAGAGGTTGAGAGAAGAAGAATTAAGCCGAGCCTTGAACGAAGCAAAACGAATAGCAGCTGAAGAGGCAGAAAAAAAGGCTCAGTTAGAGCTAAAAATGGCTTTTTTTAGATCAGTAAGAGAAGAAGGTGCTTATTTTGAAAATGCTCATGCCATAACAAGAGCGTTTGTGTTTTCCTATTACGAATTGTTGAGATACTTAGGTATTGAAGCTCCGAAAAAAATACCAATATTGTCGAATAATAAAGAAAATCTTGGTCAGAATGATATTGAATCTCAAGTAAAACTAAATTAAAGATTTATTTATTATTATATAAAATGTAAAAAAAAAATTTTTTTAAAATAAAATTAATTTAAGAAAACTTAACTTGAATTATTCATTAAACATATAGAATAATATTAGGTAAATTCAAACTCTTAGTTAAATAGAAAAAAAAAAATTAAAAATTATTCGGATAAACAAAAGTCGAATTTATTTTAAATTATTAATTAAGGTTATAGGTAAAAACTAGTGAATCAAAAACTTTAAAGATGGTAAAATTAATTCTTAGAACGATTAACCATTTTAAAGCTTTTTAGAGGTATTCTATCATGATCTTATTAAAATGTTGTGCTTCCATAATATCATCATGTCACTGTCGGTTTCAATCCGGTGTATGAATAGAGCTTAGGATGGATAATGATCATTGGTATATTAATTATCCCGGTAATATTAGGATTTGAAGTAATTATCAAAAGTTCAACACACTTTTGGTCATCTATAGAATCATTTGTTTGATTATTGTAATTAAATTGTTATTTTATTAACTGGTACTAAAGCAAATGTTATCAACTTTGTAAATTTCCAACTAAATTATAATCAGTATTAACAAGAATTAGAATATTTAATAAGTATTGATTTTAAGAATAATTTGTATTCAATTTTGAATTTAGAAAATTTGAAAAAAGAAATATTAAGATTAGAATATACATTATTTTTCTTCTTAAATTTAAATTGTTTTATTTAAGGATTTTTCAAGTATCAAAAAGTTTTAAAAAAAGCTATAAAGATAATAAATTAAAAAAATTTAACAAGAATTATCCCAAACATTTTCTAGAAATTTGTCAAGATTCGGCGTTGATTTGTTTGAAGTTATTATTTTTGTTGAATTATTTACATCTATAGTAAAATAAGCCTTAATATAAAATTTTACAATTAAAACAAAATTTAAATAAAAAAAAATACCCCAAGCCCATTTAACATCTTTCAATTCAGGCCTTTTTTTATTAAATTTAGCAGTTTTATTCTGCTCTAAACAATGAAAGCTTTTATTATTTGGATTTTTATTATAAGAAACTGTTTCAAATTTGGGCATAAAGTTTTTTTTATCATTATCGTTTATATAATTATTTAATATTAAATCATCTAGTGTTTTATTAACTACTTTTGTATTTTTGGTTCTGTTTGGAACAGCGTCTTCATAGTTATCAATCGGATCAACAGCTATAAGATTAGAGTATCGATTAGGCTCTCTTTTTAGATTTCTTGGCAAAATTTTAGCTCGGTTTTCGTTATCTTTAAAAAAAAATTGTGATTTACAATCTATTTTTTCGCTTCTTTCAATTATATTTAAAATCTCTTTTAATTCATCTTCTTCTAAACTATTATTATCATAAGAATTTAAATTATCACATGGTTTAATTATTTGTATAACTTCTTTTCTCCCATCTAAATCTAAATTTCTATTATCGATTGGTTCTATTTTCGAGTATTGAAATTTTTTCAATCTTTTCGTATCGTGCTTATTAGGCTTGTAAAAATGAGAATCAAAGTTATTTATACTATTTGTCAATAGTATGTTATCTTCTATTTTCATTTTATTAACTTCTAATTGTCTATCTAATTCTAAAAGCTTAAACATTTTTTTATTTTCTAACTCTTCTAATTTTTTCAATTCTTCAAGTAAATCTTCTTTTTTAGCAGATCTAAAACTAGATTCTACATCAATATCTTCTGTGTACAAATATTTATTACTTTTACTTCTAGTCAAACTACTTCTACTCATTCTTGAATATTGTTCGCTTAGTTTTTTTTCATTTTGTTCAATTTGCTGATCAAGCTCTTTTTGTTTTTGGGTTCTGCGTCTAACTTCATTTACCAAGAAATCAATATCAGGATCTGAAGCGGTCTCGGACGAAACACCTGAATCAATATTAGTTCCGTACTCAGGACTAGTCGATATTATATTTAATTTCTTATTAACATCTTCAATAGCTGCGACCAGGTCGACTGAGGCCGAGTTTTTTCGAGGTAAAGTATTAAGATCGGACTCGTTGAATTTTCGAACCGAAGGCTCTACAACCGGCTTGTTTCGATTTGAAGGAAATTGAGGTGGTAAAGCGGTGCCCGGAAGATTGCTCAAAGCTGTCTTGGGCTGATTTAGCTTGTTCAAATCTTCTATAGTTTGTTTATAAAAACTTTCTTCTCTTTTTTTGCGACGTGTTCTTTTAATTTTAATTTATTAGAAAAAAAATTTCAATTTTAGTTTAAATTTGACATTTTTACTTTGATATTGGAGTTCCCATTTTTTAGATTTTAACATGAATTAAATATTTGAAATAATAAAAAAAAAAAACATTTAAATTTAGAAAACTTTGGTAAAACTAAATTATTTTTTTAATTAAATTTTCTCTTTTTTTTTTTGAAGTTTATTTACATAAATAACAAAAAATATTTATATCTTGGGTTAAAAATTTCAAAAAAGAAAGAGAAAAAAAAAATTCTAAATTTTTAAGGAAATATATTTTTTTTACTTGTTCAAAACAAATTTAATTTTTTTTTTTTTTAAATTTTGAGTTTCATTAATGAGTAATTTTTTGAAGAAAAAAAAATATAAAAAAATAATACTTGTGAATTATATTGTTTTGTATTTAAATATATAATAAATTAAAAAGCGAAAAAAATTTTTTTTTTTTTTTTTTTATAAAAAGAAGATATATTCTTTATGAAAATTTTATAAATAGAAAATAAAATTTTAAAGATGACTAATTATAAAAATGAAAAAAATTTTGTTATGTAATTTTTTCAAAAAAAAAAAAATATTTATTAAATATTTTGTTTTGTTTTTTATTTAGCTAACAAAAGAAACAATTAAATAACTTGATTGTATTAAAACTGATTATCCAGATTGATTGGTAAGTAATTTGAGAATTGTTCATTTGGAAAATATTGTGCTTTGTTTATTTTGATTGTTAAATAATCTTAAAGAATTTTATTATTAAATTTTAAATTTTAGATAAAGTTTGGTTAAGGTCCATCAATGATTTTTTTATTGCTTAATAAACAATCAAAATTTAAATTGGAATTAAATTAAATTATTTGATTATATAGTCTTAACTTGGGCTAATTATTCTGTAAAATATCAATTTTCGTTTTAAATTATCAAAAATTTAATAAATTACTTTTAAAAATATAAAATTTTCTTGATTCCATTTACTTTGTAAATATCTAAATATCATATAGCATAAAGTGTCTAACTCTGTCAATATATAAGCTTATGTTAAGAGCTTAATTATTTTATGCCAATTCTAACTTCAATCATAAAACACTTAAACAAATAACAAATGACAAATGATCTGATCTGAACTGCTTCAGTTTTATTTTAGTAGATTATTAGATTTAGCTATTTAATTACTTGATTATACAATCTAGTGACTGAAAAGAAGAGCTAGATGAACATGTTATTAAAATGTTTGAAGAGAGCAACCATAAATGTAAAAAAATTTCTTATTTTGAAATCGGACAAAAATTAGATTTTATGTTGATTCAAAAATGCTAATCAACAAAATGTTTAATTATATTCATAAATTTTTTATAGTATAAATATAAATACTTAAATTTCAAATTTTAGTAAAATTACCAATTTTTTTTTAATAATAAAAATTTGAAAGAAATAAAAACTTAAACTTAATTAAGCAATTTCGATAAAATGTCCCAACAGCATTTCACTGAACCACCGTCAATATTGGCACGAAAAAAAGACGGTGATGGACCAAAAAAACAAACTAGAGAAGAATACCGTAAACAAAAAGAACTAGAAGAGCTTCGTAAAGCCGGTAACGCGCCGGCCGAAGTAGACGAAAGTGGCAGAGATATTAATCCTCACATTCCTAAATATATGGTCGACGTACCTTGGTACGTAACCTACGACCATTCAAAGCCGACTTTAAAACACCAGCGTTATCATGATGAGAAAAAAGTAACTATCGATGGTATGGACCAATGGTACGCGCGTGGTGAAGCTTCAAATCAAGTTTCAGCGATAAAATATAGACAAGGAGCATGCGAAAATTGTGGTGCTATGGGTCACAAGAGGAAAGATTGCCTAGAAAAGCCTAGGAAAAGATTAGCTAAATACGGAGCACCGGTAATTGCAGCGGATGATTTTAAACAACCAGAATTAAATTTGAGTTTTGATGGTAAACGAGATCGTTGGAATGGAATTGATTTGGATAATCATCAAAATAAAATACAATCAGAATTTGAAAAATTAGAAGAAGCCAGACGTTTGATTAAATCGAAACAACTCGAAGAAGAAAGTTTAAAACAAGAATTAGAACAAAATGAAGCAAATAAGATAAGTAATAAGAGAGAACATGATTCAGATGATGAAGAAGAAGATGAGGATAAATATGCGGATGAGATGAATTTACCGCAAAAATTGCATTTAGAAAGCAAACAGAGAATCAGTGTTAGGAATTTGCGTATGAGAGAAGACACAGCTAAATATTTGTTGAATTTGGATCCGAACAGTGCATATTATGACCCGAAATCTAGATCAATGAGAGATAATCCATTTAATGATAAAGCTGACTCGACTACTACACCGTACATAGGAGATAACTTTGTTCGCTATTCAGGTGAAGTGAGCAAATTTGCCAAATCACAATTATTTGCATGGGAAGCAGCAGAAAAAGGAGTTGATGTTCATCAACAAGCTGAGCCAACAAAATTGGAGCTTTTGCATAAAGAGTTTAAGCAAAGATATGAGGAATGCGCTAAAAATATAAAAGCATCTGTACTTGAAAAGTATGGTGGAGCAGAGCATTTAGAAGCTTTACCCAAAGAGCTAGTATTTGCTCAGACCGAGAACTATGTAGAATACAATCGTTACGGAAATGTAGTAAAGACACAAGAAAAAGCACCAGTTAAATCCAAGTATATCGAAGATGAGTATATCCATAACCATACAAGTGTCTGGGGTTCATTTTACAAAGACCATAAATGGGGTTACAAATGCTGCCAATCTTTAGATCGCAACAGCTATTGTAAAAACCTAGTCAAAAGTTAATTTTCTATTTGTTTTGACTTAAAATTGTAAATAAATTATAAAAAATTATTTTTTTTTTCTCTAAATTTTTATTTAAAAGATTTAAATAATTTAAAAAAAAAACAAATAAAAAGAATTTAAATTAAAAAATTTTTCAAGTTTTTAACTTTGTTTGCCAACATTGAATATTAAACGACTAATTTTTTCTTCATTAAGTAAAATTTTTCGCTTAACAGAACCTATTTTTTCAAGCTGCTCACTTATCTGATTTTCGATCTCGCTTAGTGCTGCTTTGTAAGGCTCGACAAATGATTGAGTCTCACTTTGTTGTCGTTTCAAAGCTTGAATGTTCTGATCATATTCATTTGACCACTTGACAATCTCTTTTTGCATCATGTCAATGTCTTCTTGTAAAAAGTCTAACGTTCTGCCAAGAGGTATTGAAGCCTTGGTTAAAGTTTGAATGGCCTCTTTTAACTTATCGATTTCTTTTTGGACTCTTTCTTTTTCTTTTTTGCGCTGTTGATCCATTTGAATTTGTGGCTTTTGGTCTGATTTGGTTCTGTTCAATTCACTACCGTTTTCTAGTTGTTCTTTTGACTCTAATATTTTTTTTACTAAAGCTCCATGATTCTCGTCTTCTTCTTCATCCTGGTTACCGGCTTTTTTTCTATGACTTTGATCTAGATAATTTTTAGTCTCTTCTTCTTGAAATTTATTTTCTTTAACTACAAAATCATCATCTGAATCTGAATCACCGTTAACTATAACAGTTGATTTTTTACCATTATTAGCTCTTTTAAAGTAATAATTATTAAAGTAATAATAATTTACTAAAATTTGAAATTTTTTAGAATTTTCTTTTTACTTTGCTGGTAAGTCTATAGATTCATTATTAAGTTTAGGTCTTGGTGCTCCAGGGCGAGCTGTGGTCGGTCTTCCAATATTTCTATTGCTTAAAAATGAACTATCAAAGTTACGTTTAAAACAAAAAAATTTTTTCATTATATTAGCTTACTCTTCCATGGTTTCTGCTTGGGATTTAAGAGCATAATTTTCGTCTCTTTCTATTTGAACCCGGGGCCCTCTTGCAGAAGACGGTCTTCTTCTTGAGCTACTAGCTCCTTCTTCATCTTCATCATTATTCTTTTTAGAATCATCATCATGTTTGTTTTTTCTGGTTTGATAATCATCATCATTCGTTGATTCACGTCTCGATTTTTCTGATTTTGATTTTTCTTCTGATTTTGATTTTGACTCTTTTTCTTTATTATCTGAAGATTCTCGATGTTTGGACTTTTCACGATCTCGGTCTCTTTCTCGATCGCGATCTTTTTCTCTTTCTTTTTCTTTATTTCTTTCTCTATCTTTATCCTTTTCTCGATCTTTGTCTTTATCTCTTTCTCGTTCGCGGTCTCGGTCCTTTTCACGATCTTTTTCTTTTGGCTTTTCTTTTTCTCTTTCACGTTCACGATCTTTATCTCTGTTTCGCTCTCTATCTTTGTCCCTTTCTCTTTCCCGATCTTTTTCCTTTTCTCTATCTTTGTCTTTATCTCTTTCACGATCTTTTTCCCTATCACGTTCTTTGTCTCTTGATTTACCAGAATCTTCATTTTTACTTCTACTTTTCTCTCTGCTACCTTTCTCGTCTTCGTTTTCTTTTGCCTTGTCTCTTGACTTTTCTCTTGATCTTTCTTCTTTTTCATTTTTCTCTTCCTTTTTATTTATTCATGAAAATAAATTCAAAAATTTTATTTTTAAATTTTTTTTAGTCTACTCCTGAATCCATTGATTTGAGCTTTTTTAAAGCTTTTTTCACACATTCATCATTATCAGGCTAAATTTAAAGAAATTAGTTTTTTTGTTCTTAAATTTTTAAAATTCTTTATTTACTTTCATATTTATAGCTTTGGCTAATGATTGCAATAATTCATTTGTTTTATCCGCTTCTACACCAGCAGCTATTTTATTTGCTTTGGCATTCATTTGATCTCCAACTGCAACTCCTAACGAATTTTTATTTAATTTATTTTAAATTCAAAAACTAAATTAAATTTTTATCCGTTTCAGACTTACCAACTATTATAATCAATTTGTTTAAGAACAAAAGTTTGTTCTCTTTGCTAGTTTTTAAAAATGCGCCATCTAGTTCTTCGGCCGAATAAAGGCCTTTCATAAAACCAGTGTTTTTGACAACTGATTTTACAATATCTTGGATAAACTGAACTGGCGGACGACTCAATAATTTTTCGGTTAAGGATGGCGCTTGTATGATACGGCCCAAGGTGTCTTGAGTTTTTTTTATTACAGCTGGATTTATTGATTCTTGACTCATTTTGAAAGAAATTTATTGAAAAAAATTAAAAAAAAAAATTAAAATTTTTCTATTTTTATTTTAAAAATAAATTCCTTTCAAACTTAATAAAAATGTAAGAAAAATTTTTCTCTAGTAGTCATGGAAACTAATTTATTCAAAGACTAAACATAAGTCTTTTTTGGGGTTTTGTTTTTTCTTGAAATACTTGAATGATAGTATAAATTACAATTAGTCTGGTAACCAATATTTTATTTTAGATTTTAAGAAAGAGTCTATTTTGAATAGGAGTTCTGGATGTTTTTAATTTGATTAAACTGATGAGCTTGGACATGTTATTGAAAATTTAAAAAAAAAGGACGAGATATAAAAACTTCAAAAAACTAATGAGTTTGACGCAATATTACAATAATTCGAAATTTTTCAGAAAAAAATTAAGAGGACAAAGTTAAAATATTTATCAAAAATTCTTTAATAAGCTCGGTTTTTTTTCAAGCCAACAAAAATTATTAAGAAAAGCAAAAAAAAAATTTTGAGATTTGTCGTTAAGAGGGTTTCGGCGTTGTGAGTTTTAGTACAAAAATATAAATAAAAAAATAGAAAGTGTTTCAAACAACTGGCGATTGGAACATTACCAAATTGAATTACTGAATTTAACTTTTTGATTATATAGTTATGAAAACTTTAAAAAAATCAGACGTCTGCCGGACAGATATTTAATATTTTAATGATCCAAAATTTTATCTATCAAACCAATACTTTTAATTATCTAATTTTGTTAGTTAACTAAGCTTTCAAATTGATCAAATTTTATTATTGTAAATCAGTATATTTAGTAAATATACGTTTTTGTTATTATTTTTTGAGAATAACTCAAAGATGATATAAAATTTTAAATATAAAAATTTAAAAAAGAACCATAATGCTTTGGTTGAATATTGCAAATGTTATGATAATCATTTTTTGATTGTTAGCTTCGATTTTAGGTTTTAAATAATAAAATAGAATATTAATTAATTATGATCAGTGTTGGTTTTCGGATAGTTTTCCGGAAAAAATGCAACAGCTCACCAATTTGTCCACCGCTACCACCACCATTCACCAGTAGAGTTCACCGGTTTTAACTGGTAATCCGAAAGACCTACTGTTAAATTAATTGTTAAATTTCTTCCGGAATCTACCGGTAAGACATCTCCCGCCAGCTAACACCAATTATAATCAAAAATCTTTGTATCAGAGAATTCATATACATTGCATATCAACAAACAAGACCACAAAACGAGGATACCCCGTTTGTAATTGAGGCAAAAAATCTTTTTACAAATTAGAGACCTATTTTAATTCATTTAAATCCTATAAAGTTAATAAAATTAGTAACTATTAATTATACGTGATTTTAATTAAAAATATTTAAGATATTTTTTTAAATTTAAGGAAGTATTTCTATTAAAATTAATAATTTATTAAATGGTAAATGGTTCAAATTCTATTTTATATTTATTAAAATATAAGTTAACTCTGATAAATTTAATTTAATGCAAAAAATATGAATAATCAAGAAAAAGCTGAGATTGAAGAATATAAAAAAATAACTCGACAAATGTATTTTTATACTCTAGTGATTGGAGTACCTATTGGTTCATTTTTGAATATATTAACTATTATAATATTTTTAAGAAAAAGATTTATAAATACAAATTTTGGTCTATTGTCTTGTTTATTAGCTTTTTTTGATACGATTTCATTGCTTTGGAGCTACCTGTTTCTTCAATATTTAAGAAAAAATGATCCAGATATAATTTTAACATCGGATTTTGTTTGTTTTGGCTTTAGATATTTTGGTAGAGTTATTCAATTAATACCTATTTATGTACATGTTCTCACAACTATTGTTCAATACATAGAAATCAAATATCCAAATAAAAAATTTTTAAAATTTAAGAAAAATATTCTATTTTTAATTTTATTGTTAATTTTAAGTATAACGATTTTAACTATACCCGGCTTATTTGCATATATTAAAAAAACAAATAAAAACTCAACAACATCTTTTAACCAAAGTGTGCTTACTCAAACAGAGTCATGTGAACAGCCAAAGCAATTGTATTTCGTTTCAGATGTGATTGTTATGTTATTAAGAGTAATCATACCATTTTGTCTATTAAGTTTATTTAATTTTTTAATAGCAAAGAGTCTAATTGAATCAAAGAAAAAATTAAAATCAAAAAACCTAACTCGAGAGTTTAAATTTGCTTTTAGCTTGTTTATATTCAATTTTGCATTTATCATATTCAATTTACCATTTTCTATTACTTCGTTTATATCTTCGTTTTATGAAGTATATTTAAACTTTAATACTGCTACGTTGTTTTATCAGAGATTAACTTTTTTACGTAATATAGTTTCTAATTTATCTAATTTTTATAGTTTAATAAAATTTTTGTTCAATCTTATTCTCAATTCAGCTTTTCGAAAAGAGTTTTTTTGTATTTTCAAATTAAAATTATTAAAAAACAATATTCAAAAGCTTTAAAACCCTTCTAAAAAAACAACATTACTTTTTTCTAGGTTCTTATAAAAATTTTTTTTAAAGATTATATTTTTTTGATGAGTAATGTTCTGATGTAAATAACATCTCGATTACATGATATATTCTTAATTAAAAAATGTGTATCCATAACAACTGATTAAGTTATAAATTATTGAGTATTGAAATCTATTTAAGGATCAAGAGGGTTTGAATTGTTTTCTTTATTTTTAATAAAAAAATTAAAAAATGAAACTTTTCTTTTATATATAAATAACTATAATAATTTATACAAGTTTTATTCAAACACAAATAATTTACATAAAAGATAACAAAAATGCAACAAATAAAACAGAAAACGTGTTGTGCGTGTTGATATTCAAAATTTTGAAAGTTTTAAATTTAAATTTAAAAAATTTTATCTTGATTCAAATGATGAGATACAAAGATTTAAAGTTTTTTTAAAAAAATTATAAATTTATTCAAAAAATAATGAAAAACTATGAAAAGAAAAAATGCTTATTTAAAATGGAACTGAATGAATTTGGTGATATGACTAATGACGAAATAAGATCTAAAAAGTTTGGTATTTTTACATTTGAAGATGATGAAAATGATACACTTACAACACCCTCGCAAACAGTTTTATCTGATTCTTTAAATAGTACATTTTATGATTTGATAATTTTAACTTAACCAATTCCAAACGAAGAAGATTCAAGTGAAAACACAACTAAAACTGAGCCAAATATAAAAGATTTAGAAGAGATTGATTGGAAAAAACCAAGGTTCTTGTGGTTCTTGTTGGGCATTTTCAACTAATGGAGCTTTAGAATCACATTACTTTATTAAATATGGAAAACTAATAAGTCTGTCTGAGCAAAATTTGATAGATTGTTCTATGAATTATGGAAATCGTGGATGTCGAGGTGATTGGATGAATTCAGCATTTAAATATATTAAATAAAATAAAGGAATTAATAATCAAACAATAATTAATAAATTAAAAATTTTTTTTGTTTTTTTTTTAAATTAAAAATAATCTTATCTTAAAATTTAAAATGTCGTTATAAAAAAATATATTCTACTGCAGGAGTAATCAAAATAAAAAAAATAAAATCAAGAGATTAATCGGAACCGGAAAGAGCTATCAGAAAATATGGACCTGTTTCAGTAGCTGTCCATGCAAGTAAAGAATTTTCGTTTTACAAAAAGAGTATTTTGACTAGTGATGCTTGTGGTAAAAGAATAGACCACGGTGTTGTTATAATTGGCTTTAATAATACACCATATTGGATAGTAAAAAATTCATGGGGTAGAAGTTGAGTCGAAAAAGGCTATATCCGAATATAAAAAGGCAAAAACTCGTGCTCTATTGTTAGTCTAAAAAATAAATTATTTGGATCAAATACAATCTCTTTAGATCGAATTTGCTTTAGTTTGAAAATCTTGAAAAAATAATGGGCGAATTTAAACAAATTATTTAAAATGAAAATATACCAGCTTATAAAAACTAACCACACTTAATATCTCTCGAACTACTCAACCATTCAGGTAAAAAGAATGAAACTCTAAAATAATTGGTACAAACAAATTAATAATAATAAGTTTTTTATTTGGACGGATTGTTTGGAATTGAACTCCTTCCTCTCAGTCCCCTTTCGGGTATCATTTATTATAAAAAAAATAAATGAAACATAAAAAGTGCAAGAGATATTTCTAAGTTTAGCTGTTGAGATTTTTATATAATATTTCATTATTTATTTAATTAGAAATTTTTATTTTACAAAAGCCACTAACTACACCACTGCTGGTTCCAAGTCCGGATAAGAGTAGGAGGATTAGTGATGATAATCACTAATCAAAATCATTATTCTTTGCATTAAAATATCATCATTTAATTTAGTTCGATCATTTCAAGTGTTTCAATATTCAATATACTGTATGTTCAATATTATACCAAAATTAATAAGAAATATGGTAGTTTGCCTATCTTAAAGCTATAAAACTATCAAATTATCTACAAAATAAGATATTGAAAATTGAAAGAAATATTTATAAGTTTAGCTTTTGAAATATTTATTTAATATATTATGATTACTTTATGACTGTTTTGTTTTGTTTTTTAATTTTATCATATAGTCTATGTTTTCAAAATTTTTTGTATATGCTCGGATTTTGTTAAATCAAAAATTTTGTTAAAACCGTAAATAAACAACTTTTTATTAAATTTGTTTCTAAATATGCTTAATAAGTTATAGATACAAATTAATTTTACTTGAATATTTCTTAATATATTTTAAGAAATATTCAAGTTATTAAGTTATCTTGTTAATGCCTAAAAATAAACAAATTTTAAACTTTAATATCATTTATATTTTGTATTTATAAAAGCGAATTATGTTAAAGTCAAATTGTTGTTTATAGAATTTTTATTGAAAATTTATTACTTAATTATTGTATACTTATTCATTTTCATGCATTATTCTATCGTGTCAAATGTAATATGTAAACTAAAATAATAAAACCATTTATATTGTGCAACTCGTATTCAATTTTGACAGGCTTTTTACAACTTATACTCAAGCATGCTTTAATCACGAGAATACATTTTTTAAAGTAAATATTTTTAGGTTTTACAGATTAAAAAGATCAATGAGATTTCAAATTTCAATATTTCTTTAATTATAATCAAACAAAAGGTAGTTCTAATTTCTTAATTAAAAATCAAAATAGCTGCAAGAAAAATTTTAAAGAAGTAGATTTTATTTTCAAATCGGATTGGAACAATATTACGAAACACCACGAAATGATCAAACAAACATTTTATTTAATTTCTAAATTTCTTTTTAAGATTAAAATCGGATTAAAATAAAATTTACTTTTTTTTTTCAATTAATTAAATAACTTTAGGGCAAACTATTGATTAAAAGTCGTCTAAACAAAACAAAAACAAAATTGCTTAGAGACCAAGAAAAATAATCATGAAAAAATATTGTTTTAATTAAATTAACTAACTTAAGTCTTATAAACGCACCCGGTATATCACATTCCAAATTCTCTTATCAATTAACTTTAATTATTTCAATTTTCTCTTTTTAAAACCAAAAAAATTATATCTTATTTTTAAACTTGATAAAATTTAATAAAGATATTCAATTAAATTCTCTAAAGTATTTTTCACTTAAAAAAAAAATCCCCATTTGAAAATTTTAATTTAAATTTTATTGACAGTTTTTTTTCTACCTTTATTAATTTTCTAGTCAATTAATTTAAATTACAAAGGGACTTTTTTTGATTATTAAATTTATTTTTATAACCATAACAAAAAATCGATTTGTAATCGATCATCATCATCAATCAAATCAACTCAATCGTTTCTAATTTATTCAAAAAACATGAAAAAATTAGCTTAAGTAAATAGATAAATAAATATTTTTTTTTATATTAAAAGAGCACGAGTTGAATTTTAAAATTAAAATAAAAAGTGACATATGATTGTTTTAATAAATTAAATGCTAGTTTCGAAATAAAACGAAAAAGAGCCGAATATATCTGATAAAGGTAAATAGACCGGCACGCGTAATTTAAATTCAAATTTTAAACCTAAATAAAACACGTATTTTAATAAATAGATATGCAATTTTATTTGATAGAGATAATATTTTTCGTTATTTAAGAGAGAGAAAGAGAGAGAGAGAAATATATATGTATATATAAAACACCTTTTTGGTATGTTAATTAAATTTGAGCTTTGATCTTAATAAAGTCAGATGTTGTTTTTTTTTATGGGTTATTATTCAAAAGTAAATATTGTTATTTAAAAAAAAAAAGAGTAATGATTATCAAAGTAAAATTTACGGCATTTAATCTTTAAATATCTTTGAGAGATTTAATTGTTTATTAATAATAATAAATAATAATAATAATAATAATAATACAAAAAACATAGAGTAAATAGTATTGAATTTAATAGTAAATAAATAGAAAACTTGTAATATGCTTCAACGGATTTGAGGAATTAATCTTAAGTAATCGATAAAATTTCTAATCTGAATAAACTTCATCCTCCATCTGCTTGTTTGATTAAGTAATATGCAAATTTTTTTGTGCTTGAATTTTTCTTTCTATATTGTTTTTTTATAAAATATTCTAAAACATTAACTTGAATTTTAATTAATTTATAAATGGAAAAAAAAATAAATAAATTTATGAATCAATGATATTTATTGATTGCATGTTAAAATAGTAGCGCATTCAAGCGCAACATTATAACTTTAAAACTTTAAAAATTGAATATTTCTCTTGAAAAACTTATTTATATTTTTAAATACAAACAAACACAAGCATTTGTGATCAATAACTGAATTTTTCAAATCATGATTGATTAAATATTGGAATTTTAAGTTTATTATTATTTTGTGAATATTGTTATTGGATTATAATTATATAGGTACACATTTTATTCTTTATTTTTTTTTATATAACCAGATTGCGTGTGGCTCTATAAAAATAATTAAAACTTAATCAAGCATGTAATTTTATTCTTGTATTATATGAGTACCATAAAAATTGAATAAAACAAAATATATATATATTGAAAAATTACTTAATCAATAAACTACCATTTTTTTATTCCCCATTCAATTTATCGATCTATAATTAAATAGAAATTAATTACAAGCCATTAAGTAATTTAAGAAAAATCAATAAAAAAATTTTTAGGAAAAAAATGTTTTAATTTTTTATTATTATTATTATTAAGAAGGAAGTCAATTAAATTACGTAATTTTAGAATATGCAAATCTATTATTTGAGAAAAATAATGCTTAATCAAGAAATCTGAAATAAAAATGACATTTGAGATTCTTTAGGACATTTAGAGATAATTAATTAATTAATCGCCAATTAGTTTTTTTTATTGTTATTATCGATAAGTTTGTTTTTTTCTTTCTTTTTTTTTAATTTTATTAAAAATACTCAATAAATTTGATTGGCTAGAAAAATAAGAAATAAAAAATAGCAATTAATTTTGAAAAATTTTATTTGTTTTTATTTTATAATATATAAATTAAAATAAAAAAAAAATTAAACTTTTTTTTCAAAAAAAAAAAAAAAAAGATAAATATTACAAATTTCTCTTGTTTTAATTTGCGTCTAATAAAAATACTTGGCAACATATTTTTGAATTAATTTTAAAGATAATTATAAAAAAAATAAAAAATAACATCATCTCGACAAGAAATAAAAAAAAATTAATCATGAGATTTTTTTTTTTGCTAAATTTTATTATTGTTTATATTTTACAACAATTAAAAAAAAATATATAAAATATTTAAAAATAAAATTTTCTATTGAATTTAAATATTTGTTTCTAATGATTCCATCCATTGAATTGATTTGAAATACTCTGGAATTTGGTCGTCCATACGGGCGATTATTTTGTAGATGGCTTTTTTCCACGAAGGATCTAAATCCTTGGCATCTTGAATCGCTTTGAAAAATTCTCTTAAAGTAGCTTGAATAACAAAACAAAAAGTTGGTGGTATTTCTAGCTGATTGTTTCGATTGTAATGAGAATTTAAAGCGCGGAATATTTCACTGTCTGAATCTACATGGATTTCCTCGGCGTTACGAATACCTTCGGCTAGATGTTGTCTGGCAAATTTTTCCATTTGTATATAAAAAAATTCTCTTAAAGATTTTAAATAAAATTTTAAAATTTAGAATAATAAAAAAAATTGAATTTATTAATTTATTATTTTAATACCTAAAATTACTAAACCATTTTACTAATTGAGCTGTGTTAGCTTTGTTGAATTTCACATCAGGGAAAAAGTTTCTCAAAATGGTTGAGCTCGGGTATCTGGTGAAGAAGAACATGAGTTTCGCTTTGCGCAAATGTAGTGAAGATAGAGTTGAAGTGTAATGAATTGAGTTAAGGTTAAATTATTTTAAAAAATAAATAAAAATAAAATAAAAAAAAAAGAAAGAATCTTTGATCTTAATTCAAGCCATAAAACAGCACTAAGCTTATCCCGAGCCGATTTTTTTCTAACCTTAATTAAAGACATGCGACCATTAGTGATTTATCTTAAATTGATTATCTTAATAATTATCTTAAAAAAATGACGTTTTTGTTCCTTCTAGTAAAGACTTATCTTTTTCTATATTTGTCAAGCATGTGTTTTTTTTTTCTAAATAAAATTAAGATTAATTAGTGTTCGTATTTGAAACGAGCCGGCATTAAGCTCAAACAAAAACAAACTACTAATTATTTATAAATAAAAACAAAAAGTGATTTATTTAATGAAATACGATCTTAAAAACAATAAGTTTTAATTTCACCTGGAATTATAGAAAAAAAAAACGAATTTAAATTTTTTTTTTTTAAATTAAAAAGGATATCTGATAGCCAGTATATTCAGATGTTTCATTATTGATCTCATAACCATTTGTCAATTGATTATTATTTAGTACACCACTACCGGTTGTACTACCAGACTCATTGCATCCAGACGAAGCTGAATCGTCTTCTTGATTGTTGTTTGCTCCATTTAGATTCTGATTTTGTTCATCATCTTCCATATCTTGCTCATCATCGTTATTAACTGATGATAAATCATCTCTGTTTTTATTCAAATTCATTCCAACACCAAAGCCGCCTTGTCTTAGGGCTGGATTTCTTGGTGATAAACGAGTGTCTGTTACTTTTGTTCTACGTCTCTTGTGAGGCGAACCAAACATGTTGAAATTATTTGAACTAAAATGACTAGGTGGTGTTTGATTTGGAGTATTTAGTTGAAAGTTAGGCTTAACTAGAGGTTGATTAGAGTTCAAATTTTGGTTCATTGTAGAATTAGTATTGTTGTTTGAGTTTTCTAATAAGTATGGAGTGAACAAACGATTAGCAGCAGCTGCCATTTGAAGATAGTTTGGATTTTGACCATTAGCGGCAGCTTGAGCAGCAGCTATGAGGAATTGTTGATGTTGCTGAGCTAGAAATGATTGTATGGGTCCTTGGTTAGGATTAGAAGTGTTTAATATAGAAGATGTCGAAGTTGTGGATGAGTTTGAAGAAGTAGAACTAGAACAAGAAGATGGCATGTTCAAGAATGGATTATTATGATTAGATTGATTATTTAGATGAGTCATAGCTGAGTAAAAGTGAGACAAGTGTGTTTTTGGAGCTTGTGATGGTTGATTGTTGGGAGTCAATAAACTTGGAGCCGGTGGTATTTGTGGTGGTTGATGTTTAAATGCTGAATTGTAATGAGATTCGTTCAGTATTGGACTCGAACTCGAATGGTGCAAAGCTTTCATTGGCTCAGCTTTGGCTTGATTAAAAAGTTTTCTTTTTTGATTTATAAGATGCAAATTGTCTTTGGACAATAATTTAGATACATTAAAATTTTGACTATTGTTTATATAATTTTTTGACGATTTTTCATTAACTCGAATTCGTTTCGGAGCTTGCTGCTGAATTGGCACTTGCTCCGGCTTTTTATTTATACACTCAGGTTTGTTTTTTTCAAGATCTTGTCTCGTTTGAATATAATTATCCAAAGTAGACTCAATCGCTTGATTTACAGCTTTAATCAAATTCTTTTTTAAACTAAACAAATCGTTACGATTGATAAGCTTAAACTTGCCACTCTCGGCTTTATTTAGACTATTCATTAACGAGCTTAGACTATGCTCTTCGGTTTGATTGCTTGAAATGCACATTTTTTTATTTGGCGATTCTTCGTCTTCCGAATCTTGTTCATTTAGAGACAAATTAATCTCGTCAGTATTATTTAGACAAGTATTGATAGACTTTTCAGCTTCTAAGCTTAGTTTTTGTTGCATTTTGTCCATTTCGATTTCTTCTTTATCTACATTTGTTTCATTTTTATTCTTATTCTCATCTTCATCGCGCTCGTCATCCTCTTCTTCTTGCTCTTCCTCATTTTCTTCTCCTAAATTATCTTCATTATCACTATTTTCCATATTTACTGAACCATTATCCGAAACTGTATCATACAAATTTTTATCTTTACCTACAACCTTATCCTCATTTTGAATCAAATCATCTTTTTTATTTGCTTCTTCATTTTCTTGTAAATTAAGTTCTTGTTTCTTTGGCTCGGTTTTAATTAAATTAGAACTATTTGAAGTTAATGAAGAAAGCGAAGAAGTTGGCGACGAGGCCTGATTCGAGCTTGACGATGAAGGCAAAGAAGAAGTGGCTATACTATTTAGCGATTGAACAAAATGTGTAGATGCATTTACTGAGTTTTGAGTTTTTTGACTATTAAACATTCCGTAGGCTAAAGCAGCCGCAGTCGGATTAAACTGAAACAAATTATTGTATCTACAAGCCAAGTCATAGGCTGTACTTGTGTTTAGGCCATTCGATGGCTGTTCCATTTTTATAATATTATACTATTATTTAAAGTCAATAAAACTAAATAAGTGAAAAAAAAAAGTTTTTTTTTTTTTTTAAATATTTTTATTCTAAAATTATAAAATGAGTATTTTTTTTATTATTAATAAATAAATAAAACATATTTAGATAATTACCTAAACCATCTGCCAAGTATAAATAGAAAAAGAATTTTTTTCAAGTTATGAGACCCCTGGCCCGTCTCAAGAATTTTTTTTTTAAAATAAAGATGATTTATTTTTTGTTAAACGTCATTGTCAAATATAAGAAGAAGTTATTTTAAGGTCTGAAATAAAAAAAAATTAATTGGAATCAAAACAATTTTTTTTTATCATCTGCCTTAAGATTTTCAATAAATAACTAAAATAAATAATTGAGTATTATATTTTTAAATAAAAAGGTATTTTTGACTTAAGAATAGAATAAAATCGGAAAACAAAAACTGGGTTATTTATCTTCCTCCTTGTTTCTAGATTAATCTTGCCTGAAAAAAGAATTAAATTCTTTTTTTTTTCAGGTAAGATGATTTTAGTTCTAAACTCAACTAGAAAAAAAAAATGAACAATTTTTGAGTTGATTTTAACAAAAATATTTAACAAAATTAAATAGAAAAACAAATTTTTTAATTCGTTAAGAAAAATTTATTTGAAATTATTTTTATTGGTTTAAAAAAATATTATTTTAGAAATAAAAAAAAAGAAAGATTTAAAGAAAGGTGGAGCTAGTGGCCTATAAACTAGAAAAAATTTCGATTGGTTTAAACTCGCTTCTCTTTCGAAATTCTCGAGTTTTTTTCTTAAATTCAATTCGTTCAAATAAACTGATAAGTTATATAAAAAAAAAGTATATTTGTTACGGCGTTTCTAAGATAAAAAAAAAAAAAAATTTTTTTTTAAACTGACATTTAAAAAAAAATTTTTTTATTATTCAAACTCATTTTTAAAAACAAAATTTTAACCTTATCTAAAAAAAATTAAAAATTGAAAATTAAAAACACAAATGTCTTTAATTGTTTTTTGAAAAATTAGAATTTTTTTTTTTTCTATAAAACAATCATACCTGCCCTAAAGGTGCTTTTAAATCATAAAAAAAAAACATTTGTGTTAAACGGATTTTGTTTATAATAAATAAATAAATTTTTTAAATGAACAAGGATCATCAATTTGATATTGATAGATAATTTAATTTATTCACAAACAACTAAAACACGACCACGACTCGGCTAAGTATCCATCACAAATATTTTTGTTATATTTTTTTTCAAAATTAATCTTATCTCTTTTTCTCTCTCGTCAAAATACTAACTCTTAA
Source organism: Brachionus angularis (assembly GCA_021432725.1). Taxonomy (NCBI): domain Eukaryota; kingdom Metazoa; phylum Rotifera; class Eurotatoria; order Ploima; family Brachionidae; genus Brachionus; species Brachionus angularis. The sequence goes on along the minus strand of JAJVDD010000001.1, from coordinate 1,551,305 downwards.
CTTGTCAGGTATAGTATTAGTATTATTAGTATTAGTAGTAGTAATAGTAGTAGTTGATGTAGTCAAAATTTATTGGAATTATAACTCGAAACTCCTTTAAGCAAATATTGAATTTTAGTAAATTGAAATTTTGCGTGTATCATTAAATCAAATTAAAAAAAATTTGTTGTTATTAAATTAGAAATTAAAAAAAAATAAAAAATTGACATGGATATATTTTACACTGCAAGATTTTGAAAGCAACTAGAAACAAAACAAAAAATGTGACATCTTTTAATAAAAAACAGAAAAAAAAACAAAAAAAAATATAAAAAACAAATTGAAAAATTTCCTAAAATTTATGATTTTGGCTTTTTTGAAATTTTATTTAATAAATAAATATAAATACCTGATTTTTTATGATTTTAAGCTCATAAATTTTAACGAATCTAAATTAATTATTTATATCTTTAAGATTAAAATAAAAACTTTCAATTTTCTAAAAGTTTTATTATATTTACGAATTAGGGTTTTATTACTTGAATGCTATAAATTTATACGGTAGTTAAACTTATTTAAATGGAACTAAACAGAAAAATATAAATATACATATAAAGCCAAAAGTATTCTACCTTAATTTGCAATAAATTAATAAAATTAATTAAAGAATTAAATTAGACACGTGTGTGCTTAAAAATAATATATACTTTATATTTTTATTTACTTATCTAAATTAAATTTTGATATTAAAACTGATAATATATTTTATTGCTTTTTTATTGATCCATCTTGATTTGAATCTCTTAAATACCTTTTCGAGAGTAGACTCGGTTCCATCTTCTTAATAAACAAAAAAAATTTATATTAAAACTCATAAATTTGTCAAAAAACAAAACAAAATTTATCTCTCTTTTTCTCCCTCTTAATGTTTAAACTTCTAAAAGCACTTGATAAAAAATCTTGGAAGAATTGTACAACTTTTTGAATTATTATTTTTTTTTTCTTAAAGATTGAAATAAAATCTAATAAATTTTTTTTTGTTTTTAAATTTGCTTAATGCTCAAAAGATTGCAAATTTAATAAAAAAAAAAAATGTTTTATTATATTAAAAAAAAATCTCATAAACTTGTCAACATAATCTTAAAAAAAAAGCAGAATTGAGAATTCTTAAATTAGCACTACAATAAAAAAAAAAAAAAATTTTTTTTTTGTTTTTTATATGAATCTAATAAAAGATAAAATTATCGATCCAGTAATAAAAACTGAAAAAAAAAATTTCAAGACAATTATTTAGATTTTATTTTTTTTTTCTGTTTAGTATTAAAATAATTTGATATTAGTCAAATTCTAAATTCCGAAATCCGACAATTTCAAGAGTAATACCGTAATTTAGATACTAATTCAATAAAAATTTAAATAAACAAAAAACTTTAATATTTAAAAAAAAAAAATAAAATTATTATCAATCTCTTTCTAATTTTTTTGGTAATCACTCTTAAAATGTAAATTAATCTTTTATTATTATTTTCCTTCTCTAAAAATCAAATATTGAAGCCATTTTAATCTAAAAAAATAAAAAAAAATAAAAAACTAAAATTTAATTGCATTTTATTAAAATCTATCTAAAACGGATGTTTGACGAAAGAAACTAATAACTAAATGGTTTTTTTTTAAAAAAAAAAAATCAGTTTCAAATTTAATATTAAAAAAACCAATAAGATAAAAAATTCAAATTAAAGGTATTTTAAATATATATACATACTAAGTGATTCGCTTTTTTGTTTTTTTCGCTGAGTAAATACTTAAGTATTGGCTTAAACAATAAAAATTTAATATACAAATATATATTAAATTTCAAATTTAAATAAAAAGCGGATATTTTAGAAAAAAAAAATTTTAAAATAGGAATTGAGATAAGGCAAATTTTTGTTTAAATAGATAAAGAATGATTCAATCGGAAATTAATCCATTTTTACTGATAAATCAGAATTTAGACACAAAAAAAAATATATATAAAATAAAATTATTAAAATAATTTTCGCTTTTTTTTTACTAAGAGAAAGAGAAGAGAGAAGAGAGAGAGAGAGAGAAAAAAAACTGATTTCTAAATTTTTCATATCAAACCAATTTCAAAGTATACTCACCTATAACCTCCTTTTTTGTTTTGATATTTAACTAAAAAAAAAAAAACAATATATAACGAATAAAATACTTGATAATCCAATCTTTGGCTAATTAATTCTAATTGTCACCGTCCGATTTAATATTAAAGTTATTTCAAGTGGAATTTTGTATAAATAAATAAATAAATTTTAAAATAAAATTCATAAAAAAAAAAGAATAACAATAATCCCGACTTTAAATTGAATTTTTTTTTATTATTATAAACAAATTATATCATTTTTTTAATATAAACAGCATGAGTTTTTAATTAAGCCTTTCAATTAAAGTGTTTAATATTTAAAAAATAAAAAAAATTATTAAAATCTTAACTTTTACTCTTATTTTAATTGATTTGAAAAAAAAACAAAAAAAAAAAATTTTTTTTTCTTTTAATATTTTAAATCAATTAAAGATAAGGCTTGATTTGAAGAGATTAAAATATTTTTTTTTTTTTTTTGAAAAAAAAATAAAATAGAACTCTTAAGATATTCAGACTTAGAAAAATAAAATAAAAAAAAATATATTTCAAATTAAAATCAAATTAGAATTTTAAATGTTTGAAAAATAGAGATTTAGCACTTTAAATCGTTTTAAAATTTAAATTTGTTATTTTAGTAATTTTCATAAGAAATAATATTTTATATTTACTTTTTATTTAAGATTTAAATCTAATAAAATAAAAAAAAATCTTTCAGACTTTTTATTTAAAAAAACAAGTATCCATCTTGAAAAAGTAACTTGGATTTTCTTCTAAATTTGCTTATCGAAATAGATTGATGTTTAGAATACCTGTGCGTATCCAGCCTAAAAAGCCTATAAACAAATAAAAATAAAATAAAATAAAAATACATATTTTTATAATTTTGATATTAATTTTAAATTCAGAATTTATTAATTGCAATTTTTAGATGAGATAGGTCAAAAAAAGCATAAATTTTTTTTTTTTTTTTAAATCATTAACAATTCTTCTCTAAAAAAAAAAAGTTAGATATAGTTGTTGTTAAATTTTGAAAAGATCAAGTCCTTAAATAAAAGTAATAAAATAAAGATAAAAAATAAAATAACAATAATAATTTTTTTGAAAGTTTTATGATTTTTTATATTTCATAAAAAAAAAAAAATTAAAAGTTTTAGTTTGCTATATCTTTACCTTTTTTTTTTTTTTTGTTAAATATTTTACCAAGTTCTAAGTGTTTATTTTTCTATTTTAATCAAAATAAACTAATTTTTTTTAATAATTAAGTAATTAGCTTTTTCTACTAAATGAAAGAAAAGCTTAGGTTTTTAGATAAATAATATATTTATTTTTTAAGAATTTTTAATTTAATTTCAAGTATTAAGAGTCCTTTCAAATTCAATAGAACTTTAACATTTTGAGTTAAATTTAATTTGTATATATTTGTTGCTATAAAACACAATTTACCTATTAAATTAGATTAAATTCCTAGAATTTAACAAAGTCATGCTTGTCAATCTTCTGCATAGAAAATTAGAATTTCTAATTTTGTTTAAAAGCTATTTGATATTATATAATTATTTTGGTTTGTAGAAATTTTTAAAGACTTTAAAAGTAAATTGAATCATATCAAAATAAGAACTTGAATAAACTAAAGCAAATAACAATTCATCATGAGTCATTTTAAAGATTAAGTTAAAATTAAGTTTATTTGGTTGAAATTAGAAAAAACACTTTGGCGATTCACAAAGTGCTATAATACATTGACAAGAAATATTTCATTTTCTTCTAGAATCTACCTACTTTGCATGGTTTAAATACTTTATACATCTTTGCCTAAATTATTCATTTGCCAGAGCATTTTTTATTTCATTTTTGATAGTATCCTAAATCATCTAATCTGTAATTTGATAAATGAGATGAAAAGCCCAAATAAGCAATTGTGCATAACTTGCATTTTAACTTATTAGAATATTTTGTTTTCAGTTTTGTTTGATTGAATCTACGTATTATTTAAAGACAATAAAATAGTTTTTTTTTTTGCTTTAATAAACAAATATATGCTAAAACTGAATAATATAATGATTTTTAAATAAGCAAATAAATTAATAAATAAATACACTTGTGATAATTTTTTTTTATAGCTTTTTATACGTTATGAGTCAATTGTAAATTTTCTTTCCGGTCTTTAAGTTCGGTAACTAAAAATTCAAACAAATAATTTTGTTTTATTATCTTTATTGTTTTTTTTTTTTTTTTTGAGTTGTATAAAAGATCTAAGCACATCAAATTTATATTTGAGTTCTAATTGAATTTGATGCATCTAAAAAAACTTGGAAATTTACTTGAAAACTTTTGAATAAATAAATAAGCCTAAATTTTTTTCATTATAGTAAAGTTAAAAATGCTTAAAATCGAAGTATATTAAACTAGTTTAGATATATTATATTTCAAATTTATAAACTTAAAATTCAAACAAATATTTCAAAATTTGCATGTGATTTTTAAAGTAAAAGCAACTGCAGACGATTTAAAGTAAAGGTTAGCATGCAATCATATCCCAAATGCTTAAATGTGCCTATACGTATAGAAAATTAAATTGCAAATTTTCTTTCTTTGAATGTTTTAGTTTTTAACACAAGATTAGTAAAAGAATTAGTGATCGAAAATGAAGGTTTGCTTTTTCATTTTTTTCCATTCTAAACTAATTTACTAATTACCAAATCAATTATTTAATGATTTAATCGATTGCTTTTTGAATGTTTAAATTGAAATTTTTATTTAACAGCTCAATATCGAAACGATTAAATCGGATTTTTACTTGAAATTTAGTTTAAATAAATTTTTTTTTTTTATTTTTTAATTTAAATTATAGTTGAATATTTCAAATCCAGCCACTGGGGCTCAAAAATTAATCGATATTGAAGATGATAAAAAATTAAGACCATTCATGGACAAACGTATCTCTCAAGAAGTAGATGCCGGCTGCTTAGGAGATGAATGGAAAGTAATTAAAACCATCTTTGTTTTAATTTTTAGAAGACTTTATCTTTTTTTTGTTGTTGTTGTTGTTGTTGCAAAATAAATTGCGTTACTTGATATATAATCGTTAGGTGAATAACGCAATTAATTTTGCAACAACACAATACATACACTTTAAATACATTTATGCTTATTTTAATCTTAAATGTATGAGTCATTGTATGTTAGAATACAATATTTTAATTATTGATTTTGGATCATTTTTTTGAAATTAAAAAAAAAAAAAATTGATCTTATATTAATTAAAAACTGATCAATCAATAATTGGAAACAAATTTAATTTATTTAAAATAAATATTATTTTTTTTTATTTTATTTTAAATTTATTTTTTATTTTTTCAAAGGGTTATGTCGTAAGAGTAAGCGGAGGTAACGACAAACAAGGTTTCCCAATGAAACAAGGTATCTTGACCAATAACAGAGTTAGATTATTGATGGCCAGAGGTACTTCATGCTACAGAGAAAGACGTAGTGGTGAACGTAGACGTAAATCAGTCAAAGGTTGCATAGTAGACGGCAACTTGAGCGTTTTGTCTTTGGTCATAGTCAAAAAAGGAGAACAAGAGATCGAAGGTTTAACAAACAGAGTTGTACCAAGAGTCCGTGGTCCAAAAAGAGCCAACAAAATCAGAAAATTGTTCAATTTATCCAAAGATGACGATGTACGTAAATACGTCGTACGTAAACCATTAAAACAAAAAGAAGGCAAAAAAGAGAAATTCCGTGCTCCAAAGATTCAAAGATTGATTACACCAATTCGTTTACAACGCAAGAGAAGAACTTTGGCTCAAAAAAGAAAGAGAGCCGAAAGACAAAAAGTGCAATCGGCCGAATATGCTAAATTGTTGGCTCAATATCAAAAAGAAAAAAGAGACCGCAAACGAAGCGAATCTAAACGAAGATCATCCACCAGAGTTTCCGAATCGCAATCGCAATCACAATCTAAATAAGAAAAATAATCAAAATTCAAATTTTATATTTTTCTTCTTTTTTTTTTTTTTGAAACTTTTTTAGTCAAAATAATTTTCATGATTAAAAAATTGGTAAAGAAGAAAAAAAAGGAAAATTAAATAAAATTGAATTTAAAAATAATTAAACTCTTAGTTTTTTTTTTTTTTTTTATTTCTTGAAAAAAATTATTTGCTCAATAATCTTGAGAATTAAATTACCTAAAGAATTAAATCTTCTAAGCAATATTTACTAAAACAAAATAAAGAAATGCTTTTTGAGATTTAAGTTTAAGTTTAAGTTTAAGAAATTTAAGAACATTAAACATTTTTTTAAGTATTATTATGTTATTTCTTTTTGCTACGGAGGTTTATTAGTAACTAATTTACTTCTAGCTTGTAACTAATGGTTTCAATCAGTTGAAAACTAAAATTCATAATTTTCAAAACTTAAAATTTGTTACTAAACTTATTTTGTTTTGTTTTCTTGTTCTCATGCTAAAACATTTTAGATTTAAAAATTTTAATTAATTGCTTCTCATCTCAATACCATAAATTAAATTCAAAAAAAAAAAAGTTTATTTTAAAATAATTAAACAAAACCTCTTTTATTTTTTTTATTATATACTATATATTAATATATATATATATATATATTTTATTTAATTCTAAGAAACTTGAAATCCTCAGACTTTGGTACTTAACTAAAATAATAAAGCTAAACTACCTAAAATTTTTATTTTCTTATTATTTTTTATTTTAAGTAATGAATTTAAACTAAAAATATAATACATAAATGGATAATATAAATAATTTAATTAAAAAAACAACCGATATTGATATAAACGGTGTGAGTAATTTGAACTTGAAAGATAATGGTTAGTTTTTTTGTTTAATTAATAACTAGATAAAAAGTTTAGGAATTTTTATTTTTAATTTAAATAAATTTCAAAGATGTGATACAAATATGGAACGAAGTTTCATCTTATATAGAAAAGTACATGTCTCAGTCCAAAGGTGTTTCCATACCAGGTTTTGCCACTTTTAGCTTTGTACAAAAAAAGACCGATATTGGCAATAACAAGTTCGTTCTTGTGCATAGACCTGTGTTTGTGATAGCTGAGAAGTTTGCCCAGACTCATGCGCTAATTCATACAAAGTATCCAGTGGCTGGTAACATTCCGGTCCATCCTTTGAACTATGCTGCTATAGCGAACGAGACTCCATTTTCGCGTGACGATATCGAAACTTGTGTTAAACATGTCTTACAAGTGTTTAATCGAAGTGTACAATCTCGTAAAAATGTTGAATTTACTTTTAATGGTATTGGTAAATTACAAATCAGAAATTCAAAAGTCAAAATGAAATTTTTCAAAGAGTTTGTCAACACTTGTGATAAAAGTGGCACTGCAGTTGCTGATATGCAAAATGTAAAATTAAAAAATTTTTTTTTAACTTTAAAAAGATTAGAAAAATAAAAAAAAAAAATTGTATTTTGTTAATCTAGAGACCAAATACTTGTGATTCTGTTATGTCGAGGAATGAATTAAATAGACCTAATTCGAAAAATACATGCATATTACCTAGGTATTACGTAACTTTTGTTTGATGAATATTAAGCTTAGTTTTTTTTTAAATATTTTTTTTTATTTATTTTTTAAGAATAAATAGTCGAGCTGGTGCAATATCGGCAATGGAAAAAGAAAATGCTAATTACAATTTAAATACAAACACCATGGATACAATCGATGAAGAAACTATAGCAGGTAAAATTAATTATTTGTTATTAATATTAACAAGAAAAAAATCTAGCAAAAAAGGTATTATAAATTTCAATTTAAAAATCGGATTAAAAAAAAATAAGTTTATTGAAAATTTAAACTTATTAGATTAATTGGAAAGAAATAAAATATTAATTCATTTTTTCTTATTGTTCATATTTATTTACATTTCAAGTTTAATTAAGCTTTTTCTCTCTTTTTTATTTTCGAAATTTTACCTTTGCAAACATTTTAATAAACAATACTTTAAGTTAAATAATAAACAAATTTTTTATTTTTTTTTTTAATTTGAAGAAAATTAAGTTTTAAACTAAAATAAAAAATATTTTTGTTATTAGTTTAAAAAAAATTTGAAAAATATTTTCCTAATTATATTTAATTTGTTATAAAAAAAAATAAAATGCTATATCTTAAATCAAGAGTTGCTAGCAATTCTGCTAAATCTAAATCGAAAACTTCCAATAATCAAATCTTATTTAAAATAATTCGTAAAAGTTTTCTACAAGGTATATTAAATATATATTTTATTTATACTAATTTTATTCTCTCCAAGTTTCAAATTCAATAGATGAAACTCAAAACAACAATAAAAGCATATCATTAGCTCCAATCGCAACTTTATACTCATCCGAAGATGCTAGTTCTCTGAAAATAGAACCTCAATCAAGACCCAAAACACCGAAGACTCCAAAACCACAGTTTGTATCAGCATCGAAATTTCACATTCCGGACGCATATAAATCAAACTCAATAAACTCATTTACGGCTATCAGTGAACCGAATTTGACAAAAAATGAAGCAGATTTAGTCAGTTCGATTTTGAACGATATTCCAAGCAAAAAATCAGAACCAACCGCTTTTCATTCTCAATCGGTTCAGTTAGTTCGTCCTTCATCTAGGACTTTGCTCGGAAATCTTTTGCCTTCTAAACCATCAACGCCATGTGGGCATCAAAATGCTGGTCAAGAGTTGTGCTATTTATGTCATCAAAGACAGCGTAGAAATGTGCCTGTTTATTTACATGAAGAAACAAGACAAAAAGAATTGGAAGAAAATCAACTCTTGATGCAATATCAGCATTTGAAAGATATGGAAAATCAGCTAAAAGATGAAGAAAAGCGAAATTCACAGCGTTTGGACAGGGCTCGAATGGACGCCTTTAATTTAGGAATTACTGAAGCTCTTAAAAACAAGAGAAAAGAAAGACCAAAAACAAGTGATTTAGGCGTAATTTTGAGAATAAATCAGTCATATGAAAATTTATTTTTTAATTTTATTTTATTTACAGAGATCTTATGTATTCAGAAAAAGAGTCAAAACTCCTCCAAAGTATATTAAACAGACAGAATTGTCAGATTATTTATCAAAACAAGTCGAAAGTAAACAAAAAGAAGCTCTTCAATCTAAACAAGAATTGGAATATTTAGAAAGAATGGAACAACTTCAGCTAGCCGAGGAGTAATTAGCCAACAAATTTAAATTAAATTTATTATTTTCCAAATTAAAAAAAAAAATCTTCAATAGGCTTGCTGCCCAAAGAGAAGCATTCTTAAAAGAAAAAATGAGAAGACAAAATGAACTAAAAAATTCGCTTGATAATCAAGTCAAAAATAAGGCTCCAGAGCTACCAAGAGTGTTGCCTGATGGTGAAGTATTTGGACAATACGACGCTAAAAATGAGAGATTAATGCAACAAAAGCAAAGAGAAATACATGTTTCCAAGTTTAATAAAGAAACAGTCGAACAACGCAAACGAGAAGATTTATTGAACCACTTAAAAGAGCAAGAACAAGACGCTGAAAATTTGGAGCGTGTAAGAGAAGAGTTTAGAATTGATAGAGCTAATCGTTTTGAACGAATGCTCGACATGCGCAAAAATCTACAAAAAGACTGGCATAATGCTAATTTAGAAAAAAAGCTTCGTGACAAGGATGAAAAAGAGCATCGGTTGGCTCATGATGGATTCTTGGTTCATGAACAATGTGACAAGTACAAAAAATGCGCCCAATGTCAACGCGATGTTAAAAATTGTGGTGAATCGAATCTTTGGAAAGAAAGTCGGTACACTGCTGGAGCAAGACTTATGGTTTAATTTAATAAATAAAAATTAAAAAACCATTTATTTTAAGTAATAAAATCAATTACGGCAAAACTTTTTAATTAAATTTTAAAAAAATTTCTTAATTTTTTTTTTAAATTCTTAATCGATCGAGGCCTTTAAAAATAAAATTATTTATTTTTAAATAAAAAAACCAGGGTTTTTTAATTGCTTTAAATTTTTTAAACTATTTGATTCATTTTATTGAAACTTAAATATTTTACATTTAAGAAAATTATCATGTTTAATTCTATTGATAAATATTTTTAATTTAATAAGCATAAACCTACACATAATACCATTTAAAATATAATTAAATTAATTTTCTTTACAACAAGTTTAAAATCTTAAAATTAATTTAATTTAAATAAAAATAAGTAAATAAATTTAAAGAACATAAAATATTTCAGAACCTAAAAGTTTCAAATATATTTAAAGACTATTTTAAAAATTTATGAAAAATTTTAATGGAACAGGTGTGCCAAATTGCTCACTTAGTAAAAAATCTTTCTTTAATTGAATCCCTATACTAGTTATTGTTTCTATGGTTTTTAGAAAAAATTCTTGATATAATTTTTTAGATAATTTTTACTAAATTATTTTACTCATTGTCAAAGCTTACTTTTTTAGACTAATATATAACTATTATGTGAATAAAAATTTTTTATTAAGCTTGGAAATTTCCAAGTAGGAATCATAAATGTTCAGTAAAAAGCATAAATTTTAAATAAACAAAATGGTACCTCATACCCTTTCCTTCTACTTTTAGAAATCGGGTTAAATTCACGTTTACTTATACATTGAAAACTTTCAATTGAAATTTATAGATTTTTAAGAAATAAATTTAAATTCGATAAATATTTCTTGAATATCAAAAATTTGATGCTCCAAGATTTAAATGGAATTTAATATTTTATTTTGCTTATTCAATTTTATTAGTTTAGATCAAGAAGAAGTAAAAACAATAAAATTAAAAAAATTCAATTTATTAAATTTTTAATAACTGGTTAAAGTTTTGAGATCTTTTATTTAAAAAAAATATCTAAAAAAAAATTCAAATTTTAAAAAACAAAACTTAAAAAATTTTTAAATTATCAATATTTATAAATAAAATAAAATTTTAAAATTTAAATAAAATAAAATAACAAATTAATCAATAAATAAAAAACGTTTTTACTAAGCTTAAATTTTGATTTAGTGAATGAATTAACAGATGACGAGTATTCGTGCTCGATTGAAGAGGACCGTTCGTGCGATATTTGCTGGTGATTACTTTTTAAAGAATCGGATGACGATAGTACTGGAAAATTGGAAGACGACGAGTCATCTTCTTCGCTATCATTCATCTCATCTCCTATTTCTGACTGAGCGTTATCACCATGGCTTAAAACCATTCCCTGAACATAGTCTACTTTGTTATTAAAGTTTATATTCATATTTATATTATTACTATTTACATTTAAATTCGAAAATTCATCATATACTAAATCTTCATCATCATCATCATCTTCTTCTTCTTCTTCTTCTATATAATTTACATCAGATATTGTAGTCGTAGTAGTAGTCGTAGTTGTAGTTGTTTTAGAATTTAATTTAGATAATTTTGTTTTTTTGTTAAAATTGATATTCGATAATTTGAATTTGGGCTTATAAATATTATTAGATAAAGTTTCATTTAAAGAATATTCACTAGTTTGAGCAATTGGAAAAAATAAATAATCATTGTCCGAATTTTGATTTAATTTTATTTTATTCTGATTTGATAATTTTGCTTTTCGTTGATTAATTAATAAAGAATCTGATGATATTGATGAATAAGACGATTGGGTCGAAGGAGTCGGCTCATATTTTGTTATTGAAGAAGACGAAGACGTTTGTGTAAAAACATCTGTTGAGCGCTTTTGGGGTCTATCTTTGGTACCATATAAAATCAAATTCAAATTAATATAAGTAGCTTAAAAAGAAATTGTTAAAACATTTTTAAAGACTATAATTTATTTTAATTTTACTATTTTTAGCATTGTTTTTGATTTCTATGGTCCAAGTACCATGTGGATCTTCACCCCACATATGTACGCTTGTGAAGGGCCATTTATTAAAGCTTTCGGCTGACTGGTCTAACATTCGTCGATCTAACAAAGTAGAATTCGTGCCCATCGGACTTCGTAAATAAACCACCAAAGTTCCTCTTGAATTCGATTGTACACTTATGACAGCTTGTACATGCTCTAAATAGTTAATTTCATTTTTAGTAGCTTTACATCCAGTGCTATACAACTCAATTATCAATCTATCTCCTTTAGGTATCAAAATTGGCTTTTGATGATGTCCGTTTATTGAAGATTCAATGACACATTTGCGTTGTGCTGGAACAGTTATCCATTTTTTGGCGAGATCGACCATACCTAATGCGTCCATCATTCCATAGCCAAATGAGTGACTTACTCTTCTGTTAACACCGTTCGTTTGCCAATCAGATGATGTTAAATTATCTGATTTTGAAGTTTCTACAATTATGTGTTGTACATCTCTCCAACTCAATTCTTTGTTTGCTTCTAAAGCTAAAGCAATTATGCCAGCTGCCAAAGGTGCTGATGCCGAAGTACCAGTATGAGCTTCAGTGCAACTCTTTCTCAAATCAGTAGTTATAATTTGTCTTTCTTCATATGAACCACTGCTAAACGTAGACGCAATAGTAGACGAACATGCCTCAGAGTACCATGGTATATTACCATTTTGAGTTGCACTGCTAACCGAAATTGTGTAAATCGAATTAGTATAACCATCACAATTACAATTATCATCGTCTTTACCACCATTACCACTGGCCCATACATAAATTGAGCCTAAACCACCACGACCATATTTAATACCATCTTCGATTGCTTTTAAAGCTAAAAATCCTGGTCCATCGACCGTTTTACCATCGTCGTCAGGACCCCATGAAGCACTATAGATATCTATATAATCCCGGTTATAGCTTAGCGCTGTAGCTTCGACCAAATCGGTCACTTCACCGTCCAACATTCGTATTCCTCCAATACGAGAATTGTAAGCTACACCTACGCTACATATTTTATTATCAGCCATTGCAGCTATTTCACCAGCACATCTAGTGCCATGTCTATATATAAATTTTTTTTTTTGCTAAAAATTATTTTTTCAATAAATTTTAGTAAAAATTGTATTACTTGTTATAGTTGTATCTATCATATCTAGGCCTAGGGTCATTATCATTATCGTTTATATCCAAACTTGCTTTGTAATCATAATTATTAATCAAATCAGGATGATCCCATTCGAGACCATCATCAAGTATAGTCACAACTACACCTTTGCCTGTATAGCCTTTTTGCCAGGCCTCTTTTACACGCATTGAATTCGAATATTTCTCTTGAGGATTCTTAAATTAATTAATTAATTAATTAATTAAAAGCTTTAATTAAATCAAAAAAGCATATGGTTTATATTTTATTTTTTTTAATTAATATTAAGATTAATTTTTTTTTCTTTCTAGACATAAAAATAAATAAATATAATAGAAAAAAAAATTGAGCTCTTACAATATACCATAATTTATGCCACATTGGATCATTAAAATTAAACTTGTCTTGATCTAGATCTGTATTAGTATCAGTATTTATGTCTATAAAGTCTCTTTTAACGCGAGTTTTTGGTAATTGTTGTTGAATCCATTCAATTCTTGGGTCTGATTTGAGCTTGGTCAGCTCTTGTTTGTCTAATGATCTGCTCAGTCGAGGCTTTTTTTTACTCGTGTCCGATTCATCATAATCAAAGTAATCTTGGTCTAGTTTTATACTATTTTCATCAGTTATCTCTTGTTGATATAAAAAATAATTTGAGTTGTCGAAAACCTTTAACAACAAAAAAATATTTATTTTTTAATATTTCAATTTTACTAATAATAGTAGCTTTTAGTAGTTTACTTGTTTTATCAATTTAAGATTGAATTTGTAAGCTATTTTTTTAGCCTGTTCCAAGCCACCTCTAACTCGTATAACAAATTGATTTACAGATATAATCGATGATTTATTCGAAGCCGTAATTTGGTTCAAATGACTAGTTACAATTGATTTAATTAGAATAAAAATAAGAAATTTTTTTAAAAACATTTTTGTTTTTTTTTTTTATGAATTAAATAAAAAAATTCTTCTTTTGAATTATTAAACCATTTTTTGTAATTTTTGTTGTTGTTTTTGTTTTTTATTTAATATTCTAAAATTAAAATAAAAAATCTGTCAGCTCATAAAAAAAAGCTAAAGATAAGAGATAATTTATTATTATAACAAAAAGAAAAAAATTCTAAATTATCTTCTGAATCGGAAATTAGAAAAAAACAAAAAAAAAAACAAAATTAATATTTCTAATAGCAAACTGACAAATATAACAAAGTTTTATATTTGATATTTCAAATGTCTGATTTTCGAAAAAGATAAATTAAAATCAACTCAATCAATACTGATTAATTGAAAAAATTTTTTTTTATTTTTTATTGTAGATTTTTCGACCTGTTCAATAATTAGTTTAACAAACATTTTTTCTTTCTTAATTTCTAAAGTTTAAGTTAGAAACAACAAAATTCAATCAATAATTATAGCTAGCAAAAATAACAAAAAACAAAAAATGAATTGATGCGATTGAAATTTAGATTTTTTGTTAAAATAAACAGATGACTCATAAAAGCGTGAGTAAAAACAAAGAATTCTTTTTTTATTTTATTTTATTTTATTATTTTAAATAAGAAAAAAAAAACTAATGGCATTTTAAGCTTATGATTAAAATCAAATGTGGAAAATATAATTAATATTCCGTCCGGTTTTGTTAGAAAATAAAACAACAAAAATTTGTTTATGATAATTTTCTAATTCTTGTTGCTAAATATTTGAATAGCCCAAAATTGGATTAAATATTGATTGATCGATTCTTATGTAACAAGAATCTATCATTATTAAAAATATTTCATTAAACTCCTACAATTATTTGAAATATTAATAATAATAATAATAACAATAATAATAATAACAATAATAGTAAAACAATAAACAAAACGTGTGTATTAATTTTTTTTTTTATTTTCTCTTTCAATATATTTTGTTTTTATTTACACTTTTATTATTATTAAAACTAAAACTATTTTGAAATATTAGAAATGGGTATTTTATTACTTAAATTTAATAAGTTTTATATAAATATTTTTTTTTCTACTATAAATTATAGATTAAATAAAATATGCAAATTTATCTGAAAAATTCCAGTCGATAAATTAATAATGACATAAAAATATTTCGAAAATATAAAAAAGTTTTTTTTTTTTTTATAATTAAAACTTAATCGAAATATCTGTCAATAAGAAAAAAAAATTGCATTTAAATTTTTTTCTATTTTTTTTTTTTATTTTTTCTAAAATTTCGCTTCTTCTTTTTTCTAAATTATGACCACTCGAAATATCTCTAAAAATCGATAGATAAAAATTCTTGTTGTAATTGTTGTTGTAGTTTTTTTTTTTTTTTAATTTTTAAACGATAAAAAAAAAAAAAAAACAAAAAGATAAGATAAAAATTAATTTTATTTCTAATTAAAACACTAGAAAATCTAACCGATATTAATCGGATTTAATTTTAACTTGTATATATATATATATATATTTAAAATGAAACATATATATGTATGTATATGTTTCTTCAAATTGAAATTGTAATTTGCAGGTAAATAATACATCAAAAATTAATCTAGGTTTAGTTTGAAAAAATAAAATAAAATAAAATAAATATATATGAAATATATTTATTAAAAATTAGAATATAATGTTTGATAGTTTAATTAGGAATTTAGAATATTAAAAAACATAAAATAGTATATCTATATATTATACTATAAATTAAAAAACTCGACTTTATTTGCTTGTAATTATTTTTTGAAATATATTAAAATGATAAAATTTCAATTTATCATTTGGTTTTATTTCAATTTCTAATTGATGTCTAATTATATACAAATACATATAAAATACTATCTAAATAATTAAAACATAATTATATTATTATTTGTTTGCTTGGAATTTAAATTATTTTTTGTAGCACACAAATAAACTATATAAACTGTATATCTTGAAAATTTCATAATAAAAATTAAGAAAAATTATAAAAAAAAATTCATTTGTTTAATTCTTACTTGTTCAAGCAAGCTTAGCTTAGAAGATAAGAAAGAAAATAAGAAAAATTAAATCAAGCTTGGGAATTTTTGTTTTTTTCTACAATTGGGATAAATTATTATTATTATTATTATTATTATTATTATTATCTAATTTATAATAAAAGCTTTAATTTTATTTATTATTTGTAACAATAAACACAAACAAATAAACGTGTTTGACAATTAGAGTTAATTTTAAAAGGATTAAGACTTACGAGAATACGTGTGTTCGAATTACACCTGATATTTATAGCTAAATTTTCTATTTCTATAAGGCTCTTGACCCTTTTTGCTAATATCTTTATTCATATAACATAACCCGAATTAGACTTGTTTTGTTGTTAAATTTGTATTTATGTATTAAAAAATGATTAATATTGTAATTGTTGTTTTATTCCAGGATAAAATAATAATAATAAAAAAAAATATTGTTTTATTTTATTTTATTTTTTTTTAAGTTTAAGCTATAGCTATAGCTAACAAAAAAAAAAAAATTAAAAAAAAATTAAATTTTATTTTTTTATATTAATAATAAATAAAATGCAAATATTTAAACTAGTAAAATTTTTTTCTAACAAAAAATAAAATAAAAAAGAATATAAAAGAAAAAAAAATTGTAATATAGTATTTAAATACGGAAAAATATTTATCATCAATAATCATTTAATAGTAATTTATAAAACTCTAATCAAAATAAAATTTATATATTTATTTATTTATTTATTTTAAAATTGTATTGAAAAGAAAAAAAAATTTGAGAATAAAATATAATATTAATTTAAGTATTTATTTAATAATTGAATTTATAAATATGAGAAAATTTCTAAATAACTTGAATTAATTTCAATTCGTTTTCCGTTTGTTTTATTATTTTTCTTTTTTTTTTTCATTTTTTTATTAATTTTGAACAAAAAAACAATCGCAAAATGAAAATAACTAAAACTAAAACTATTTTCCGGCCTCTAATTGAAATGGACCAGTTGAAGTTTTTGATTATTAGAATTTAAGCCTAAAACTTGATTAAAGAAAATTTAGTCTCATGGTACTCATGGATTGGATTTAAAAATTGGTTTTAAATAACAAATACATTTATCTGTCATTAATTTGAATATAATCTTAAATAATTGATTCTTTCTTTACCTCTCTCTCTCTTATAAGAGCTTATTTAGTTTATTTGTATTTGTATAATGTTCAAATTAAATAAAATAAGTAATATTCATTTTTGAAATTTAATATATTTGATTTATTTGATCTAAATTAGCTATATGATTTTTATTAAGTTTGAAATGAATTGCAATTAACAGATAAACTTTAAAAGCTTTTTCTTTTTTCTCTTTTTTCTCTTTTTTTTTTTTTTAATTCTTATAAATAAAATAATAAAGAATTCTTAAACTACTTTACCTGTGTTTTTATTTTTATTTTATCTTAAAAACGCAATTATATAATTCAGTTTGGTTTTTTTTTTTAAGCCTAATAAAAACCCAATTAATTAATTTTCTAAAGCCAAAAACCAGGTTAATTTAAAATTAAAAAACAATTTAATTCTTTATTTTTGAATGGTTTCAGCTTGAAATTTTGCGTTTTACTATTTTTCTTAGTTATTATTTTCACAATATATACAATATATATAATGAATATATATATATATATATATATATATATATATATATATAATGAAAAAACCGTAATAAATAAAAACCTTATAATATTTAATTTCTATTAAAAAAGAAAGAAAAAAAAAATCGAGATTAATAAAAAAAATAGCATGAAAAAGTGCTTATAAATTAAATATTATGATTCTATTTCATTTTTGTTTTATTATTAGCCTCAAATAATAATGCTGCTTGTGTGATTTAGAAAAGAAAAGATTCTATAACTAAATATATATTCTAAATTACGTAATTTAATTTCGTGTATCAGAGTCTGTTTGCATGTTTGAATCCGATTTTAAATCAATAACAAAAATGGTCTCTCATAGGTACTAAAAAATTAAAACAGGTTTATGTTGTTTTTAAAATTTATTAATTTTACATTAGAAAAAAAAATTTTTTTATTTTTGGTTCTATAAGCTTTAGTTAGCATTTTAAAAATTTTAAATTTTAAATTATATAAAAAAAAAAGAAAAAAAAATGCTGTTTTATTATTAAAACTAAAATCATGTCTAGAAGATAATCTAATTTAATTTGATTTGGAAACACCATTTCCATAGTTAGCTCCACCGGCTTTAATTAATAATTCTCTTATTCTATCTTCTTCCAAATCGCTCAAATCAGATGCAGCTAATTCCACAGCGAAATTCTAGTTTGAAAATATAATATTTATTAAATTTGTTTTTTATAATAAATAAATTTAAAAGTATATTAAATTAAACTTACTGTTACCACATCTTTTACCAATGTTTTATCAATTGAGACTTTAGCACGCTTTAAGGCTCCGACCGACTGGCCTATCCATGTTATAAAGGCGAATTTTGCTCTTCTGCTCAATTCGTCTCCAGTATACATTCTCAAATAGCCGAATACTCTTTCTTCGTCGTTGAATTGAGACAAAAATTCGGAATATTCGACGCCTGTGCTAGCTACTACGATTCTATTACCATCGTATCTAAACACTGCCCAATTAGTTTCTGATCTATCATCACGAACTGATTCATAAGCTTGTCTCAATGATTCCTTGTCGCATGATGTTGCCATTTTGTTTATTTTTATGCTTAAATTTTAAAATTAATTTGAATAAAACAAAAACTAATTTTTTCTTTTTTTTTTGTTTTTTTTTCTAAATATAAATTAAAATTTTGAAATTAATTTATTAACATGGAAACAATTTTTAAAAAATTTAAAAAAAAAAAAAAAAAAAAATTTTTTTTTCAAACAACAAAAATCAAAACTATTAATCATTTTTTGGTCTATTGAATTTTATAAATATACAAAAATGTAGAAACAAAAATGACCTTTTTTCTTTTTTTTTTTTCTAAAATCTTACTGATGCACAGAATTAGTTTTAATTTGGCTTCTAATCTATCATTTAGAGAAAAAAAAAAAAGTCAACGAAATTTAAAAAAAATAATAATAATAATAAAAATAATAATAAATTATTATTAAGCTTATCATCATCATCATCATCGTCGTCATCGTCATCATCCCATGCCCATTTAAAATCGATAAATTTTAAAAAACACATTTGGCAAATAATAATAAATTTAAATAAGTTTCGTCCCGTTTTTTTAATATGGGTCGAGAATTTTTAAGTAGTTTTATTAAAATAAAAAATAAAAATAAAAAAAAAAAAAATCAATATTCAATCAATATTGGTTTTTCACTAGAGGCTAAATTAATCACAAATTAAAAAAAAAAATCTTTTAAATTATTTTCAAAGAAAAACATATTGAAAAAAAATTATATATGATACATTTTTTTATATATTTAAAAAAAAAATATATATTAAGAAAAAGAAAATTTGTGTCATTTGACTGAAAATTTATATTTTAAATTTGATAATAGTTTATCAAAATGGTTTATAACTATAATAATAATAATTATTAGTAAAAAGTAAAATTATTTATCTATTAATAAAAGTTGTTATTTTGGTAAACAAAATGATAATTAAAGCTGGTTAGGGATGGCGAGGATTAGCCCAATTTTTTAAATATATAAATTTTTTTGTTTATCATTTTATTGTTGTTGTTGTTGTTGTTGTCGTTATTGTTGTTGTTGTTCTATCTATCATTAATCATATGATTGTTATCTTATTTAATATGAAAGAAAAAATAAATTTAAAAACAAAAGTTTTGTCTCTTCTACTGTCACATATTAATATTAATATGATAATTTTGGACTGTATATTTGAAATTTGAAATAGATTAAAAGCTCTAGTTTGAAATAGACAAAAATATATAAATAAATAATTATATATCTAATGATAGTTTAAGCTTTTTATTACTCGATAAACATCAATCAGTGTTTAATGTCACAAGGAATGAGATTTAAAAATATTTTTTTAATAAACACAATTTTCTTTTTCTTTTTTTTTTTTTAAGAATCATATTTAAAAAAGATTAGTAATTTAATTATTTATTTTTTTATAAAAAAAAAAAAGAAAAAAAATCGATTTTGTTATAAAAAAAAATTTTTGACAAATTTAAGAATTATTAAGCTAAAAAGGTTATGAATTGTTCTAATTTTAAGCTTTTAATATTTAATAAAGTTTTTTTGTATTTTGTTTATGAAAAAATTTTAAATTTTTAAGCTCTTAAGAGGTTTTGATTTAATAAAGTTCTTAAGCTCGATATTTAGCTCGCTTAGAACGTTTCTGTTATTCAACAATTCACTCTTGATTTGTCTCTGACAAGATTCTAGCTCTTCGAATAGCTCTTTTTTGTTTGAATCCAAATTTTCAACGCATTCTTTTATATTCGAGTTTGTTTCCGAGTCTATTTTTTTGTACTCGTCCCAAGATTTCTTTAGTTCTTCTTTGCAATGACTCAGTCTGTCTTTCATTTGCTTTAACTGATTTTCAGATTCGATCAAATCATTTTTGGTCATTTTCACTTTGCGATTGGCATTATTAATCGCTTCTTCGGAGCTCTGAAAATATTTTAAAAACAAATTTATTTGAATATTAATAATATTAATAGTAAAGTTTCTAAAATTTAAACTACAATTTGAAGATCTTTTAGCAGCTTTTCGTAACTTTTGATTTCTTTTTCTAAATTTTTAATACTTATTTTCGAGCTTTCGATTTTGCTCTCGGTCAATTTGCGTTCTTCTTTACATTGCGATAATTGTGATGGAAGTTTACAGATATCCGAATTGTAGTCTTTTCTAATTTGCAAAATACACTCTTTATACTCTTTGATAAAATTATTATTCTTATGAAAATCGACTAGTTCTAAATGTGGCAAATTATTTAACTGTAGCAAAGAGCTAAGCTTAATTTTGTTTACTAATTCGTTAGATTTGTTAATACAAGTTTTGGCTTCTTGAGACTTTTGATTCAACTTTATGTACAATTCATCTTTTTCATTATCCAATTCGACCAACAAATTTTGTAAATTCTCCAACTCTTGAGCTTTTTGAGCATGTTTGATCGGCAAATTATCGATTTGTTTGCCACTTGACAATTGTTTATCGTATTGAGCATCTTTTACAGTCATTTCTTCTTCAGATTTTTGTAATTTCTCTTTTAAAGATTGCACTTCGTTTTTATTCATATGAACTCTTTTGATTCTATCTTCCAAATCTATTAATTCTTGGTTCAGACCTGATTCTTCTTCGTTTATTAGCCTCAACAATTCTTGTTCTTCTTGTAACAAATTATCAAAGTCGTTTCTCTGACTATTCAAATGTTCATAAGTTTTTAAGCAGTTGTCTCTCTCGCTTTCTAATTGTTTCAAGTCAGCATTTAGTCTCAATTGTTTCTCGAATTGTTTCAAAGAATCTTCTTTAAATTTTTTATACTCATCACTAGTTAAATATGATTTGCCCTTGCTAATCACTTTAGCATAGCAATTTTTTAAATACTCGTTTATAAACTCTTGATTTTCGTATGAACATGTGTTTACTATTTTAGTTGCATCATAGATTTGTAAAAATTTCACATTATTACACAAAAAGTACAAAATTTGTAACATGCTGGTCCAATTTTTTGGAGTTGTCATAGTCTGAAAGACGTTTGGCTTTGGCACGTTGTTGTATTTTAAAAAAGTCAAGTGATGTATGATCAGCTCAAGTCTAGCTTTGTTCTGCGCTATTGAACTTTGCTGAGGTTGACTAGAACTTATAGCTTGATTTTGGTTTTTACCATGAGTTTGTTGAGGTAGCAGGTTCGGATTCCAGACATCATGAATACCAATAGTTTTTAATAAAAACTCAAAAATATTATAAAATGTGGCAGTTGATGGAAGCAAAAGACTTTTAACACTTAATTGTTCACTGTATTCTAAAGCTTCTAAAAGCTATTTTTAAATTAAAATACAAAATTAACAAAAAATAATTATTTCTAAACTTGGTTTTTCTTTAATTTACAATTAAAACTGACTGAGCTAACTCATGTGGATTGACTGGTTTAGCTTCGTTGGGTTTTAAAGTTCCCATCGATGGTCTACCGATCGATGAGGAACGACCCATTGATGGTCGGTTTTGTTGCGACGAACCAAAGTTGTCCGCCGACGAAGAACGACGATTAATTTGTGTATTATTTTGTGATGTAGAAGAACGTCTCATCTTGTATATTTTTAAATTTTAAAAACAAGTTATTCTGTGTTTTCAATCAAAATTTACAATTTCAAGTGTATGTTTCAAAATCAAGTAACCAAAGTTAGGTTTATTTTGTGACAAAAAGAAAAACAAGATTGAAATTAAGTTCAAATTCAAATATAAGAAAAATGTTTCAATGTAAATTTTTTTTTTTTTTTTTTTTTTATTTTTATTGATATTAATAAAAAATTTGCATTCCATTTAAATATAAAATTTTTTTATTTCAATAAAGTTTATTAAGAATTTTTATATTTGTAAACGTGTTATTTAGATTATTTTACCTATTTTGTTTTTTGAAATTTTGTTGTAATTTTAAATGAAATAATAAAAAGAAAAAAAAAAAACTAAAATGAAATTAAATTTAAAACCAATTAGAACAAATGTTTTAATATCTTTTTTCTTACTTTTTATCCTAATAAAAAAATTAAATTCTTTTCCATTGGCTGGAAAATTCGATATAGAATTGAACAAAGTTGGAATTTTTTTATAAAAACAAGTTAAAATTTGAAATTTATTTTTCTAATTTTTAATTAAAAAAACAAAAAGAGCAGCCGAATATTTGTAGTACAAAATCGAGGCTTGTACAACAAGACCCAAATTCAAATCAAAAGTAAACAAGAAAAAAAAAAGAATAAAAAAAATAAAAACTATTAAATTTCTTTAACCAGTTACTTGTCAGCCGAAGAATAGAGTCAAAATTGGATGGCTATTAAGACTGTCTGAGTGCATAAACGAGTTCTATATAGAATCGGATAAGCTACCAAACGATATATTCACAAAAATTTACAATTCACCAAATATCGCTTTACATGAATACAAAGAAGTAAAATATATAAAACAAAATCTAACAGAATTTCATTGTGAAGATACATCTTTTATAATTGATCTCTATGTAAACTAAGCAGAAAAAAAAATTTATTTTAAATGTTTTTAAACTATTAGTTTTAAAGACTGGTATTAATCCTCCAATAATAACTCAAAAAATTTCTATAGATAAGAGACAATTGAGTCTCAATTCTAATTCGACTAAAGATGAACCGAGCACATTGGCACCAAAACCAAAACATGAACATGTTGATGTAAAAAGAAAATTTTTAATTGAAATTTTAAAACAAAATTCAAAATCATAATTAATTTTCAATTTAAGTTTGACACTATTGCGCAAACATGGCAAGATGGTGCTTACATGTTTATACTACAAACAGAGCCTGTTGACGGAGAAGATTATAATTTAAAAACAACTATTTCGTTCAAATATCAAAACGGTTATATATCAGCAAACGATTGGCCATTTTTACCAGTAATACATTTTTTATAGAATTTAATACTGAATAATAAATATAAAATAAAAATAATTTTCAAAAGTTTTATGGCGTTATGTGTGGTATATATTCATTTTATGCTTTGTTTTGGTTTGTTTGTTCGCTTGTTTATTGGAGGGATTTACTAAGAGTACAAATTTGGATCGGAGGGGTTATAATACTTGGTTTGATGGAAAAAGCCGCTTATTTGGCCGAATATGATGGCATCAATCGTACTGGTTATACTGGTAATTTTACTTCTCACCTTAGCATTCTTAATCAATAAAATTAATTTTAAATATTTTCTAGTCATGATTGGTATGATTGTAGCAGAAATAATATCATGTTTAAAAAGAAGTTTGGCTAGAATGCTTGTTATAATAGTCAGTCTAGGCTTTGGAATAGTCAAGTATTTAAAAGAAAATTAATTTTTTTCAATTTTAAATAAATTAATTAATTTTAATAGACCGAGACTTGGTCCAACTATGCAGAAAGTTGTTGCTGTTGGAGGCTTATATTTTTTGTTTGCTCTAGTTGATGGACTATTTAGAATTGTTGATGTAATAAAATTAGAAATATAAAAAAAAAATTGATTTTTGTCTAAAAATTAATTTATAGCGAAAAGAAGATAATGATAGTAAAGGTGTTTTAGCTGGAGTACCATTAGTTTTTATAGACGTAAGCATTTGTTATTGGATATTAACCAATTTGCAACAAACAATGAGAAATTTAAGAGTAAGAAGAAATATACCAAAGTTAACACTGTTTCGTCATTTTACCAATACTTTGATATTTTGTGTTATTTGTAAAAAAAAAATTTCTATTTCTATTTATTTAAATAAAATAATCAAATAATATAATTATAACAGCAAGTGTTATATTCATGATCTGGTCTTTATCTAAGCATCGATTTGTAAATTGTTTAAAAGATTGGAAAGAGCTATGGTTAGATGAAGCATTTTGGCATATATTATTCTCATTTATTTTACTAATAATTATCATACTTTGGAGACCGTCTATAAATGAACAAAGATTCGCATTTTCGCCTTTAATTGACAATGAAGAAGATTTAGAAGATGAAGAACAAGAGACAGAAATTTTCGACACAGTCAAAATGAGATCTAAGCAATCATCTTCTCAAACAAATTTAAAAGAATTAGCTGAATCCAAGCAAAAATCGACCATTGAAGACGATTTAAAATGGGTTGAGGAAAACGTACCAGCTACATTGACCGAAACGTGAGTTTCAATTTAGAAAAAAAATCTAATCTGAAATTAAAGATTTTATTTATTTTATTTTTTGTTTTATTTTAGAGCTTTACCAGGTCTTGTTGATTCTGAAGAAGAGGTTATGAACACCCGTTTTGAAATATCAAAAATGGATTAAGTTTTAATTATATTTTATTATCTTATCTATTTAAATCTATATATTTTTATCAAATAAATTTTTAAAATTTAACTTGTTTTTTTTTTTTTCAAATTTTTAAATAAAAATGTTTAAAAAATTTTATACTTTTAATTAAAACCAGAGCTCAATTTTATGATAAAATATTCAATTATTTTTTTCTTAAATTTTATTTTATAAAGAGAATAGAGATAGAAACTATAAAAGTATAAAGTTTTTAGAGCATATTTGCTCAATAATGTTTAATAGATATTTATCACTCATTTAATTTATATTAAAACAATAAGAATATCTGTCAAACAAGCTAACATATCAAAATGCAAATTATTAACAAAAAATTCTTGGGGTGGAATCATTCTATTTGAAATTTAAATAAAATATCAGTTAAAAAAATATGATGCGTAAAAAAAAAAAAAAATAAGAATAATATTTTCATTTAAAAAGAAAAATCAATAGATAAACAAACAAGAAAAAATAAACATATATGCTTATTTAAGTATCTTGAGCACAATATTGATTTTTTACTACTGCTTCATTTTTTTTTTTATTTTAATTTATTTATTCTATAATTTAAAACTTATTTAATCTTCAATTCTTTCAAGTTATATAATAAATGTCATTATATTAATAATAATATTAATAATAAATATTTAATTGCATGATTTTTTAATTATGTTTTCCTTCTTCTTCTTATTTGATATAATTTTTTTTTTAAAGTATCTAAAATACGTCAATTTTTTTTTCACAAATATATTTTTAAGAGAACAAAAATTTTTTTTTGTTTTTTTTCTATAATTTTTAGATAATTAAAGATGCAAAACGGACTAAAAAGCCAATTAAGTTTTTCACCAAACGAACTAAGAGAAAATGATGACCAAGAGACTATTAAAAAGAGAACAGACGAAATATCAAACTCATTCTTGAACATAATAAATGCAATAGGAGAAGATGCTGATAGACAAGGCTTGATAAAAACACCTCAAAGAGCTGCCAAAGCGATACTCCACTTTACCAAAGGTTACAATGAAAATCTAAAAGATGTTGTCAAAGATGCTATTTTTGATGAAGATACAGATGAGCTGGTAGTTGTAAAAGATATAGAAATGTTTTCTCTATGTGAGCATCATATGGTACCGTTCATCGGAAAAGTTTCGGTTGGTTATTTGCCAAATAAGAAAGTACTTGGCTTGAGTAAAATTGCCAGAGTGGTGGAAATGTACAGTCGAAGATTACAAGTGCAGGAAAGACTAACAAATCAGATAGCTGATGCTTTACAAGAAATTTTAAAACCAAGAGGAGTTGCAGTAGTGGTCGAGGCGACTCACATGTGCATGGTCATGCGGGGTGTGGAAAAGTTTAATTCAAAGACAGTTACAAGTTGTATGCGAGGCGAGTTTCGGGATGATCCAAAGACTCGTGAAGAGTTCTTAAGTTTGGTTAAATCGGAGTAAATCAGACAATTTTGGAATCAATTTTTAAAATTTGTAATTTGCATGAATAACTTCAAAGCTTGCAAGATAAAGAAAAAATTTATTATATTTTATTATTTTTTTACAATTATATCTTGTCTTTTATTAGAATTTTTTGAATTATGATAATAAATATTTATTGAAAAAAAAATATAAAAAAGAATTTTTTTTTTTTTATATATATTTTTTTTAATTGCTAATAATAAAAAAAAAAGAGAAAAAAGAAAAGAGAAAATTTATAATTAAATCTATACAAATATATATTTATGAAAAAAAAATATATATATTTTTTATGATTATAATAAAAAATTGATTTATTTATTTTTATATATAATTTTGAAATATTTTTGTTCAAAAAGTTGAGTATATGAACGATGATGGCGAAAAGCCAGTTTTAGTTTATATTTTTTTTTACTAATATATGAAATCAGGTAAAAAGATAAATGAATTTGAAAAAAAAAATAAATAAATAAATATTTTTAAAAATATTTAAAAAAAAAAAATAAAACGCACATACAAGCTTAATTTTGGACTAGTTATCATAAACTTAAAAAAGGTTAAAATATTTGGGCTTTTGTAGATTCGATTTTGACCTAACTTTGTATAAAACGAGTCTTTTTCTACATTTTTGGACACTCTTATCACCTATATCTGTTCAATTCCATTTATCTATTATTTTTTTTTTTTTTTTTTTATTTTATTCTAAAGTTCTAGTTTATTTTAAATCTAATCTTTTAGTTTTAAATTTTTTATTTTTTTTTTTTTAATCCCTGAGTCATAATTTTTAATTAAAATTTTTTTCTCTTTTTTCTTTTTGACATAAAATTTTAATCAAATGTCATTGTTTTAAACTAAATGATTAATTTTTTTGTATTTTGAAATAAAATATTTAAAAAAAAAAAGAAGATTTTTTTGTTTTTTAAAAAATTTTTTATTATAAATGGACTTAAATGGAGAATAATAACGATTTGAAACAAAAATTAGATGAATCGACTTCGTCTTCGTCGTCGTCGTTATCTTTATCTTCTCAATTAAACGTAAAACCAAATCAATTGATTCAATTTAATTTGGCACCTTTGAGATTCCCGGGTCCGACTCATCAAGCACCCATACCAATGCCAATACCGATTCAGATTCAGCAAATACCGCCTCATGTTTATTCGAATCAGTTTGTAATTATTGATCAGTTGAATAATCAAATTGAAT
This sequence comes from Brachionus angularis, assembly GCA_021432725.1. Classification (NCBI taxonomy): domain Eukaryota; kingdom Metazoa; phylum Rotifera; class Eurotatoria; order Ploima; family Brachionidae; genus Brachionus; species Brachionus angularis. The sequence continues at coordinate 1,523,491 of JAJVDD010000001.1, read as the reverse complement.
ATGTAACGAATGGCCAGCAACAGCCACCTTTGTTACCACCTCCGATACCTGGAGCTGGAGTTATGCCTGTATCTGGTCCTATTCAGTTTACTATATCTCCATATCCAGCTCAAACTATTCCGCTTCCGCCACCTCCTCATCCACCACCAATTAACACAATTTATATTCAAAATCCAATTGTTAACAAAGAGCTCGAGTTGAATAACAATCAAAAAAATCGAATATTTGTACCATTGTATTGTGGCACGTGTAGAATGTATGGTTGTCAGTGTTTTTACAATTCGATTAACAATAACAATAACAATAATAATAATAATAATAATAATAATAATAATGCTAATTCGAATCAAAATCAAATTTATGAAACTAATCAGCCACCAGCTTTACCACCACCACATCCACCACCACAGCCCAATTTGATTATGATTAGACCGAGATTATTTGAGCAGCAACAAGAAGAGATTAAACAAAATTTAAACAAACTTAGCATTGAACAACAACATCAGCATTATGCTAATGCTGCAGCTACTGCTTATTTCAATTATTTACAATATAGTCAACAACAATTAAATAACAATACGAATAATCAAAATAATCAGTATTACCAGTCTTCTTCGACTCCGAATCCGAATTTGATGCAGAATTTAAATAATTCTTTCGCGGATATGAATTTAAATATGAATAATAATAATAATTATAAATTGAAGTCTTCTTCATCTTTTTCTGATCTAACAGATAAAAATATGAACAATCAAATTCAACAACAAAATAATAAAAGTTTATTAAAAACCTCAACTAGCTCGATATCAACTTTGATTAATCATACAACTACGAACTATTTTCAACCGGGCCCAGCACCCTTACATTCTACAATTGAACTTCAGCATAGTTTTAATCATAATCAATATCAGCAGCAGCAACCTCATCATCATAATCATCACTTGTTTAAGCCTCATTTAAACCAAAACAGGTCTTATAGTTTAAACGAAGCACAAAATCGTTTTGAAAATAATACTCAAGCACATAATAAAATTCTAAAATCTTTAATTACTATTCAATCAAACAAAGCAAATCAATCAATAAATAATAACTTTAATAAGCAAAAACAGAAATTTAATTTTAATAGTATTAATAATAATAATAATAATAATAATAATAATACAAATAATAATAATATTAATAACTATGTTAATAATACGAATAAAAAATTTGCTGCTTACGAATCGGTTTATTCAGCTTCGAGTTCTAATTATGTATCACCGGCGGCTTCACCAGGTCTATCGAATGCTAATAAACAAATAAACAGGTCTGTAGGTGCTAATACTATAAATATAAGTCAAAATCAGCAGAACATCAAACGCTCAGGTTTGAATAATAATCAAATAAATAGCCAAATTTTATGTAAACATGGTATTAATTGTAAGTTCAAAAAAGAAAATAAATGCAAATATTATCATCCAGTGAATGAGATGATCATAAATAATGGTACTATTGGTGTAAAGAATATCAAAAAAACTAATAGTATAGATATTACTGATTATTCTATAGATGAAAATGAGATTGATTTCGGAAAGGAAGAAGACGACTTCGAATTGAATAGTAAAAATGATTTCGCTCAAGAGGAACAAAATAAGGAAATGAATGCGATAAAGCCCAAAGAAATTAATACAGTTAAAATAAAGACTTTGTCTTCATCAAACTCATCTTTAAGCTCATCTAAAACATTAACTAATTTTGATCAGGGAGAAAACAAAGCTAATTAACTTTAATTTAAATTAAATTAAATTTTTTTTTTTATAAATTTTGGAATCTCGAAAAAAAATTTTATTTTTTTAAGACAATCAATTTTTGTTTCTATGCAAAATTTTATCCTTTTTTTTTTTATTAAAATACCTACAAAAATTTTATTTTTTTTAAAAATAAATTTTAAACTTTATTTAAATTTTTCCAATATTTAATTAATATTATAACATATGTTATAGTGTGCCTAAAATACACCAACTGGCCTGGTCAGTATATCTTACTACTACTAGTACTACTGCTCCTGGTAAATATGACTTTTTTGATTAAATCATTATTAAACTTGAAGCATTATTTTGTTGTTCAAATAATTGATGAATTTATCTGTAAAATAAGATAAATTTTTGGTATCTATCATCTTACTACTAGTCTTATAATCTATGTTTTAAAATAAATTTCAAAATTTTTATACTTAATGTTTATATCATAAGGTTTATAACAAAATTAGCTTAAAAATATGAATTATATTTTATGCTTTTTCATTTAAATTCGAAGTTTATTTATTTTAAATTATCCAAAAACTGTATTAAAATAAATTTTTCAGCTTTTTTTTACTTAAATGAGTAAAAAATTGGGTTTTCTAATCAGACATTAATACAATAAATAAATATTGCAAAATATAAAAAAATTAAAAATATTTTGATTTATTGGAGAAATTTTATTTGATTTTATTAAAATAAAAAAAAAATATATTTCAATATTGATGTAATTGAAAAGAAAAAATATTATTTCAATTTAAAAATTTATTCTTGCTTATAATTTGATTTTCATCAGATTAAAACATTGCTAATATATTTAACTATTTATCTTTTAATCCTCATATTTAAAATTTTCATAAGAATAAATTTTCAAATCAAAAAAAAAAACATTGCTTTTTATTTACAATTATTTTTCAATTTTAATTTTACCTAATTTACAAAAAAAATTTAATTTTTCTTTTATTAATTCAACATTTGGAAATTTTAGCTTTCGAGGCTTCAAATCGATTCCGGACCATAACAAAATTTCTTCTTCTTGATCTGGTTTTAAAAGACTCAATTCAAAACTCAAACGTCTTGGTTTAGTCTCGTTTAAAACAAAATCAATGTCCGGAAAATCGATTTGAAGTTCTTCGATAAGCTTTAAAGCGTTGCGTTTATATACAATTCATGAATTGCAGTGTTCTACTGCTACTTTGCTTTTACCATTTGCGGTAGCTGTTTTGGTTGCTGCTGTTTTGCCTTTAGTAGTCTGCTTCGTTTTTGTCTCTTGATTTTCTTTATCTTCTACTTCTTCAACAGGTTTTTCTGGTTGTACTTCATCAGCCTTTTTAGCCGGACGGCCACGTCTCTTTTTTTCACCATCATTTGCTTCTTCTTCTGGCTGTTGTTGTTTTACAGCTTTGGTATTTTTTTTCTCTTTCTTTTCTTCTACTTCTTCTTCACCAGCTTCTTCGACTGGCGCTTTTTTTGCTGCAGCTCTTCCTGATCTTGTTTTTTTCTGATCTTGTTGCTGCTCTTCTTCTTCGGCTTCTACCGTTTTTTGACGAGTTGTTTGTTTTTTATTTGTTTTTTCAACTTGCTCTGGTTCTTGTTTTTCATCTTTAATCTCTTCTTGAGCTAATTTTTTAGCTGCTGTTTTTGTCGATGATTTAGTACGCTTGCCTTTTGTTTCTTCTTGCTCTTCTGGCTCTTTCTCTTCGGCTTCTTCTTTGACTGGTTTTTCTGGAGTTGTTTTAGTCTTAGCAGCGCCTCTTGTAGATTTTGGTTTGGTTTCTTTTTCTTTTGTCTCTGGTTCTTGTTGAGCAACAGTTTTTTTGTTTGGACCACGTGATGTCTTAGAACGTTTACCATCTTGTTTTTCTTCATTAGCGTTATCATTTTTTGAATCATTCTCTTCACTATCTGAGTCATTGTTATTTGTGACCAAATCCAAAGCAGCAACACTATTCATTTTTTTTTTCGAATCAGCCGATTCTCCTGTTTGTGGTATCTTTTTAGAATCTAATTCTGAATTTTTTTCTTCTTCTTTTTTCTCCTGACTTTGTACTGTTTCTTGAGCTTTTTTTTTAGCACCAGCCACGCCACGTTTCGATTTTGCTTCAGTCGCTTCTTCTTGTTCGGGTTGAGCTTCTGTTTTTGGCTCTTCTGTAGTTTCAGGTTGAGTTGTTTTTGGGTCCGACTCAGTTCTTTTTTTAGAACGGCCACCGCGTTTAGTTGTATTCTCTTCAGGCTCAGTATTTGTGCTTACTTTTGCCTCAGTTTCTTCTTCATTTTGCTTCAAATTGCGCTTTGAAGTTTGTCGTTTCGAGTTTAATGACATTTTTTAATTAAAGTGATTTAATTTGAAAAATAAGATGAAAATTAATTTAAAAATAAAAATGTGCGATATTGTTTTTTTTTTTTTAAATTTAAGCTTTTTTATTTAAATTGTGTTTTATTTAAATTTGTATATTAATAAACAATTTTTGAAAAAAAAAACATTAAGTTTTAAATTAAGCGCTTTCAGAGATCGAAAGATTATTTAAAATAAAATAAATAAAATTTCCAATAATTCAGTTTTGTATTTAAATTTAAAGAAAAATTATTTATAGTTTTTTTTTTTTTTTAAAAACTTTTGAAAATATTTCTAAAGTCTCCATTTTACATGGATTGGGTCAAAAGACCATTTATCCGGGTGTCCAAAATGATTTGTTGTATTCCCAAAATCTGCTTGACTCCAAACAAATGGAGGTACATCTTCATCATCGAAAGTAGGACCTGAAATAGCAATAAACTCTAAATTTTTAGCCATTAAAGAAGAAGTTAGTTTCATGTCTGTAGCACCATGATCTCTATGTCCCAAAGCATCGAACGGGTATTTTCCACTAGCCGGATTTAGGTCTGATCTTGCTGAAATTGTATTCTCTCCAGTATATGGTGGATAGCAATCACATTTAGCAAAAGGCTCTTTAGTATAATTGTTGTATCTAGAATTAAATAAAATTATTAAAAAAAATATTAATAAAAAATTTTTCTATTTTTATCTAATTAAAACCTCATCAATTTAATCATTGAATCCAAGTCTTGGACTTTGGAGTGATCTCTTCTGAATATAGAAGCTCTTGGCGAATCTTCATAGGAGAAAAAAGAGCCGTATTTTAAATAGGCGTCGTATGTTCCACTTATGTTATAAATTTCTGGATAATAAGCTAAATTATAGCTTGACCAATAAGATTTAGACCTCAACACATCAGTCTTATCTTCCCACATTATTTGGCCTGGTATTTGTTCCAAAACTATAAATAAATTATCTTTTAATTCTTCTCCAGGTGTAAATAGTTCATAGTCAATAACCATCCATTCGTTGTTGTATCTTGAATATTTAATTAAATATTTAATTATTAAATTGAATATTTAATTAAATTTAACTAACGTTCCAGAATTATGCATTGAAAACAATTTGGCCCATTCAACTCCGCTATGTGCTAATCTATTGGCTACCATTATTCTAACCCAATAAAGATTTGTCTCTGGTGTAACAAATTTCCAAAGATCAGAGTTTGAATTACCAATAGTTGTTTCAAGCACGACTAGATTTGTATTTAAAACATAAAAGTCATCGATGGAAGCTAATATTCCTGGATATGAAGAAAATGCAACTTCAGAGCCTGGTATTACTTGAGAGTCTTTTTTTCATAAATTATTAATTAAAATTAGTTAATTCTAATCTTTAAAAGCTGATACCAATTTCCCTGCTTATGTTATAATTAAATTTGTAATGCTTTAGTATTCTCAACATTGATTCATATACAGTCCAAGTAACATGACTGGCAAATAAATCATCATTGTTTGGTAAAAGCTTTTAAATTTGAGAGAAAAAAAATTATAGCAAACCGAGTTTATTTAGATTATAATTAAGCTTAAAATGCTTTAATATTTTTAACATGACTTCATAAGGACCCCAAGTTACGTGAGATACATATAAATCTTTATTTTTATTTAGCAACTTTTTTAAGCTTAATTGAATATTTTGTGTTTTTATTTTAAGCCTTGTTTAAGAATTACTTTAATTAAAGCTGAGCAAGAGCCGGCCATAAATGGGTCTGATATTTTTGAAAAAGAAGCAAATAATTCTGACATATCACCATTTAATTGTAATGCTCTTTGAAAGAATTTTGTTACAATTTAGTTTTTTTTTTTAATAAAAATTTAAAAAAGTCCAACAATAATTTAAGATAAGGTTTGATATCATCTGTTAAAGTTTTAAATATGTTTCTGTGTCTGTTTAAATCTAATTCTTCTTCGTAATAACCAGAATATAAGCCCATAAATTGGTAATAAACCAACTCAACTTGATACCAATAATGGCATTTTGGATTTTGTTTAATTTGCTCACTAATCCAGTTGAAATTTTCAGTTAAAAATTGTATTAATTTTGCACAAGGAGTTGATGATGCATCATCACAAAAGTCACCTACTGTATTCAATAAATGTAAAGATATTAAGTCTCTGGTCATGGCGCCTTCGAGCATTCCTACTCCAAGTGCTTTTTCACTATCTTCAAATATGTCATTTGTTTCAATTTCAAGCAAAGACCAACCAGTTAAATTATAATTATCTCCCATGAAAACACCTTTAGCTAGCCATTTATCAGATGGATCTATTCCTAAATTTTTAACTCCAACTTGACTAAGTTTAATTTTGTTATCTTTTTTATAAGCATAAAAAACTGTCTTTGGTTTATCATTTAATTGTTCTTTGTATCTTTGCACTAAGTTAATTTGTTGCTTTATTTTAACTGCTTCGTTGGAGCAAACCAAGCTGTATAAAACTACTAAAATTGGTATTAATAACTTCATCTCTTGATTAAATTTTTTAATTAAAAATTTAAATATATTTTATTTTCAAACATCTGATTTTATACAGACATTTTATTTTAATCATAAGACTGTTCCAATTTTAAATATCTTATCGGTAGAAAAAAATAGGCTAGTTTATCTTTTTAATTATTTTATTTACAAATTTTTTTAAAATTTTAAAAAAGTTGTTTTAAATGCGAGAAAAAATTAAAGAAAGAAAATAGGATTTAAGATATAAAATTGCTATGAAAAAATTTTAAGGACTAGATAAAGCACTGCCTAGAAATATATCGGCGATTTTTCTGGATTCTCTTAGGCCGCTTAACAAAGCTCCATGAACGGTGGCAGGATAGTTTCTGATGGTGTGCTCACCGGCAAAAAACACTCTAGGTACTTGAGTACCTGTTTTGGAAGATGGCGGTACAATTGGTTCGGCTAAATCGTCGTAATCACTGCCTGATGAGTCCACTGATATAAAAGAATAAGAGCCTCGAGCCCATGGGTCTGATTTCCATCTCGTAACTACCACTTCTTTAGGCTTTAAAAAATTATTCAAAATTTTTTTTTAAATATTTATATGGGCTTTATATTACTTGAGGTACTTGAGAATTGCCGAAGATGGCTCTTAAAACAGCTAGACATCTTCCAATTATGATATCATCACTGATATTTTCCATGATTGAAGCCGCCTCTCCGGCTACTAAAGACAACAAAACTGGGGCTTTGTACAAGTTCCAGAAAAGAAAAGATTCACCTCGACTAGCTGTTGAGAGAGGTACTTGTCCAAACAAGTTGATATGTGGATCCCAGAATATTTTATCAAAGCATAAAACGATCTTAAAATTAAAATTTAAACATTCTTTATTTAATAAAATTTTTTAAATCAAAAAAAAACTTTGTTCAAATTTCCAAAGCCAAGTCTTTTAATTGCATTCGATTTCCATTCGGGTAGCAGAGGATCGAACATTGTAGAAGCTTTCTCTTTTAGGCAACCTAATGGTATAGTAATTAGAACAGCATCAGCAGTGTCTGTTTCTTTTTTAGAATTGTATTTTAAACTAGTTCCGGGTTTTGTAGATTCAATTTCTACCTCGACACCTTTATCGGTGTATTTAATCAACTTAGCTGCTGAAGAAAGTTTAATATTAAGACCTTCGCTAAGCGAAATCGGTAAACACGAGTAACCGTTTCGCACGGTCATATGCGAACCTGTAAATTCGAACTCGTCATCTTGGTCCCAATGTTTTAAAGACAATTGAGACAATGGAGTGGCATTTGCAAACTCCAAATTCGCCAAATGCCAGTCCAACACTTGTCTATCGGCTATATTCAAATAAACACCACTAGTTAAAAAAAAATTAAAAAAAGAATTTATAAAAATTATTTTATAAAAATTAAAAAAGAACCATGGTTGGGTTTCTTCTATGGATAAAACTTTTTTTTGTATCTCTTCAAGCGATACAGTTATGTCGTTAAACTCTTGACAAGCGAGTTTAAGATCTCGTTGAGCACATAAGTAATGAAATTGATCAACCGAATCGTCTGAAGAATTTAATTCATACTTAAGCTTTTCTAAATTTTCAGATAAAAATTTTATCTTAGCTTTTGTTTCCAATAGTTTAGATCCTGTTTCTTTAAACTTTGTTTGCAAATAATTTAATTTTGTGTAGTACTCAATTTGTTTTTTTTTAACAAACTTTTCTTGAAGCCTTTGAAATATTTTAGTTAAAAATCTAGAATTTTTTTTATCTATAATCAATATATACTTTATTAACAAATCAAGAGCATCTCCAAGAGATATTGGTTTATTGTCAATCCTACAATCAAAATCAAGATTATGAGTTAAGTAAGAAGTTGCTTCTAGTAGTTTGTTGAATTCTTTCTCAATTATTTCATCTCGGTCTTTTTGAATCTTAAAAAACCAAAATTAATTATCAATTTTTTATAAAACCAGAATGTGTTTAATTTAATACAGTTCTTCCACTAGTATCATAAAGTGGACATTTTTGCTTTATCTTGGTCAAATCCATGGAAATTTGTTTGCTTAAAATAGCGATCGGATTTCCGCCTAGACCAGTGACGACCATAGCGCCGAGATCTGCTATATACTGGCCTTTTCTAAAGGTAGCTATTCTTCCTCCAATTCTATCTCTTGCTTCATAAACAGTCACTTCGAAACCAAATTCTCTCAACTGTCTGGCAGCCATTAAACCAGCGATTCCGGCTCCAATAACAATTATTTTACCCTTTGGAGATAAAGTCAAAGGTATAATTCGCTTATAAACACCAAAATTTATGTAACTATATCTCTCCAAGTATTTGTATATACGAATTATAAGCGTCTTTTCGCTTTTGACTAGTTTTGAATCTAATTTATTAAACACGTCTTCAATTACCAATTGTACTTTTGGATTATCAACCCACATTTGAAGTATTTTATTTCTAATATAAATAAACAATTTGTAATTTTCAATATGATTTTTATTTATTTCTTCGTCTAAAATATCATTGAATAAATTAGCTTCTTCACAAGTCATTTTGTCATGGGGTAAACGACTTGAGAAAGCAGCTGACTCGAGTTCGGCAGAGTTCGGATTTAGTTTTAGTTGCTTTTCGTCTTCTTGACCAGATTTAGAATCTTGTTGCTCTGTTTTCTTCTTGGTTTTGTTCAATTTAGTTGAACTGAGTCGCTTCGGTTGATTCGAGTCATCAGTCGACTGATTTATAATGTCTATTTTGTTATTCGTGTCGTTTGAGTCTTCGTCTGAATTTGTTTTTAAGCGTTTCGACGAATTTGTCAATGACGACTTTCTCGTCATTGGCACTTGAGTCACAGTATTGTTACTGCTATCATCATCGTCTAATATAATCAAATCATCATCAAAATTTGATGCCATTTTCTTTTCAAAATTTTATTTCTTTTATTAATTTAAATACAACTTTCAAGATATTTATGAATGCAAGAGTATTTTTTTGTTTTCAAAGACAAATTGCAAATCAAAAAAATATAAAAAATTTAAAAAATATTTTTTTTTCTTTTTATTTAAAGATTTATTATATTTAAAACAAAAAAAAAATGGAAAAATTTTTTAACAATTATATTTGTTAAATTTTTTTTTTTTTTTAATTAAGTTACATATTATAAAATAGAATTAAATCAAATTATTTTATTTATTCTCTTCTAGTACACTTGGCTCATATTTAGCTAATCTCTCTCTCAATTGTTCATTTTCTGATTTTAGTTTATCAACTTGAGAGCTTTAAAAAAAATAAAATTTTTATTTTTTAAAACTTAAAAAAAAAAATTTAATTGAAAATCGAAAAATTTTTACTGTAAATTTTCAATCTCATTTTTTAATTCCAAAACATCTGGGCTATCTGGTCCAGTGCTTGCTTTAAATTAAAAAAAAATTATTTTTATTAATTATATAATAATACTTCTTAGGCTAAAATAAAATGATACTACTTACATAAATTCTTTTTTAAAAAATCAAGAGCATTGTTTGGCTTTTCGGGCTCTTCGTACAAACATACCAACGTTTTAGTCAAAGCGTCTAAAACACCGGCTTTTTCTAAATATTTTCTAAATTCTTCTTTTTTACTATCACCTGGTTTATATGAGGACATTTTTGAATATATTTTAATTAAATATCTGTTCAATAAAATGAAATTAGTTTTGGACTTTATATATACAAAATAAAAATTTGAAATAAAAAAAAAAAAAACTAAAAATATAAAAAAGGATTTTCTGTGAAAAAAAAAACAAGTGTATATATAAATATGTGTTTTTTGCTGCTTTTTTTTTTAAATAATCGTAACCAAGTTAATACACATGCAAATAGTTTCATGAATGCAACTATAGAAACTTGATAATAAAATTAAATTTTATTAAAAAGCAACAAATTTTTGAATAAACTTAGAACAACTTTAAAATGTCTTGGAATTATAGAAAAATATTAAAAAAACTTTTTAAAATTTATATATTGAAATATTTTTATTTATAAATAAGAAAAAAAAAAGGTACATAAAAGTGTTTTATTCAAGTGTAAATTTTTTTTTTTTTTTTCAAAAAAGTTTCAAAACAAGCAAAAAAAAAATATATATATTATACAATTTTAAGAGATTAAAATAAAACTTAAATTATAACAAATTACAGCTTGAGAAACGCTTCTTTTTTTCTTTATTGTTAATTGTAATCGGAGGTCTTTCTTTCATTTGGTAATTGCGAATCAACCGAACCAGCTCATAAAACGCCTCTTCCACATTCTGTCTTGTTTTTGCACTTGTCTCCAAATATGTAATTTTCAATTGTGATTTCAGTTCATCGACCATTTCATTAGTAACCTAATATAATCTAAATTGTAATTTTTAAACTTTAAAGAAAAAAATTTTTTTCTATTTTACAGCTCTTTGTCTCTGCAAATCGCATTTATTGCCAATTAAAATCATGGGAAACTCATCGTTATCTTTGATTCGAAGTATTTGTTTATGTAACCTGTAAATTTCGGCTATTGAGGTTTTGTCGATTAATGAAAATACTAAAAGAAAGCCTTGGCCACATCTCATGTATTGATCTCTCATTGCCGAGAACTCGTCTTGACCAGCGGTATCAATAACTTAAAAATAAATTTCAGATACAATTTGAAAATATTTTTCATATTTATTTTTTTTTTACTATCAAGTTTGGCTACTTGAGAATCGATAACACATTGCTTGGTATAAGAATCTTCAATTGTAGGATCATAGTCAGTCACGAAATAAGACTATATTAAATGTTTGGTAAAAATATTTATGTTTAAAATTTTTACATTTTTAAATTTCATATCAAAACTATGAAATTTAATAATAAAGTATTTATTGACTAGGTTTATTTACTTGGATAAATTGAATTGTAAGAGCACTTTTACCTATTTGAAATTTGCTTAAATTATTTTTATATAAAAAATGTAAGTTATTAATAAATCTAATTACCGACACCACCGCCTCCAACGACAATAATCTTGTACGTCGAGGTGCTCAATGGATCTTCTTGTTTCACTTGTTTTTTTTTACCAGTCATTTTTAATCAAAAAAACATCTAAATAAAATAATTAAAAAATTTTTTTTTAAAAAAAAAAAACTATTCTCAGACTAATAATTAGTTTGGTATTAAGAATAGATTTAGAAAACTAAAAATAAAAAAAAAAAAATTTTTTTTGTTTAGTTTTATTATTATTATATTACAAGTAAGCGTGTTTGCAATTAGAAGAATTATGCAATTTTTGATTTGAAATATCAAAAAACTTAAATAAATAAATTGTCTTAGATATTTAGTTGCTTTATTTAGTATTTAATATTTAAAAACAAAAAAACGAAACATACAAAAATTGGGTTAGGTGGATTAATCGATGAGTAAAAAATTAGTTTAGTTAAACTCACCTTTTTTCTTTTTTTTTTCTATAATTTATCTATTTTTAATTTCAAATATGAAATCTACTAATAATAAATTACTAAGCCTAGATCAAATGACCATGTTAGTTACTATTTTTTTTTTCAATAATATTAATCTAAAAGTGTATTTTTAATTATTAAAATATAAAAAAGAAAAAGAAAAATTGGGTTAGTTTAAACAAATTCAAATAAAAAATAAATATAGGTAAATATTAATAATAAATCTAATCATTTTTGTTCAAAAATCAGGTATTTTTGATTTGTTTTTTTGTTTTTGTATTTTCATAATTCCAAAACAACTGATTTATTCTTTTCTATGTATATATGTATATATGTGTATATTTAAAAGCACATATGTCATTTAAATTTTGGTTTTTGTTGTTGTTGTTGTTGAAAAATATGTTTCAAATTTGTAATTTGTTTAATTTGTTTGAAAGAATTTTCGACCTAATTAAAATACTAGTACTTTTTTGCTAAATAACACAAAAATAACTAGAAAATTTAGAGAAGGAAGTTTAAAAATAATTAAACTTTTATTTTTTATTTATTAAAATAAATAATAATTTATATGTTATTTCAAATAAAAACAATTTTCTTAATACAATATCAAATTCTCTAGCGTTATTTTTAGTTTTATATTTAATTTAGAAAACATAAAAAAAAAAAAAAAAGAAAATTTGAAATAATTATATTTTATGTTTATACTACAGTATATTAAATAATATAATATATATCTATCTATATCTATCTGTAATATCATCAATTGAATGTGTTGAGAAATTAAAATAGAAAAAAAAAATTTCATGTTTTTGAATTTGTGTTTGTCTAAATTTACCTTTTAAACGCAATCAAATTTTATAAATGTAGGAAATAGAAGTTTAATTGATTGGAATGGATTGGATTGAATCGATGGGTATTAAAACACACACATGTTGCGAATTATTTTCAAATAAAGAGAGATAAAATCTAATTTAGAAGCTAAAAGAAAATTGCCAATAATAAATAAATAAATAAATAAATGAATAAACATTAAAATTTGACAATTTTTAGAACTCTGCTGTGCTTACGCTTGATTTGATTTGCTTAATTTGAAATTTATTGTTTTTTCTAAAACTCAATATGAAACGAATTAGTTCTAAACAGTTTATAAATACTTAATAAAACATATTAAACAAGATAAATCACTTTTTATTTTTATTTTTATAAATAATAAATAATATAAAATAATCTTCTATTTTCTTCTTAGAAATTCGGTTCGAAATTTGTTTTCTTTTAGAATTATGTAATAAAGTTTATTAAAAAAGAAAATATTTTCTATTATCTTATTGAGATTAAATAATAGCGAAAAATAAGTTAAAATAAAACGTTATTTATTTTTATATTTAAGATATAATTATCTATTTTAACCCCGGATTATATTGTTTTATTTTTATGCTATAAGCTTTTCAACCGACATTCCTCGACTTAATCCGATTAAGTTCTATAAACAATTCCATATAGGCTAAATAAATATTTCAAATTTTAAATTTATAAATTTTTTTTTAACTTTTTTGGCTCTTTAAGTTTTATCAAACTTATCTACCTGTCAAAGTATTATATAACCGAAATTTGTGATATACAAAACCAAAAAAAAAAACACTTGAATAATTAATTAATTGTTTTAAGTCTAAAGATAAACAAGATTTTTCTAAGAAGGTATTTTTATAAAAACAACTTGAGTACTTTTTTTTTTATCTACCTGATTCAAGTATATCATCAATTATAAATTTTATAATTTAAAGATAAAAAACATTGTTTTTTTTTTTGTTTTTTTTTTATTAGCTTTATTATAAATAAAACACTTGAAATTTTATTGATATTTTAATTTATTTTATTTGTGAACTGAATATATTTAAGATTTAAAATTTTTAAATCAAAACTTGGTTAATAAACAAATAAATAAATAAACAAAATAAATATTAAAAGATGAAACCTTTGTTTAGTAAGTTTTCGTCTTGGAAAAAGACGGACGAAGACGAAGAGTTTGTAGATAAAGCGATAGATTCTTTGTACAAAAAACTTAAAACAAAACAAGGTGCCATCGAAGAACTGCAACGAGCCATGAACAATCCGAATTTGCCAAGTAAATGTGTGACAATACCGCGGTCCCTAGATGGTCGTCTACAAGTGTCGCATCGAAAAGGTCTACCACATGTGATTTATTGCCGAATTTTCAGATGGCCTGATTTGCAGACTCATCATGAGCTCAAACCTATCGACTCGTGCGAATATTCTTTTTCATCTAAACAAAACGAAGTTTGTATAAACCCTTATCATTACGAAAGGATAGACATTCCTATCTTACCACCTGTCCTAGTACCGAAACATGTAGAATTTTCTATGGGTCATAGTTTAATTCATCCTTATACTCAAACAAATCAAATGAATCAATACACTTATAATTCTTATGATAATACACCAAGCAAATTTTGTAATTATAACAAAGAAAATTATTTTAACACTACACAATTAAATCAGTTCAATTACCAATCGAGCCCTGGTTCTATGTTAATTAATCAAACAAATATAAATCATAATTATTATTACTGTTATTCAAACAATAGTTCTTCATCTTATGCTCAAACCAATCCATCGAATTCACCTCAACTATTAGAAGACTCTACTTCAGAAAATAGTTCTAATTTATCCCCGGTTAATTTGTCCAAATCAAGTCAAATGGAGACAGGTTATTATTATTAGTTATATTTTTAAAAAATAATTTTATTAAATTATAAATTTAAACAAACTTCAATAGAAAGCATTCAATCGGTGTCATTTCAATCAGAAACATTAAACTGGTGTTCAATTGTCTATTATGAGTTAAACAGTCGGATCGGCGAAATGTTTCAAGCAAGTTCGAATGATATATTTGTGGACGGCTATACAAATCCTTGTAATAGTTATGGTCGTCGACTTTGTTTGGGAATGTTCTCAAACGTGAATCGAAACACAACTATAGAAAATTGCCGAAAACATATCGGACGTGGTATACACATTTACAATGACAATGGAGATGTTTATGTAGAATGTTTATCAGACAGTCCAATATTTATTCAAAGTCGAAATTGTAATATAGAAAGAGGTTTTCATCCAAACACAGTTTGCAAACTACCGTCAAATTATAGTTTGAGAATATTCCAAGCGAAAATATTCGCCGAGCAATTACAAGAGTGTATAAGCCAAGGTTACGAATCTGTCTATGAACTATCAAACATGTGTGTTATTAAATTAAGTTTTGTAAAAGGCTGGGGTGCTGATTATTACCGACAAGATGTTTCTTCATGTCCTTGCTGGATTGAAATTCGTCTAAATACTCCGTTTCAATGGCTCGACCGAGTTCTAAAAGAAATGGGCTCTTCAACCAACCCTGTTTCGTCTGTCTCTTGAATAAAACTTCTCAAATAAATTATTTTTTTTTTCAAAAACAAACTTTTTTTTTACATTTTTACTTTTAATTGCTTTTAAATTAAAGAATAAACACTTTTTTTTTTAATTAAAACCAATTTTTTTATGTTTGATTAAAACATTTTAAAAAATTTCACCTGAATTGAAATTTGAAATCATATATAATCATATAAGAGAAACCTCTTTAAGAATTTTAATCTTAAAATTAAAAAGAATTAATAGAGTTAAAATTTTAATTTTAATAAATTTTATTTAAATAAATATTTTAAAATAAGCAAAAGCAAAAACAAAGAGAGAAAAAAATGCCTAATTCTGCGCGTCGGAATTTGATAACACCGGTAGAAAATGCTCTGCCAGTAAATAGCCAACAAATACATAATCTAATTTCGAACACAAACGAAAAAGACTTGTTGTTTTACGAGTACGAAATAGTTGATAAAGATAAAGAAGCAAGATGGGCAAGGAAAGAGGCGAGAAAGTATGGTCTATTGTTGTTCTCTCGTTGGTTGTTTATGATTGTTGGTAATGCGATTATAGTCGCTTTGACATGCGCCATATGTGCTATTCTGATCTACGTAAATACACCAATTGGTGTCACAGTGAAGCCATTAACTTATGATCAAAGTTGTGTAACTGGATCTACGAGTTGTGACTCGGTTAGATTTTTAACATGTGTTTCAGACGTTTGTAAATGTTTGGGCAATAGATATTGGAACGGAACTGATTGTACATGCACTGACGATCAGTATTGGGATGGTTTGGCTTGTTTAACTAAACAAGGATATCAACAGCCATGTTCTTCATCATTACCATGCTATAGAAATTTCACTTGTGATCCTTTGACTAGTACTTGCTTGTGTCCATCAAATTCGGCAATTTATTATACTAAGTATTATACTGGAGATGTTACAAACTTATATTCTGGAACTTGCTTAGATAAAAACACATTTGGAGGGGCTTGTAATGGTTATGGAGTTGCAGCTTGCCAAGAATATAATTTTTTGACTTGTTCATTAGCTAATGGAGGCATATACACTTGTACTTGTTATAATGGATATTATTGGAGGTCTGATTTGGGATATTGTGTTCCACAAGGAAAAAAAAAGGATGACAGTTGTATAGGTAGCACGCCTGGTAATTTTGGATGCTGGACAAACACGAGTTTATTATGTACAGCAAATAAATGTGTCTGTAAGTTTATCAAGTTTCGGTTTAATATTAAAAATTTAATTTAACCAAGAGTAAAAAAATTAATTTTTCATAGGTCCTACTAACAATTATTGGAATAATAACACAAATGTTTGCACTCCTGTAGGAGGATATATGTCAAATTGTTACGATAGTACATGGTGTAATACAGCTTTAGGTCTGAGATGTTATTTTACTAGTATGGGTGTTGCTGCAGCTTGTAATTGTCCTACAACCTCAATTAATTCTAGATGTGATTGTGACCCAACTACCAGTTATTGGGATGGTCAAAAATGCTCGTCAAGAGTTGCCCTTAACAATCCATGTCCTTTTAAAAATGCATGCATATCTACATTAGATTGTTTATATGGATACTGTCTCTAATTTGAATTCTAATACCTAATAAATCACTTTTTAAACAAAACTAACTTAATTACTTAATTCAAAGTCTAAATAGTATTTTATTTTGAAAATTAAAAGATTTTTTAAATTTTAATGAAAATTTATTGAAAACTAAAATTTGAATTTTTTTTTATACAAACAAAAAAATATTTATTTTTGAAAATAAAAACTTAATTAAAAATTTTATTCTTTTCTAAAATATCGCTATCATCAACACCAGGTGAATACGTCATACAAGTAAATAAAGAAAACCTCTTGTTAAGGGCTCACAAGAATCTAACTCCCAGAGATTACAGGGAAATAGAATATAACCTGAAACTTTGGGAAGTGGCTGTGATAGATAGCGCCTCTCACGAATTAAAGTCACTGATTCTCGAAAAACTGTGCCTCTTAGCTACCGTATAAAAATACGCTTGGTCTTTGACTATAGACTTAAAAAAAGCTAAGGAGACAGATAATATGGGAGTAAAATTTCCAGAAAATATGCCACTAAAACCAAGAACAGTGTACGTTACTAAACCAACGTACACTAATTCAAAAATTCAAACTATAAGCCCAAGAAGGCCGGGAGTAATTCTTTTAAACCAAAAGAAAAGTTTTCTGGGTCCAAACTTCCCCAAAAAGTCCGATGACACTTAAACTACTATCTCTCGTTCTCGGGCTTTACTCACTTCATAACTGGCTTAAAGTTCTGGATATTTATGCTTCTCATTTTTTCTATGAACCAAATTTATTTCAAAAATAATTCCAGTCTGAACAGTGTATTTTTACAGATGCTACCACCACTGGAATCGGTTTGGTTTACAGAGAGAGTGGGAAGCAAATCATTTAGTCAGCCTTCAGCTCAATTCTTATCAACGAGCTGGTGGCTTCGGTATAATTGGGGGTGGCAAAATTTTTAAAACTCAAAACCACGAATCATTTTATTTTATTTCAATCATTTATAAAAATAACTTAATAATGTTAAATGAATATTTATTTTTAATTAAATTTTTACAATTAAACTAATAATTTAAGCTTATTACATTAAAAATAATCACAATCTAAATAGACGATGATAATAACCAATTATTTATTAAAAGAATTAACTACATTATTAATTCCTTATTTTGGAATTTTATCTTTAATATAAAAATTTTAATAAATTACAGATAAAAATAAGAAAATTTTTAAAACAACTATTAAATCAGGATAGCCGACAAAATAGCGGAGGTAAAAATAGCGGCGACAAAACAGCGGCGACAAAATAGCGGGCGACAGAATAGCGGATACCAAAATGGCGGAATATTTCTTAATTTTTTGCTAATATTGAAATATTTTCGATTATCTCTTAATAGATAAAAACTTATTTTTAATTAATTTAAAAACTTTTTTACTTTATTTGTTGAATGTCGAATTCTGGAGTCTTTATAAATATTGTAAATTGATAAGTTCGATTTATTCATTATTTTTATTAATTTTTAATTTATTTATAAGATATTCTATATCTAATATATTTGAGTAATATAAAATAACAAATAAAGTAAAAAAGTTTTTATATGTAAATTAATTAAAAATAAGTTTTTATCTATTAAGAGATAATCGAAAATATTTCAATATTAGCAAAAAATTAAGAAATATTCCGCCATTTTGGTTACCGCTATTTTGTCTGCTCGCTATTTTGGGAACCGCTATTTTGGTATCCGCTATCCTGTCGCCGCTGTTTTGTCGCCGCTATTTTTACCTCCGCTATTTTTACCTCCGCTATTTTTACCTCCGCTATTTTGTCGCTTCACCATTAAATCATTAATAAACAATACTTAATTTTATCTAAGCATATTTTCTTTAAGAATATTTATGATTATTTTATTTTATCCAATTTTTTTTTTTTTTTAAATAAAAATAAAAAAATTAAAAGCTTGTTTTTTAAAATATTTTTTTTATTATTTTTTAAAAATTTTTAATTTTTTTTTATTTTAAAATATATTTCAAGTTAATTTTTATATGTTTATAATTTACAGATCCGACTAAGTAGCTAAAGAAAATATAAATTTTTTTGTATATATTAATATATATATTAATAGTTTGTTTGTTTTTTTTATAATTTATAACAGAAGATAAATGAACAAAACAAAGAGCAAAAAAAAAAAAAACAAAAATATTTATAGATAAATACAAAAGTTAAGATAGACATTGAAAAAAAAAAAATTATATATATATATAATTAAAGATAATATAATGTATCACGCTTTGCAAATTTTTTTTTTTTAATTAATTTTTTTATTATAAACAAAATTTGGACGAAACTTTAAAAAACCAAAACAAATCAAAAAAAAAAAAAAAGAGTACAATCATCTCAACTATAATTTTTTTTTTTTGTTAACAAAAATAAATAAATTTTAAAACTAATTTTTTTTTAATTTTATTTTTAAAAATAACAATAACAATATCACATTTAACAACAAATATTTATAAATTTTTTATTATAAACTGTCAACAGTTTTTCAGCCTATTTTAATTTAAAAAAATATTTGAATCTTAACAAAGACAACACGCTCCAAACTCAACAACAAATCCTTAATATAATATAACTTTGTTCAAGTAATTTCCATCTTTGAATCTTGACTAGTAGTTGAATAACTAAAATAGAAAAAAAAAATAAATAAATAAATGAACTAAAATTAATTTTGTGAATTTTTTTATTTAAATTTTTTTTTTTGTACATATAAAAAAATAGAAGAAGAAGAAAAAAAAAAAATATTTTTATAAATTTTTGTATAATTTACATTAGTTTATTTGAATCTGAATTGGGCGTTGGATTCGATGTAGACGAAGATGTAGTAGGAATAGTCGAAGTTGAAGCCGAAATTGAATTTGATGATGATGATGATGATGATGAAGCGGTAGTTGAACTCGATCCGATTATTTTGATCAAATCAGTTGTATTTGAACTTGAGCCGATATTATTATTATTATTAATATTTGAATTAGAGTTAGAATTAGAATTACTATTATTATTATTATTATTATTATTATTATTATTATTATTATTATTATTGTTACTCAAATGCAAAGCTTGGAGTAACTTTTGTGCCGGTGTCTGACTATTAGATGATATATTATCTTGTATATTATTATTTAAATGATAATAAGGATTATTTTCGTCTTTTTCTTTTATTTAACAAAAATTACTTTTTTATTATATTTTATTAATATATATAATTTAAAAAATCTCAAATTTATTACTTTTGGATGTAAGACCGTTTAAGTTAAGATTAAGATTGAAAGTGGGACCATTTTGTTGTTGTACAACAGTGTGAGTTTGTTTAAGTTGAAGTTGATGATTGGTGGCTAGAGGCGACGAAGACGACGATGATGAAGACGATGAAGGTAGAGAAGAAGTGCACGCTTGTTTTTTGTTCGAATTAGAATTAGAATTATTAAGTGGTACGGTCCCACTGGTGCCGTTTATAATCGGTAGAATAGAAGAAGCGTAGAAATGACTCGGTTGATCGTTAAGCTGATTAATTAAATTCGATATAGTCGAGTTGGAATTAGTCAACGATTTAAGCTTGTTCGATTGTTGTTGTTGTTGTTGTTGTTGTTGTTGTTGTAAATTGTTTGTTGTAAATCCGTTTAAGTGTGTGTTTTTAGGCGTAGATGGTGCAATGTCTGGTTCTTCTTTTTTAACAGGTTTTTTAAGATTAATAAGCGACTTGATGCATTCTTTGGCATTTATTTTATTAATAACAAGTTCGTCTTTGTTAGCGGTAAATAAGTCGATTTCGTTGTTGAGAGAATTTGATTTAAGGTCTAGTTTGATAAGATTAGGATCATTAGTGATTGTAGATTGTGAATCAAGATCGACTGATTCTTGGTCTTCGTCATCAGTGATAAGAGAATCGTCCGGAGAAGATTCCGAAGAGGAAGAGGACGACGACGATGACGAAGAAGATCTTGAACGCACCTGATTTAAAGACGGATTAAGCTTTAAATAAAGTCTATAATCATAATAAACTGTTTTTTTCTCATCTTCCTCATCATCTTCTAGATCTGAATCATGTTCCTCTTCATTTTCTAACATTGTATTTTGTGCGTCTTCTTGTGCACCAGGTACAACAGCTACTTGACTCGTTTTAACCGGATAATAAGTTTTAAACTTGTTCAAATTAGTAAAAGAACCAATTTGATCATGACCATTATCATTACGATCATCATGACGCTCATTAATAACTTGATTATGATTCAATCGTTCAAATAGAACACGTCCACCGCGTCCTATTCGCCTTCTAACAAGACCCAAATGTCTCTGCTTATTATTAATCACATAACCATGATAAAAATGTTGTATTTCTCTTAAACGATTTCGCCTCTTCAAATTGGTTATTTTAAAACTTAAAGATTCATTAAGAGAATTTTCGTCAATTGGATTTAATAAATCGATCGGGTCTTGTTTGAATATAGAACCAGTTTGAGCTAAATATTTACAACCTTCTTTGCGCTTAAAACACCAGTAGCCGTCTTTGTCCAAATTGGTGGTAAGCTTTGATTTAGTTTCGTTGAGAATCTGATCTAGATTGTCAATATCGTTTAGTTTTAGCTCTTGATTGTATTCGCTTAGTTCGTCTTGATTAATCGGTTTTAAAGGTTCTGTAGAATTGTTGTTCAAGTCATTGGTAGTCGTGGTTGTCGATTGGCCTTGGCTATTGATTACATCGATGTCTATACGACGTATGAAGCGTCGTTTATTAGACAATGTCGTTGTTACTTGTATATTGTTACTTGTAATTTGTTGTGTCGGTGTTGGTTTGCTATTTACCATTAGATTTATAGAATTGTTTGTCACTGTTTGAGTTTTTGCTTGTTTGTTTAACAACAAGCTATTTGTGGTGTTTGTATTGGACGTGTTATCGATTTGGTTTATTTTTAAATTAGCTGTTTTCAGATTAGTATTAGTATTAGTATTTGTATTAGTATTAGTATTATTATTATTATTAGAACCAATATTTACACAATTAATAGAATTAAGTTTGTCTTTTTTGAATTTTTTAAGTTTATTTATTAAATTTGCGTTTGATAGGTCGGCTATGTTTTCGTTAATATTGTTTAAGCGTTTTTGTGATGATGATGATGATGATGATGATGAAGATGAGTTTACGTTTAGTGTTTGTGCTTTGAGTTTGTTGGCGCTTGATTGGATCAGACTTGATATGGTTTTGTCAATTGACTTGGTCGATTGTGCTTGACATGAAGACGATTGATTTGTACTGTTAGTTGAATTCGATTGGCATGACGACGACGATGATGTAATTGCTGAGGTAAAATTAAGGTTGTTTAACAAAGTTGGTTTTATTAGTGTTGATTTTATTTGTTCGCTCAAGTTGCCATCGTAATCGTTTAATTTAAATCGTTTCTCGAATGTTTCTAATGTTAATTTAAGAAATTCTTTTTTCAAATTTTCGCGTTGTTTTATCAATTTTATTAATTGTCTTAAAAATAAAATAAAATTTAAAGATATTCGAAATAGATGGCCTTTAATTGGCCTAAATTGGGCTAAAATTAGGCCCTATAGTAGTGGATTTTTATGGTCACGTGACTTTTTTTATTTAGAGTCACGTGACTCATCTTAAATCACGTGACAATTAAAAAAATTCAAAATTCAATTAAATAAAATTAAACAAAAAAACTTAAAAACTTAAAGACTTACTGAGCCCTGTACAAATCTCGTTTTAGAATTAACATCTTTTCGTAAGATTGTTCTTCGTTTTTGCGGTTTTTTCTCGTTTGCATTTTCTCTGTTCTTCGCCTAAATACTAAAAAAGGATTATTCGGTTGTGTAACAACACCAGACTTATCTGTTAATACAATCGGTGTTAACGGATGTTTCTTGAAACAAAAATAAAAATAAAAAGTAGATTTTATTAGATTTTATTTTAAACAATTTTTATTATTATTATTATTATTATTATTATTAAAGATAAATAAATAAATAAATTAAGAAAAAAGAAATTAAGATTTAAAAAATTAGATAAATTAAAATTTATTACATATTTAAGTCGTTTGGATTTCCAATATTCGTATATACATAAAATAAATTCGTCTTTTTCATTTTTATATTTTTGTTGCTTATTCAAATTAGTACTATAGTAGTCGTTTTCGTCGAATTGACACTCTTTAGTGAGCAATAATTTAGCCTCATCGCGAGACATAATATTATTCGAATAGCCAGTGGCCTTCTCCAAACGGTCTATGATAGTTTCAAAAAATAATACTAAATCATCACTAAAATCGTCAGGTAGTTTTTTTTTGTATTCGTTGACCCAGTCCTGGTCGTCGTAGTCGGCGTCGTAGTCCGGATAGTCGTAATCGGCCGAGAACGGCTGAATTCGAATGTATTGTTTGTATTTGGGACATTCGACGTTGTAAATGCGTTCGTACATTTTATTGTCTATTTCGACTTTTGGTGTCGGAATAGCGTATTCGTTCGAGGACGTAGCACCGAATGCTTGTAATGCTGATAGTGCTCGTTGCAGATGATGTTCGCCCTCTTCTTCTTTTTCCATACCGGTCGGCATTTGTGGTACCGACCGGTTTATAGCCGCATAATCTTGCAAGTCCGGTAAATCGTTATTTAAATATATTGGCAGCGGTTTTGTGTAGTCAACTTGACGCGATCGAAAGCTCAGTTTACTCATTTTATTTTATTTTTTTTTTAATATATTTCTAATTAAATAATTATTTATTTGAATTTATTTCTTTCTTTCTTTTCTTGTTTTTGTTTTGTTTTGCTTTGTTTTTGTTTAGGAAAAAATTAATAAAATTTTGTTTAATTATAATTTAATCAAATGTTTTATCAATATTTTAATATATTTAGTATTATTATTAATTATTAATAATGATAATAAATTTTGTTTCTTTTTAAGCTTCATGTGATTTGGTTCGTGATCATTTGGTCATTTGGTAGTTTGGTCGTTTGGTCGTTTGCTGATGTTGCTTAGTTTCTAAGTTAATTTTTCTATATAATTGTTTTTTTTTTTTTTTTGTTATTTATACTATTATAGAATTTAATTAATTATACAAAAAAAAATTTCTCATTTAATTTCTAATATATACATTTTAAACTTATTTATTATTATTATTATTATTATTATTTTTTTATATTTTAGTTATTTTCAAATTTCAAAATCTAAAATAAATTTTAAAAAAAAAATTATTATTTTTTATTTTTGACATTTATAAAATTTAAATTGACCCGATTTTGAGGGTTGTATATGTAGACCCTCTATTTTATTATTATTTTATCATTGTATTATTGTATCATATAATAACAATACGGGTCTAATGGGACCCCTTAGAAACTAAAATCATATGATCAACTTTAAGCTTATTAGAACACAACACACAAACAAATGAAACGTGTGATTATTTTAGCTTAACAAAGACGCTAGAAATAAATTTTTCTATGTCTATAGAACGAACCTGGTCCGGTTGTGAATAAATTAGAAAATTTTGAAATTTTGAAAAAAAAAATTTTTTTTTTTCGATCAGGGGACTCCAAAGACCCCGGGTTCGAAAATTCGAAAAAAAAAATATTTAATAGAGTTTTGGTTATTGAGGGAGAGAGGAGAGAGTGTGGTTATGAAAATAAGAAAAAAAAATAAATAAATAAATAAAAAAAGTTAGAAAATAAAATATTAAAAAAATAAAATTGAAATTGAAATTTTAAAAACAAAAATGATATAATCATAATTAGGGGGGTGAGTGTAAATAAGTGAGAAAAATTGAAACAAAAATTAGAGAATAGAAAAAACAAAAAAAGAAAGAAAGAAAGAAATATTTTTTCTTTTCTCTTTTGAATAATAATAAAACAACTTAATAGTAAATTGTTAATAGAAAAAAAAAATTGAACTAAACTTTTTTAAAATTGATCAATAATAAGCCAGTGCCAATACAGCAGCTTTGCTTTGCTTTGCTTTGGTTAAAGTAATCAAATTAGTATTAAATAAGAAATGAATAGCCCTGTGCTTGTGACTGAAGAAAACTGTTATTTCATTTAATAGGAAAATAACGACGAAATAATATTTAATATTGCTGCTCTCGCATTTTCTTCTTCATATATTCTCTCTCATATTCTCTCTCTCTCTCTCTCTCGCTCGCTCTCACTCACTTTTTTTTTGTAAAATAAAAAAAAAAAATAACTATTATATTTTAGCTAAAAAATAAAGAGAGAAAAAATCCAATATGGCGGCCAAAAAATAAAGAATTTTTTATTATTATTAAATTTTTGTTTTATTTCTAATTCATATACTAGCAAAGTACGATGATTTTTGAATTGTTGTTTAGTTGCGATGAAAAAAAAAAATAATAAAATAAAATTTTAAATATATATATATATATATATAGAAAAAATAATAATAAAATTATATATATATGAAATAGAAAACTAAAAAATAAATTTACTATATAAAAAAATAAAAAAAAAAAATATAGGGTGGTGTGTGTGTGCGTGTGTGGAGAGGGGTAGAGTAGACACACTAGTGTTAAAGAGGTCTTGATTTGTTTGTAAAGCTAATAAAAGATAAAAAAAGAAAGAGAAAAAGAGAGAGAGCGCATACGATTGATTATTTTCTTTAAGGGAGGGAGTGCTTGTTTTTTTTTTTTTTTAATTTAAACGAGAGAAAAATAGAAGAAATATTTGCGAGTTTGTTATAATTATAATTTATTATTATTTATTAGTAATAATTAAACAAAAAAAAGCAAAAAACATGCAGATTTTATTGTTAAGAAATACAAGATTGAATCATACATATATATATATGCCACATCATCATCATCTCTTACCAAACTATTATTATTATTATTATTACTAAGAACAATCAACATTAATTGTCTTTAATAGAAATATTATAAAAATATTATATAATTTAAATTTTATGCTTTTAATTTTTTAATTTTTTTTAATAAAGTTTTTTTTTATTTTTGTTTTAATTTTGTTTGCGTATCCAGTTCTAAATAGAGCAAAAACCAAAGATATATTTATGAGTGTATATATGTTGTTATTGTATATGTTAGACCTAGTAATCATATGATTAAAACAAGATAAAATACAAATTGGCCCCAAATTATATTAAACCAACTTAAAATAAGATAAATTTATATTTTATTTTATTTTATTTTATTTTTTTAATATTTGTTAAAAATTTATGTGAAGCCTATATTATTAATAAAATATTTATTTTATCTCTTAAAATAATCAAAGTCAAAACCCTTAACAAAAATTATCTTTATTAAAAAAATTAGTTAATTTTAATTTTCTTTTTTCTATTTTGTTTTATTTTATTTTATTTTATTTTTGTGTTTGTTTGAGATAAAAAAATATATAAAATAAATCTAAATTGGTAAATAGAGCTTAAAACAT
Source organism: Brachionus angularis (assembly GCA_021432725.1). Taxonomy (NCBI): domain Eukaryota; kingdom Metazoa; phylum Rotifera; class Eurotatoria; order Ploima; family Brachionidae; genus Brachionus; species Brachionus angularis. Next base: position 1,497,011 of record JAJVDD010000001.1, on the reverse strand, counting down.
CCCTCTTTTATTTTTTTTTATTAAGTTGGGCAACAACACAACACAACACAAAGAATACCAAAACTAAAACTTAATAATACAAACATGCATATTCATGATTTTCTATTTCTTATTTCTTATTTTGATTTTTATTCATATTTGAATTTAGCTTCTTATTTAAAACAAATTAAAAACAATTCAATAAGACTATACAGTATATATTATATTTTAAAATCAATCAATATCAGTACTTGGTATTTCCAAATCTAGTTGCTACAACATTGTTTTAAATTCTTATTATATAACAAACAAATTTAAATAAAAGCTTTTTGTTAAAATAAAATTTTTTTTATTTTATTATTTATTTTAAAATAAAATTTAATTGTATTTTTCGTGTATTTATATTTATATTATTATTATTATTATTTTTTTATTTTATTTTATTTTTTATAAATTTAAAAATACGAATTCTAGAAGAAAATTGTTAGATAAGCTCTTTAATAATCTAACTCGATGGTAAAACATGTCAAATAGTTACTTATTTTTTTTGTTTCATTTTAATTCAAATTATTACTTATAATAATAATAATAATAATAAAACACTAAAACCTTCAAGCAGTTTTTATTTTTTTTTATTTAAAATTAAAAAAAAAATTGTTTTATTTTATTTTATTTTATTTTTGAATACTTGAGATAATTAATTGATTTAAATTATGATATTTTCCTTTTTGAATTTATTTTTATTTCCTCATTTCCTAGGATCTTAATATTCCAAAATTAAAACAATTCCTTAAATTAAAAAGCTTTAAAATTTTTTCAAATTAAAATTCTTTTTAATACTTTTAATCGCTTTTATAAAGTTTCAATTTTAATATTTTTCTTAAAAAAAAAAAGAAAAAAAACAAATATTTATTAAGTTGGGTTTAAGGTTTCTTATTCTTCTTCTTCTTCTAATAATAATAATAATAATAATAATTAAAATCTATGCGTAGGTTTTTAATGCTTAAAACTTTGAATACATTTATTTTATTTTTCTTACTTTGTACTTAATGTCTCAAAAATCTTATTCAGATAGCCATGCTTAAGAGTCATTTAAATATTTGATTGTACATTAATAGTTGAATTTTCAAGTTTTTTTATTTGTTTTTTGTTTTATATTTTTACTTTTAAAAGGTATAAATATATACAAGTTTGATTTGTAAAATAAAAATAAAATAAATTCTTTAGTCTTGTTTAATTATATTTTAAAATACCTATTTTGTTTTATTTTTTTTTATTTTTTACCTTAAAAAATTTAAATTTATTTATTTTTTTCTATAAATGACGTAAACTAAATTTTAATTTTTTATTTGAAATTTTTATATTAAATATAAATAATCAATTCGAACTATGACTAAATCATTGGAGAATATTTGAAAATTTTAATTTTTGTTTTTCTGGTTTTCAGGCTCCCAAGATAAAGCAACTTTAATTTAGTTTTTGTTTTATTTTATTTTATTTTATTAATAAATAAATTAAAAATTAAAAGTTATATGGTTTATATTAAATTAAATAAAAATACAAATTTTTTAAATAAAAAACATTTTTTCTTCTAAATTTGGATGTATTTGTATTAAACTCGATTTGACCAAATCTTTAACTTCTTCATCTTGTTCCTCTTCTTCCGAATCCCTGATTTTTTAAAATAAAATTTTCTATTAATCAAAAAAAAAAGCAAAGAAAAATTTATTTAATTAAAAATTACTCTTCAATTTTTTCATATAATCTACCACGATAAGCAGCCAAATGTGCATAATAAACTGGTGCTGGTAAAGAAACAGATTTTGTACTATTTGCGTACAAATGACACAGATCAAAAGTTAAGTATTCTATATCATCTGAATCGAATTCATTCTCATCATAAATTACTATATAATGAACAGGTTTAGCTGTTCCTTTGATTGCTTGATGACTGCATAAATAAAAATCGAATTGATTTTTATTAGTAATTTGATCATCTATTACTGTTCCCGATGGAATATTACCACTCTTGTTACATTCTTGTCCATTAATTGGAAAGAAACGTGTATGATGTCTTTTTTGTACAATTATCATTGTTATTTTTGCATCAATTCCTAATTTTTGACAAGCATTTTTAATGCTTTTTATTTCATGTGCTAACACTTTACCAAATTGTCCCGAGTCTATTCCATCTCTATAAAATATTATTCTCTTTGGCTTAAGACCTTTGTTGTTTTGAATAAATGAATTTAACAATTGGTAACACATTTGTTCAAGTTCTAGAATTATTTCTTGGCTTTCTCGCTTTTCATTTGCATTTTGTTGTTCACTTAGTCTAACACAATATTTAGTAAAGTGTAAATCACGAGAAGAGACTACAGAAGCAATAGAATTTTTTTTTGAATATGCTCCCAAATTAGTTACATCTGCGCCCATAAAAACCACTGGCTCCAAAGACAGGTTTAAATGTAAATTAGAAAAATCTACTTTATTATTAATTCCTCCAATTTTAGAGTTTATTTTTAAGGCTACATTTGACAAATACTGATTTAATTTAAAATCATTATCAGTGTTTTTTAAATCAATGCTAAAGTCAATTTGGGAAGAAAACTTAGCGTAATTTATACATTGGGTTGTAATGCCATACTTTTTTTCAGCATTGAATTTTATGTTCTCATAATTATTATTCATATCTTCGATTACAAAAATTACTAGTTGCGGATTAGGGCAATTTTCATCTATTAGCTTGAATATCTCTTCAACAGACTTTTTATCCATAACTTGTACGATCGGAGCTAAAACTGATATTCCATTTTTTTCAAAAACATTTTTGAGTCCAACATTAAATTTATTTCTAATAAGTTTTGATGAAGGGTCTGAACTACTTGACATCCATATTATAACCCATTTCTCTAGTTTAACAGTATTCAATAATCTTTTATTCATCATTTTCCATTGACCATTTCTAGCAGCAATTGGTTTGTTATCATTATAAACAACACTTGGTGGATCTAGAATACGTGCCTTAACTCGAAACATTCGTTTTTCAATTTTTGAATTCTCAATTATACCAAATTCAGAGAGTAAACTAGATGAATTACAAACTTCTATTGGAAAACAAATATTTTTCTTTTCATATTCTACTAGTACGCAGGGCAGATGTGGATATATAAGCTTAGAATAAGTTTCTTCAAAATATTTGGATACGGTCACTTGTCTGGGCAAATTGTTATTTTCATCTGAGTTTATATCGAAAGTAAACTCGTCTGCTGATTCAGCCAATTTTTTTATTCTATGTTTTTTCTGGTTGTCTGAATGAGTTGTTTCAATAAAAATACCTTTTATACAAGCTTCAAATTTTTTTAAATTTTCTTTGGCCATTGGCTTTCTCAAATCTATATCTTTAAACAACTCTTTTAAATAATCAATTAAACTAATTGGTTTGTAAAAAATACAAGACTCGACTTTATAAATAAAAATTTGTTCAATTTTTTTTTTAAATAAAAAAACTATTAATTCTATACTGTCTATATTTTGAAGCCATCCAGCTTGGCATGCTTTGATACTTTGATATTGACCTGTGTAATAAACTAGACCATCTCCAATAGGTGTACCATTCTCGCTCAAATTAAACATGGATTTTTTTTCATAAACATGAGTATCTAATTTGTTTTGCCTATAAACGGTGTTTAGAAAATTCATACAAGTCAATGGAATTTCGTTTGTTCTGTTATTCATGTATTCTTTCATCATATTTAAGTCAATTGTTGTTGTTTGACTTAAAACAATTTCATATTTACTCACATTCTTTGCTTCATCTTCATATAAAGTTTCAAACTTAAAATTCAAATTTCAAAAATTTTATTTTATCTTTAAATTAAATTTAGAAACATTTAAAACGTTGAATTGTTCAATTGAGTATAACATTTTATCACCATTGTACAGATATCTAGGTTGATTTTCTAATGCTTTTTTTAGAATAGCTCTTAAAGTTTATTCAAAATAAAATTTCAGATTAATTGATATAAAACATGAAAATAATTTAATACATTTTTAGTTGTTTTTTAACTTTTGCTTCTCCAACCGTGTTGTCTCTTTTGGTAAAGATAAATTTCATTTCTACATCATATTGATACACAGTTTTGGAATAATCAATTTCTATAGGATAAAAATTAACATTAAAATGAGTCTTTTTTCCTTTTATCCCTCCGTTATCTGGTCTTTTAGATATTGAAAGACTTAAATCAGACACATTTAAATTCTTAATTTTATTGCTTAAATTTTCAGCTGACATTTTTTTAATTATTATTTTTAAAATAAAAATTTATAGTAATAAAAGGTTTGTTAAAATCATTTTAATTTATATTCAAATGCTAATCAGGGATTTTCCCATATTAATAAAAAAATTTCAAAATTAATCAAATAAGATTGTTTCAAAATTAATTTTTTCAAGTATACATATTGCGTTTGGAATTAAGAGTTTAATTTAGTTTTTTTGAAATTATACATATTTTTCAAATTAAAATAAGCGCAAGGCTTAAAAATTTCTGGTGGTAAAATTTATAAAGAAAAAATTGAATTTTTTTTTTTTAAACTTTATTTTTTAAATATATAAATTTTTTGATATTATTAAAAATTTATATTTATTTTCCTCCAGTAATGATACCAGAATACTTTAAATTAAAAATAAAATTAATAGTTTTTTAATTAAAGAAAATTCAATAAAATAAAAAGCAAAAAATTTACTTTGGTTTGGAACCATTTCATTGATTCTTCTTTTGAAATCAAATGTGAAGCTCCAATTCTGGATGTTCTGTGTTTACGGTTTGAAATATCGAAACCTTAATTTTTTTTAAAATAAAATTTTTCTATTAGATAATTATTTTAAAAAATAAAAAAATTTGAAATTTTTTTTCTTTAATTTAAATCAGAAAATGCTAAAAAAGCGTTTTGTTCATTATAGAATCACAGAGATTCCCACGAAAAAATTCATCATTTTAAAAAAAAATTTCTTATAGAAAAAATTTATGCAAAATTGTATGCACATACCAGCTCTGCCTAAGACGACATAAAAGTCCATACCGTAGATACCAATGCTTGGATCGTATCTAATACCTAAATCGATATGTTCTTGAATACCGAAACCAAAGTTACCGGTAGCTGAAAAGTTGGCTTTTTTTAACTCGTATTCTTTTACTTTTAAGCCTTTTTCTAAGATTTCTTCGGCTTTTTCACCACGGACTGTGCAGTGAACAGCGATTTTTTCATTTCTTCTGATACCAAAAGATCTGACGGTGTATCTAGCTAAATAAAATTTAAATTTATTAAAAATCTGATTTTTATTTTTTAATTTTAATAAAAAAATTTTTGTAAAAAAAAATGAATTGTTAGCATTGATACTAGGATATTTAATCTTGAATTAATTCGAATTGTTCAAAAAGAATAGCCAGAACAATCGACTAAAATTAAATATCAACTCTCTACGAATGCCAATACATTCGAAAAGCGTTTGACTCGATCTCAACAAGTCCTAATACACAACTAAACAAAAACTGTCTAGTCTAGTATTTTATAGAGCTTATTTTGATCAAATCGGGTCGTATTTAATCTACCAAACTTGTAACGCCGTCAAATTTTTTTTATTATTAAACAATTTGACTGCTGACATAAATTTGGATATTTTTTGTTTGTGTTTTTTTTAATAAAAATGTAAGATACTTCAGAAATTATATAAATATTTATATAAGATTTATATAATGCTGGTGTACCTCTATCCGGTTTTTTCAATCTTGCATCAGCCAAGTCGCTTTAAATAGTACTTAACTATCAAAGTGTGCCAGAAGGTTGATGCAAAATAGTTTTTAAATTGTCTGATAATTTTGTAATCATTTGAACATTATTTAAAATGGTTCAAATAAAGTTGCAGTTATCAGATCTATATAGCATATTCTAGTCACTTTTATTTAAGTATAAGATCACTTATAAAAGTGTGCCATTAAGAATTGCAAAAATAATTATTTAAAACTATATCCGATTCCTAAGTATTTATATGAACATTAAGGTTCTATAAAGTTGCTGTATCGAAATTGTCTAGCAAATTCTTAGTCACTTGAACTAAGTATGTTAAAAACTTATAAAAGCGTGCCAAAAAGATTTGCAAAACCAATATGGTTATATCACTTTTAAAGCAAACTCTAATCACTTAAAAAGTCATAAAGCTTGCCAAGAAAGTGATTGCTGATATTGCACTTTAATACAACACACTTAAATCTTAATAAAAAAATCTAAGCATGCCAAAAAAAAGTGCAAGAAGAAGAATTAGCTCTTATAGATTAGAATTTGAGTATTAGAGCTCACCTTTTGAAAAAACTGGAGTTTGGCCAGTCAATTGTTCCAATACTTTGGCAGCTCTTGTCAATCTGTCACCAGATTCACCAACGCAAATGTTGACACATAATTTACGGATGCGTAATGATCTCATTGGGTTTTTAAGTTTTTCGTTTGGATCTCTTCTTTCTTTTTTTTTCTTTTCTACTTTAGCATTTTTAGCTACTGGTGCTGGAGCAGCTGGCGTTTCCTTTTTGGTTTTAGGTGCCTTCAAATTAAACGTTATTCAGTTAAGCTTATCAGCATTTTTAGTTTAAATTTTCTGATGAATATAAAACCTTAGCTTTAAATAATCGATTAATATGAGTATCAATCGAGTGGTGATAAATTTTTTAAGAGATTAATCGATTTTTCAAAAATTTAAATCTAATTGAAAAAAAAATTTGTTAAACTTACCATGTTTTTTTCTCTTTTTACTATGCTAATATATGAAAATGAGCGTTTATTAAGCCTCGTTAAAATTCAGAATAATATGCTTTATAATACAGTCTCGTGTTCGAAATTCGCCAATTTAGGACCAGAGAAATTTATTTTTAAATTAAAATAAAATCAAGAACTGATTTTTATTAAAATAGACTGATTTTTTTCATATGAAGCAGCTCAAATTGGGTTTTTATTTTGAAAAAAATTAAATATTGTAAGCTAAGCTTCGAATTGAAAATAAACTTTATTTTTTTAGCCTCATTTTTAAATATTGAAAAAATTTTTTTTTAATTTTAAAAAATTTTATTTATTTAAATTTTTTACAATAAAAATTCAATTAAAAAAAGTTGTAATAAAGTTTTTTTTTTTTACATTCAAACTTATTTATAAACTGAAGCTTTTTATTATACAAAGAAATTTTATTAGAAAAATCTAAATTTTGAAAATGAAAAAAAAAATTTTTGAATAAGGCCTAATCAATTGCGTATAATTCTTCATCACTATCAATCACATTTTTTGGTTGTTTCTTAGAAGCAGCTGATTTTACTCTTTTGAATAAATCGAATTCTTCTGGTTTATCTAAAAGCTTCTTTTTGCTCTTTTCCTTTGGTTTGATTTCTTCTTCGTCATCGGTATCAACTACAAAACTTTCGTCTTCTTTCTTCTTGGACTTCGGTTTTGATTTCTCAAATGCTTCTTTTTTTGTTTCTGCTTTTTTCTTTGGAGGTTTGTTTTCATCATTCTCATAATCTGAATCTCCTTTGCGTTTATTTTTTGTATCCTTCGAGTCAGCTCTTTTGATTGAATTATCGTTTTTTTCTTTCATAATCTTCTTTTCTTCGGGTTTTTTCGCTTTTTTAAAAGTCTCAAATTCATCATCATCACTTTCTTCAATTACAATTTCATCATCCGATTCAAATTTTTTTGTTTTTTTCTTTACAACAGGCTCTTCATCAGACTCAAATTCGTTGTATTTGACTCCTTTTTTTGCTCTTGTTGGAGCCCTTTTTTCTACGGGACTTGATATACATTCACTAAAAGAGAGCTCATTAATCGAATCTTCTGAAGTATCTAATTTCTTTTTAAAATAATTATTAAGAGTATTCTTCTCTTTATCATCTTTAGAAGTTTTTTTAACTGCTTTTGGTTCTTTCGGCTTAGATTGTTTTGGCTTTTTAGCAGAATCATCTGATTTCAAAGTAACTACTTGATCATTATCGGAATCATTATCATTTTCAGCGATTTTTTTTGTCACAGCAGCAGTTTTTTTAGCTGGTTTATCAACACCCAAAGGATCTCTTTTTTGAGGTTTTCCTAAATTTTTTACATATTGTACAATCTCGTCTTCGTCATATTTATCTGAATTGATCAAATCAACTATATTCATTTCTTTTCTTTCTTCTCTTTTTACTTTGTCTTTTTCTTTTGCTTTAGCATCTTTTTCAGTTTTAGCAAGTAGGGCCGGATCGATGGAAACTTCAACTTTTTTTCCATCTTTTGATGGTAAATATTCTATTTTGGCTATTTTAGGAGCTTTTTTAGATGTTTGATTTGATGTAGTTTTGGTCGATTTCATTTTACTTAAAGAAACTGATTCGTCTTCTCTTTCTTTCTCTTCTTGTTTATCAAGTTCGACCAAAAACTGATCCAAATCATCTAACCATAATTGAGATGGACTTTTAGCTTTAAGTCTGGCCAATTCTTCGGCTTTGGATTTTTGTTGCTTTAGAATTTCGTCTTTTTTTTCCATTGTCAAATTCCAAATAGGCATTCCAAGTAAATAATCAAAGTCTTTAGTACTTGAAGATTGTTGATCTTCTTCTTCTTCTTCTTCCTGGTTCACTTGATCTCCCTCGTAGCAATGTTCACGTGAGATTTTTTGTTTCCATTTTAATACTGGATCCGGATTATAATTTCGTTCTTTGAGTATACGACAAATATCAACTTTTTTCAAATTTTCTACTTTTATTTTGCCTTCTATTTTTTCTAATATGAATCTTGCAATATTATCTAGTTTTAGACTTTCAGCGCCAAGCATGCCTTCCATATATTCTTTTCGCTTTTTGTACAAACCGAATCTTATTGTGTAAAATTCTTTTAGAATTTCGTTAACTGTCTCATATCTTTTTAAACATCCAATCGAGTCAAACAAGACCATGCTGTTTAAAGAAATTGTTTTTTGTAATTTAAAAAATTTATGTAAACCTTGGGCTTGTGCTGCGTTAAATTGATCTGAAGTCATTTTTACTACAAATCTCACTGTAGTGTCAGTATGATATTCTTTATAATCAGATATTACAGAAGCTTTTTGATCTACACCATGTAAAAACGGTTCCAAAGTGCTTTCTTTATAAGCCTGGGTCCAAACTCCAACAGGAAGTTCAGTTATTTCGATCGTGTTCTCGCCTATGACAGCTATCTCGCCGCTTGTTAACACTCTTAACTCATCCAACTGATCAATTTGACCACGAAAGTTCTTGTAAAAAGGCTTCATAAATTTTGGTTTTTCTCCGTTTATCATTAGTTTTAAATTTTCGATTATTTCTCTCGGATCATAGTTTGGTACTTTTGTAGACCAACCAGTACCAATACCTTCGGAACCATTGACCAAAACGGTTGGTATGATTGGACAGTACCATTCAGGTTCTACTTTAAGACCATCATCATTTAAATAGTTATACAACGGGTCGTCTTTCGGATTGAACAAAAGACGAGTCAACGGACTTAAACAAGTAAAAATATAACGAGGACTTGCTGCGTCTTTTCCACCATGTAACCTTGTTCCAAACTGACCAATTGGTAGCAATAGATTAATATTATTACTTCCTACAAAGTTTTGTGCTAAATTTATAATTGTACTCATTAAAGAATGTTCACCGTGATGGTAAGCACTAAGCTCAGCTACAGAACCAGCCAATTGAGCTACTTTAAGCTCTTTGACTAAATTACGCTTAAAACAGCTATACAAAACTTTTCGTTGACCTGGTTTGAATCCATCTACTAAACTTGGTATAGAACGCTCATTGTCCAAATTACTGAACAAAACAAGCTCTTTGTTTATAAAATCTTTAAATGTTATTTCTTTAGTGTCTTTTTGATACAAATAATTGTTAACTGAATTGTTCTCTCTTTGGGCTCTTCGTCCTTCCATGTACCTTGTCAACCAATCTTTACGCTCATCAATAAATTTTTTACTAAATGCTAATTGAATAGCTAAATCATCACGGGCGCTTGAATATTCGAATTTTATTCTGTGTCTTTGCATATCGCTAAAATATTCTTTGGCTTCTTTTGAGGTCGAAGTACCCAACCCTTTGTAGTATCTTTAGAAATGAGTTTTAGATAAGTTGATAAAAATTGAAATTTTTTTTTAAAATTAATCAATTACTTGATTTTCCATGTATTCCAATTTTCTGTATTCTGTTGCCATTCTTCGAACTCTGGCATCGAATAGAAAGATTTCTCTTGATTACCCTTACTGACTTTTACGATCGGTGTAATAAACTCTTCCACAAAACCATGTTTAAGTAAATTAGGCCATTGATTGTGAACAAAATTAATTATTAAGCCTTTGATATGTGAGCCGTCGTGATCTTGATCTGTCATGATCATTAATTTTCCATACCTAAGTTGTTTTAGAGATTCTCTAGTTTCATATTTCTCTTTAAAATTAAGCCCTATTATTTTTAACAAACTCGAAACTTCAGCATTCTCAATTATTTGTTTGCTAGATGCTTCACGAACATTTAACATTTTACCACGAAGTGGGAAAACACCGTACTTATCACGACCAATAACTCCAAGACCGGCCACAGCTAACGTTTTGGCTGAATCTCCTTCGGTTACAATTAGAGTACAGTTTAAAGACTCTTTTGTACCAGCATCATTTGCATCATCCAATTTCGGAATTCCTTTTATTCTAGTAACTTTTGATTTTGATCCTGCTTTTTCCAAATCTGCTTTATCCTTAAATGCCAACCATGTTAAAATGCGATCTAAAAGACCCGATTTGTTCAATTTTTTAAAAAATTCATCACTCAATTGACATTTGGAACCAAAATTTTTAACTTGTAAAGTCATATTCTCTTTAGTCTGTGAATCAAATGTTGGATTCTCAATCAAACAATTTAAAAATATCCACATTTGATTTTTGATTTGAAAAGGCTTTACTGATTGATTTTTATTCTTTTTGCTAATAGTCTCGCTTAAGTTTTTTACTATTTGATCAACAATGTAGTCTACGTGACGGCCACCTTTAGTGGTTGCTATTGAATTTACAAAACTGACTTGTTGAAAGCCTATATCAGAGCAAGCAATCGCCACTTCCCATCTTTCGTTCGGTTTTTCGTACATTAGTTTAATTGGATTGTTAAAATCATCTATTTCATTGCTTAAATACAACTTACAATAATCTTCGAATTTTTTTATGGGTAGTAGTTTATCGTTTAGGTAAACTTTAACACCTGCAGTACTAGCTGCAATATCGTAAGCACGGCGAGCCAATAAAGCAATTGTGTCATCATCTAATTTATTCATTTTAAACTTTTCCAAATCTGGTACAAATGTTATACATGTGAAATCTTCTTGACTTGTATCTTTAACAATAGGATTTTCAGATTTTTGCATGTTATTCATCCAAACCTGATTTTAATTTTTAGTTAAAAATTTTATTTTCGAAAAATAATCTTAGAAGAAAAATGTTATATACTTGTTTAAAGCTTTTTTTGTATTCTCTAGAAGATGTTTCGAGTACGAACTTTTTACTGAAAATGTTACATAATTTTGCACCATAGCCGTTACGACCACCCGTAACTTTTTTTTCGTCATCGTTGTAATTACTAGAAGTCAATAAGTGGCCAAAGATTAGAGTAGGAACTAATATTTTTTCTTCTTTGTGTTCTACAACTGGTATACCGCGGCCATTGTTAAAAATTCTGATTGAATTGTTTTCTTTGTCGATATTAACCCTAATTAAAGTCATATTCGGATCTCTTTGTTTGTTATCAGCAGCATTAACTGGAAAGAAAATATTAATAATTTATTTGGGTTTAGAAAATTATTAGCCTTTTTATTTGTATACCTAAAATTTCGTCGAATATTTTGTACAAGCCTGGAACAAATGAAATTTCTTTTTTTACCATCTTTTCATTATCAAAATCCCATATCCACATTTCTTCTTTCAGGACCTCAACACTACCTATATAGGTATCAGGTCTGAGAAGAATATGTTCCAATTGAGATTTTTTTTGGTATATTTTCTCTATACTACTCATTCTAAGCTGAAATCTTCCAAATGTTCGATTTCCTATTAATTTTGATAAGAGCCTTATGATTTTAGTTTTAGTTTAAATTTAAATCTCGATTTAAAGAAGCTTAATAAAAAATTAAGTGAATATGCAGTATCTGGTTAAACTAATTTAACTTCAAAACATATTTCAAAATTTAAAAAATTTTTCGATTTTTTCTTGAACTTTGTTTAAATTTGAATCTCTAATTAAAATTAACAAATTATTTTTTTTTAAATAACAAAAATAAAAATAATTATTAATTAAAAAATTATTATTTATTGATTTTTAATTAAAGCTTGAAATTTTCAATAAAAATTTTTCTTAATTGATTTTATATCGAATTTGAATATTTTTAAATTTTTAAATTTTTTTAACTTAGTTTTGAAACTTAAGTGTCTTGTTAAGTATTTATTTTTAAAAATTAAAAAAAAATTTAAAAAAAAGTAAAAAAAATGGAAAATAAATCAGCTAAAGTTTTAGAATTTGAAAAATTTCTCAACGAAAAGTTAAAAACAGATTTAAACATAGTCCTGAATGAACTAGACTCGATCTATTCTGAAATAGCCGAATATTTACAGGTAAAAGACACAATTGAAAAGCTGACAACATCTTCCAAACCAAATGAGATAAAAAGTTTTAGAACAAGAGTTGATCTTGGATGTAACTTTTACGCAAATGCAGTAGTTGATGATCCAAATAGAATATTCGTATCGATTGGTTATGGTTTTCATCTAGAGATGAAATTCGATGAAGCGTTGAAATTTATAGATAAAAAAGTTAAATTGTTAAACGAGAATGCCGATGAGCTGAATTTGAAATCATCTGAAATAAAAGCAAATATAAAATTTGTATTAGAAGGTCTAAGAGAAATTCAAAATTTAGAATTTAACAAAAATCCAGAAAAACATAGTCTGTTTGTTTGAAAATTGCTTTTGCTCATGTTTTATTGATATTTTTTTTTTTTTCCAAATTTAGATTTATATATAATGAATAAAATAAAAATAAACCTTTTTTTACCATACTTGAAAAATTTTTATTTAAATAAAAATTTATCCATACAAATCCATCGAGGCTTAAATTCAACAAAAGGCTCTCTAGAAGGCTATCTAATTAGCAATATTAAAATGAAAGGACCATTGACTTGTGCTGAATACATGAAGGAAGCTTTAGGAAATCCATTATGGGTTTTAATTTAAATTAAAATGCTAAAATTTAGGTTTAATTTAATTTATCCAAAGGGCTATTATATGAAAAAAGATGTGTTTGGTGTTAAAGGTGATTTCATAACTGCTCCAGAAATTTCTCAGATGTTCGGAGAAGTTGTTTTGATAATCAAAAAAATTTATGATTTTATTTAGCTAATAATTTTTATAGTTAATTGGAATTTGGTTCTTAAACGAATGGTTTATTTTGAAAAACTTATATAAAAATGATTTACCTTCAGTTATTCAGTTAGTTGAGATGGGACCGGGCCGAGGAACTTTAATGAATGATCTATTAAGAGTATTTTTAAATAAGATAAAAAATATTAGAAAACTTTTTAAGATTAAATTTAAAGGTTTGGAGCAAAAATAAAAACTCGTCAACGAAATTATATGTTTATATGATCGAGACAAGTCCATTTATGCGTAGGAGTCAAATAAAAAATTTATGCAATTTAGACGAGGAGCCAGAGGTGTTAAAAGAGTATAAATCAAAGTATTCCAACTCGATAAATATAATATGGCTAAATGATATAAACGAGCTGCCACGAAAAGAAGCTACTCATTTTTTTCTAGCTAATGAATTCTTCGATGCATTGCCAATTCAAAAATTTCAAGTTATTTATTATTTAGTCAAATTTCAAAACTTAATTTAAAATTCAAAATTAAAGAAAACTCCAAAAGGATATCGAGAGTTGTTAGTAGATTTTGATGAAAAAAGCAAAAAGCTAAAATTTGTTTTAAGTCCTAAACCAACAATCGGTTCTGAGTTTATTCTAAAACTTCACCCAACTTATCATAAATTTGATCATATTGAAGTAAGCTCTGAATCTGCTAGATATATGGAAATAATTACAAAAAGATTAATTGAGTTTAATGGTTCAATGTTGATAATAGATTATGGTCACAATGGTAATTGTAAAGACACTTTTAGAGTTAATAAAAATTTTTTGTGAATTTTTGTTTAAAAAATTTTAAATCAAATTAAAAAAAAGGCTTTTAAACAACACCAACAAGTAGATGTTTTTGATCAACCTGGTGAATGCGACTTGACAGTTGATGTCGATTTCTCTTTCTTAAGACATATTTCTCAAAAATCGAATTCAAAATGTTATGGACCTGTAACACAAGGAGATTTTTTGTCCCAGATGCAGATAGGTACCAGACTTCAGGTAAAATTCTCAAACAAAATCTTAATGAAAATCTAAAAATTTTGTTTTAAAGATGTTGCTAAAGAATTGTAAAAACGAAGAAGAAAGAAGCAAATTGTTAAAAGATTTTAATATGCTGATAAAACCAGATAATATGGGAAAATTATTTAAATTGTTAGCAATAAGAAAATTTGATTTAAAACAATCACCACCTGGTTTTTTAACCGAACAAGAATTGATTCAAAAATAAACTTATTATATTTTAAATAAACTTTTTTTAATTAATAAACAAAAACGTTTCTAATAAAACGTGGATTAGATTAACTTTTAAAAGTTTTATTTAAATATATTCAAAGATAATATAATAGTTTATAGAATGAATAAAAACTTTTTGTTTTTTATCAGTTATCCTGGTAATTATTTCAAATTTTCTTATAACTTGGCTAAAAATGCTATTGATTCTTCAAAATGTATTGATTATGCACTTAAAGTTGTTAAATTACATTTTAAATAAACTCTAAATTTTTAGTATATTAAATTTTGAAATATTTTTTTTTAAGAGAGCTTTGTTTCAATTTATTAAACAAGATCCAAAAGATATTAAATTTTCGGTATATACCTCAAATGGAACTAATGCTTTCTTAAATACTGCTTCAGTTAGGTTTCATATTAAATTATATTTTTGGTTTTCTAAAATAAAAATTTTAATTGATAAAAAAAAGAATTGAAAAAGAACTTGATTTTCAGTTATCAAAAAAATTTATAAATATTTTAAACTCAAAAATAAAAGAAAAAGATATACAGATTAAGTAAATTTTTAGAATTAATTGATTTTATTTAAAATTTTTAAAATATCGATGCTCTTATAACAGAGTGCTTAATGTTCTCCAAATGCCGGATAAGTTTTGTGCTAGAGACTCAGCTCTGACTAGCAATTATTTATTCAGATTTTGCCAAAAAGAAGAAGAGTCTTCTTTAAACATTTTCGAATATCCTGTCTCAAGTTCAATTAAGTAAAAATCAAAATTAATTAAACTTTAAATAAAATACTTCATATTTTGAAATTCAAAAGACAAAGCTTTGACATTAATAGACTAGAAGTAGTTTTGAACGAAATCAATCAATTTTGCATTGAAAACCAATTTAATATGTTTACAGATGAGGAAAATTATTTAAGAAGAAAATTCAAAATTGAGCCTTTATCATTTAGGCTTAAAAAATCAACAGAACAGTTCCTCGGTGACAGAAATATGATCCATAAAGACCAAATGCATTCATTTGAAATTAACAATTTTCCAATTTATCTCTCCCCTTTGGTGAATTTTCTTGTTAAATTTTTGTTATAAAAAAATAATTTATTATTTTTCTAATTTATTAGATTTACGATGTTTTAAATTCAATTTTTTTAAACATAAATATAAACAATAAAAACAAGCTTCTAAAAGAAGTGATAAACATTTCAAAATTAGAAACAAAACAAGAGCGTAATAGAATAATTAGAAATTTAAATGGTTTATTTTTAACCAATATTATTTATGATCTAAATGAGCTAGATATTAAAAAAAATTTTTAAATAAAAATAATTTTTAATTAAAATTTTTTTTTTTTTTTGAATTTTTTTTCAATTGAATTGAGCATGTCATGAATAAAAACTAGAAATATATGCTTTGAAAACAAAAACGAAAAAAAATTTTTTGGAAAAAAAGAAATAAGAAAAAAATGCCAGTAAAAAAAGATAAATATGATTATTTGTTCAGAAGTTGAATATTTTTTATTATTATTAAAAAAAATTACAAAATTACAAAATAAATCTTTTTTTTTTTGCTAAAGTTGTTATTATTGGAGATTCGGGAGTTGGTAAAACAAATTTATTATTTAGATATACCAAAGACGAGTACTACGCTGGTTTACCATCAACAATAGGGATTGATTTCTCATTTAAAAATGTTGTCATAGATAAAAAAATAATTCGTGCCTATATCTGGGACACTGCAGGTCAAGACAAATTTAGGTCCATTTCTACATCGTAATTTAATAATTCATTTTTTTATTAACATTAAAAAAATTGCAAAATTAATTGCGTTTTTATCAAATGACCAGAATGCAAAAAAGCGCAATTAAATTTGCAACAATTAAACAAAAAAACGTTTTGCTGATATTTTATTTTACGAAGCTATTACCATGGCTCAGCAGCAGCTCTTTTGGTTTATGATATAACTAATTACGAGTCGTTTTTGAATGTTACAAAATGGCTAACAGAGCTTAAAAAATACGCAGATGAAAACATAGTTGTTATGCTAGTTGGTAATAAATCGGATTTACCTCATTTGAGAAAAGTTACGACCGACGAAGCCAAAGAGTTTGCTAGTTAGTTTAAGCTTAGAAATTAATTTAAAATCAAACTTAAAATTTTTATTTAAATTTTTTAATTTAAAGTTAAAAATAATCTCTCATTTATTGAAACATCCGCTTTGAACTCATACAATGTTGAAATTGCTTTTCAAAATGTTATAAACGGTAAAAAAAAAAGATAAAAACAAAACTATTACGTAATAAATTTTAATTAACTCGATTAATTAATTTTATTTTTTTTAATAAAAAGATGTTTACACAATTCGTGCTAAAAATTTAAACCTGCATCAAAACTCGTATCTAAACAAATCAAATGTTAGCTCAATTAAAATAAATCAAGAACAAGGATTAAAAGAAAATTTAGTTAAAAAATGTTGTTAAGAATATCTAGAATTTTTTAATTTTGATTTTCCTCTTCTATTTCGAATGATATAATCATAAATCAAAATAAAAAAAGATTAAACACCCATCTTGAATTATTTATTTATATATATATATATTTATAATATTATCTTTATTAGTTCTAAAGCTATTATAAATAAAAGAATTCAAATTATTTTTTTTTTAGTTTTAGTTTTAAAGGTAAAGCTCTATTTTTTTTTATTATAATTCTTGAATATTTATGTAATTAATAAAAAAACTCAATGTTTTTTTATTCATAAAGTTTATTTTAAGCCATAAACGATAATAGTTGCTAATTCTAATTCTTTAAAAAAATAACAATGTTTTCTTATTTTTTTTTTCTTATTTTATTTTATTCAAAAAATGAATCATAGGTAAAATCATGAACGAAAAAATATCAAACGTGGAATATACTTAAAATTTGACTAAATAAATATTTTAAAAATAAATTATTATATAAGTTTTAAATTTCTTATTTAGTTTTTTAAATTTTAATTAAATTTTAAAATTGTCTTAGAAAAATTTTAAAAAATTTTTAAGAATAAAATTTTTATTTATTTTTTTTTAAAGTTGTTAAGAAAAAAAGAATAAAATAATTTATTTTGAAATTTTTTTTAAGAAATTTTACAAAATGGACCCAAACAGTCCTGACATTTACGACTTTCTATTTAAAAGTGAGTTGAATCAAATTGAATTCAATTAAGTAAAAGATAAATAATGAATATTCATTTTTAAGTAATCATAATTGGAGATTCAGGAGTCGGGAAGTCCTCATTGCTGACCAGATATACCAGAAATGAGTTTAATTTAGAATGCAAGTCAACCATCGGTGTTGAATTAGCCACCAGGTTAATTAATTATTTCTCAAATAAAAATTCTTTTTTGCTTTTATTCAATAAGATAGAATTTTTTATTTTTTTCAAGTTTGTTAACTGTTGATGGAAAAAAAATAAAAGCAGCTATTTGGGACACAGCAGGTTTTATTTGAACTTAAACTTAAAACTTGTTTTGAATATTTTTTACAAAGTTTAATAATTGTTTAAAATAGGTCAAGAGCGTTTTAGAGCGGCGTCAAATCTTTACTATAGAAATACACTCGGAGCATTTATAGTTTATGATATCACAAATAACTATTCGTTTCAAAATGTGTCTAAATGGCTCAATGAAATTAAAGAATATGTAAATGGTAATGTTGTAGTAAGTTTAGTTGGCAATAAATCTGACTTGAGACACCTTAGGGCCGTGTCAAATGAGGATGCCAAAAGCTTTGCTTCAAAGCATAATTTAAATTTTATCGAAACTTCAGCATTAGACAAAACAAATGTAGAATCAGCGTTTGAAGATTTGATTCAAGAGATTTATCTAAAAGCGTTTAAATCCAATAATAATAATACAAGTCCGAATGAAAACACTGTTGATAAGACTCCGAATAAAGTCAATATGATTGTTAAAACCGATTCTATGAAAAAAGAAAAAAAACTTGAATGTTGTAATTTAAATTAAAAAAAAATTTAATTTTTAAATAAATTGTAAAAATCTTAATTGTTTTAATAAAAAAAAAAAAAGAAGAATTATTAAAAATAAATACAAAATTTTTTGTTTTTCTAAATAAGACTAGTAATTTTTCAAATAGAATAATCGATTTTTTTTAAATATAAAAAAAAACTTGAGTTAAATTGTTAAATTCTTATTCATTTTCTCTTTTTGAAATCAATCAAGAGTAAAAAAAAAAATTTCTTTTCTCATAAACATAAATAAAATATTATTACTAATATCACAAAAACTACAACAACAAAATTTCTAGATGGGAATGTTAATGAAAGTTAAAAAAAAAATTTTTTTCTTTTTTTTTTTAGAAATATTTTTTGAAGAAAACTTGATTTTTTTATTAAATTCCAGTCATGAACTACCCAGTCGAGCATTTTGATTACTTATTTAGAGGTGATTTAATAATTTGATAAAATATTTTTACAATTCAATCAATAACATTTTTCATATGTTAATAATTTTCTTTTTGTTGTTGTTCAAGTTATTGTTATTGGAGACTCAAGCGTGGGAAAAACAAACTTGTTGCTAAGATTTATTAAAAATGAGTTTAGTTATGTAACCAATCATACAATTGGAGTTGATTTTTCAACCAAGTTTTTAGAATTTTTAGCAACTTTGTATTCAACAAAAAATATATATTTTTTTTAATTTAACAAAAAGGACTGTTCAAATTGATTCGAAGACTATCAAAGCCCAGATTTGGGACACTGCAGGTCAAGATAGATTTAGATCTATTTCAACTGCGTAAAAAACAAATTTTTGAATATTTAAAAATAATTAAAGTTAAATTTATGCTTTAAAAAAAAAGCTTTTATCGAGGCTCTGTTGCAGCTTTGTTAGTTTATGATATAACTAATCCAGAATCATTTAAAAATTTGAGCAAATGGATAGATGATGTAAAAAGGTATGCAGATCCACATATAATTTTAATGCTTGTTGGTAATAAATCAGACTTGGAGTCAAGTAGAAAAGTAAAGCAAAGTGTAGCTCAAGAATTTGCTGGTTAATTAAAATATTTTTTTAAAAATTATTTTCAAATTATTCTTTGTAAAGTTTAAATTTAACAGAAAAGAACAACATGTCTTATATAGAAACTTCGGCTCTAAATTCTCATAATGTTGAAACTGCTTTTTTAAATATTCTGAAAGAAGTTTATTATCTTTATTGTAAATTTAAAAAAGAGCCTATTGAAGCTGAAAAAAAATCAATTAAAATTCAAAATGTCAAAATAGAAGATGAACAAAACGGAAAAGCATGCTGTTAAAATCTTGTTTTAAATTAACAAGGTAAATTACTTAAAATTTGAAATTTATAAAAGTGTTTTTCTTTTACCTTTTTTAAAAGATTATTTGTTAAATTTTTTCCAATTTTAAGCATAAAAATTTTGTTTATTTTGTAAATAAAAAATATTCAAAAAATATTTTTTTTTTTATAAATAAACCTTAATTAATTAGAAGAACCTGAATTTTAACTTTAAAGTTTTAATAAAACAAAAGCTCTGTTAATCATTTTCAATATCAAGTATCAAACTCTACTTCTCTTTCCTTCCGTTAAGTTTTAAATAAAAAAAGATCTTTACTTTTAAATAAGTAGAAGTAAAACATTAATAAAGCCTTTTAAAACAACTCTTGTCGAATACTTAGAAACAAACTAAATAAACATAAAACTAGGCTCCAAAGTAAAGTATTTTGAATAACACACTTGACATTAATGACAACACAAAAATTTATAAAAAAAAAGTTAAAAATTTTTTAAAAATAAAAATTTATTTTCTTGTTCAGGAACTAAAGTTTTTATAAATTTGAGAATATAAATTAATAAATACTTTTTTTTTTTTATTAAACTAATATCTTTTATTAAAATAAAATAAAAATGTTTAATAATAATAATAATAATAATGATATTATATAAAATTTTTTTTTTTAAGAAAGAAGAAAGAAAGAAGAAATTTAGATTTTTTTTTTTTTAAATTTGTGTTTCAAAATTTTTAAATAAATGTGTTTCTTTTAATTAACAAAAAAAAAAGATAAAATTAATTTAAAAAAATAGAAAAATATAATAATTTAATTGCAACATTGACTTTTTTTAACATTCGAACTTTGATCATTAGTGCTACCTAAATCAATAGTTGGCTTATCGACTTGCTTTTTAGACGCATCTGAAGATACTTCATTGTGTTGAGAAACTATTTTATAAATATCTAAATACAAAATTTTAATTAGAAAATTTAGTTTAAATCAAATAAACAAATTCAACAGCACTGTTGTTTTAGTTAAAATTTTTTTATTTTTTTTTTTTTTTAATTTTCAAAAAATTTGGAATTTTACTAAAAAAAGAAAAAAAAAAACTACAAAAATGTCTATATCGTCTTAAGTGTTTTTATTTACAACAATTAGCTCCATTACTGTTTGAATTACTGCTAGGCTCGATTATAATTGGACGATTTACTTCAGCTGGTGTTTGAATCGGATTTCGACTTGATACAATTTTATAAATTGCTTCATTTTATTTATTTTTTTTTTTTTAATAATAAAAATTAAATTAAAATTTTTTTGTTATAAATACACAAAAGCTATATTATTATTAAATCAAGCATACAAAGTGAAGTTGAAAACTAAATATTAAAAAAAACATCAAAAATTGTCCAAAACTAAAAAATATACAAAATAAAAAGCAAACCAAAAGTTTGTTTTAAAAATAAAAAACAAAAACAAAAAAGCAATAAAACAACAATACTGGTATTATTTGAGGTATTAAAACAAGAATAAATTAAATTAAATTAAAGAATAAATTTGTGTATTTACCAGTTAGGATATTTTGAAACGCAGTCTCTACATTAGTTGAATCTAGAGCTGACGTTTCTATGAATGATAAATTATTTCGTTCAGCAAATGCTTTAGCTTCATCAGTTGGAACAGCTCTTAAATGTCTTAAGTCCGATTTGTTACCAACAAGCATAATAACTATATTACTATCGGCATGATCTCTTAATTCTCTTAACCATTTTTCTGTATTTTCATAAGTAATGTGTTTGGCAATATCGTAGACTAGCAAAGCACCAACAGCACCACGATAATAACTTTTTGAATTTTTTTATAAAAATTTTTTGATTAATTCAAGTTTTAGGCTTAGTTTATTTGATTTAAAAAATTAAAATACGCGCTGGTAATTGCTCTGTATCTTTCTTGGCCTGCTGTGTCCCAAATTTGAGCTTTAATAGTTTTATTATCTACTTGAATGCTTCTGTTTTAGATTAATGAATAATTATTTATTATTTATTTTAAAAAAAATTTCTTATTTTATGTTTTTAAACCAAAATAGACCTTGTGGCAAATTCGACTCCGATTGTAGATTTGCTTTCTAGATTAAATTCATTACGAGTAAATCTCGATAGTAAATTACTTTTACCAACACCTGAATCTCCAATTAAAACAACTTTAAAAAAAATTTTTTTTATGTTTTTTGTTATTTTTTTAATAAAAATTTTTAGTATTTTTAATTATTATTTATAAAAACCTTTAAATAAATAATCGTATTCGTCATCGCGTTGATTCATTTTTGTTCAAAGAATTTAAAACTTGTGAAACTTGAAAAATTTCTAAAGCAAAAAAAAAAAAATAAATTAATAATTTGATGATAAACTTGAGAAGTAGAAAACTAAAATAAAAGCAAAAATATAAGCTTTTTTTTTTTATCATTTTTGATTAATGTGGGCTAAGATAGAAATATAAAATATATAGGTAAACATTTCTAATTAACATAGTTTATGTTTGGTTTAACATTTCTTAGTAGTAGTTTTGAACTTATTTAAGCTTAAAATAATCGACAAATTGATTATTAATTAAAAATCAACTTTTTTTTTTTAAAGAATTTAAAAATTTTTATAAATGGTGATCGTTTTTTCATATTATTCTTGATTTTTTAGATTTCATTTCTATTTCTAGTTTAAGTGTGATTACTTTAGTATTAAAAAAAAAATTATAGAAATTTTATATATATATATAAATATATTAATATATATATAAAAATTATTATTATATTATTTGCATTTTTGTTTTATTTTTTATTTAAAAAAAAAATAAAAATATAAAAAAAACACGAATATATGTGTGTAGAAATTAGAATTTTATATTTTTATTTTTTAAAAGCGGTTCAGTGTTTTTATTATTATTATTATTATTATTGTTGTTTGAAACATAAAATTGAAATGATTAAGTTGACTATAAATGCAAAAAAAAAAAATTTTTTTGCTATATAAAGTATGAGTAGTCTTGAATCATGATCCATATACATAGTATAAAGCATATATTTGCATTAATTAAATTTTGTCGTTGTTAAAAGATTCATTAAGAGTTTAGTTACGAGTTAATATTAATCATAATTTGAAATATATGTTTATTGCTTTTGTCTTTTTCAAAATGAACTTAATATTTTGATATTTAAATTTTGCTTTCAAATAATCAATGATTTTATACTTTAAAAAGACTAATTTCTTTTTTGATTCCAAGTGGTGTTCATAGTTTCAAGATAAGAATGGTATTTTGGAATTCTGAAAATTTGTTTGCATGTTTGAAATTTGATCAGTAGGAGTAGTAGGAGTAGTAGTAGTAGTAGAAGTAGTAGTCAGCAAGTGTTTATTTGCAATTATAATATTGTTAAACATTTTAATCTCTTAAGATTATCTATAACAATTTACTAGATGTTTAAACTGAGATTTAGAACTTATTGATAACTATGGTTTTGAGATTATAATGATTTATTTTAATATCTTTAATTTCAAATTTATATATTTAAACAGTGTTTATATCTGTAGTTTATTTTTTATATATATTATCTTAACTTTATTTCAAATTTTATTTTTAAAAATAATCAAATCATCCCAGGCTGCGCAGAATGGAACATAGCCTGGGAATCTACCCAAATCATATATTAAAATACAATAAAAAAATTTAAAAATACATAAAATAGTATTTGATAAACTTGTTGATCCTGTGATAAATCAAAATTAAAAAAAAATGGATTTTGTTTTTCAATAAAATTAAATTTTGAAATTAAAAAAAAAAATAAAAACTCATAGTATTAAACTCTTATCTTCAATATCATTGTTTAATTTGTTTAAATACAAGAATAGAATATCTTTTAATTAGCAACTGATAAAAACAAAAAAGTATTTAAATTTCTTTTGCTAAATTTTTAAAAAAGTATATTTTTGTTATTATTTAAAAATCACGTTACTTTCTCAAATTAAAATACAAAGATAACAAATTTGAATTATCTTTTTATATTCTCTTAAAAAGCTAAGATCAGTTTTTTTTTTTTTTATTTTTTATTTATATTTATTAAATTGAGTTAAATTTGAAATTTTAAACTAAAAAAGTTTTTAAATATATCAAATTGTTCAAGTATAAAAAAAAAAAATTATAAAATTTTTTTAAAAAAAAAAAAAAACTAATGGCTCAAACCGACGATTACGACTATTTGTATAAAAGTTAATAGAAATATTAATTTAAAATGAATGCTTTTATTTAATTTAAAAAATTTACTATTTATAGTTGTGCTTATTGGTGATTCTGGAGTCGGCAAAAGTAACTTGTTGATGCGTTATACCAAAAATGAATTCAATTTTAAATCAACGTCAACAATCGGAGTTGAGTTTTCTACAAGGTTTTTATAAATACTTTAAAGCTTAAAAAATTACAATAATAAATAAATAAAAAAAAAAGAACTGTTAATATTCAAGGTAAAAAAATAAAAGCTCAAGTTTGGGACACAGCCGGCCAAGAAAGGTTCAGGGCAATCACAAGCGCGTTTGTTTAAATAAAATTATATTTTTTTTTAAATAAAAAATTTGAATTTAATTTATTGCTTAATAGTTTCTATCGTGGAGCAGTTGGAGGTCTTTTGGTTTATGATATAACTAAGCGAGAGTCTTTTGATAATATAGAAAAGTGGCTTAAAGAACTAAAACAAAATTGTGATAGTAAAATAATTATAATGTTGGTGGGCAATAAATCAGATTTAAAACATTTAAGAGCAGTACCTTTAGATGAAGTTACAAAATTTGCAGAAAATAACAAAATTTCTTTTATTGAAGCATCAGCACTTGAGTCTGTCAACGTTGATACAGCGTTTGAAAACGTTTTAACTGGTAATCTAATTTAAAACCAAGAAAATAAATTTTTAAATATTTTGAAAAATTTTAATTATAATTAAATAATTTAGATGTTTATAAAACACTTAATAGTATACAAGAACAGAATAGTAATAGTAAAAGTAATAGCAGTAGTAATAATACTAATAGTAGTACTACTAATAATAAATCAACCACGTCTTCTAATGAATCTGGTCGAAAAGCACCTGAATCGATCAAAATAAGCTCTAAACCTGGCACAAATTCGTCATCAAATGATAAAAAATGTTGTTAGATTAGAATAATTAATTAATTGACAAAATTTTTATTTTGAATGAAAGCTTTTTATTTGTAAATAAATAAATATTTTTTAAAAAATGCATTTAATGTTTTAAAATATTTAAATTTTTCTTTGAATAATAAAATTTGATAAAAAAAAAAAAAAAAATTTTTTTATTAAAATTAAAATTTATTTAATTAGGAAAATACGATTTTTTTGTTTTTTATTGTAAATTTCAACTACACAAAAATAAAATATTTGAAAAAGTAAAAAAAAAAAATTAAAACTTGAAATTATTTATTTATTCATATAAATAATCGGGATTCATCGAGTGGTTAATGAAACATTTAATAAAATTTTTATCAAATAATGAATTTGATAATAAGTTTAATACATATTGTTCATTTGGATCTTTGTTGGGCTGTTTAGGAGATAAGCACTCGTTGGCGCAAACGATGCTACGAGAATGCTCCGGGTCCTGGCAAAATAGATAATTTTTCATTTTTTCAAATAAACTATTTTAACAAAAATCACAATTAAATTTATTACTTCATTTTCATCAACTACATTTAAATCATCTGAACACTTACCACAAGCTAAAATGCATCTATCGACTTCATCAATTAATGGTGACATTTCAAATCTTTTAAAATGATTTTTCACTCTGAATTTTGGAAAAGTTCGTAAGGGTTTAGATGGTGCTGCTTCGCTTGAATATGCTTGATTTAGAACTAAACCAATTGTGATTAAAAAAACTAATGAGACAGTCAATGACGATTTGAAAAAGCAATTTAACATTTTAAAAATTTTTATTATTAATTTTATAAAATAAAATGTTTCTATTTTGAAAAAAAATAAATATATTTATATATAACAAAAATTTGGTAATAAAATGCGAAAAATTAATTACTTAGAAATTTACTTATAAATATTTAAAAAAAAGGCATTAAATTAATTGAAATAAATTAAAATAGCTTTTACATCCTTAAAGATTCTTTAAAAACTAAAAACCGAATATAAGAAATTGCTTTAATTATTTTAATTTATCGACCTATTCATAAAACATATTTGTCTAAAAAAAAATTTCTTCTTCTATTTCTATTTTTAATTCTAAGTAGGAAATTTTAATTTTTAAATATTTGAAAAAATAGAAAAAAAACAACAACAACAAAATCAGAAAAATTTCATGTTTCCATAAATCAGTTTTAAAATAAACAAAAATTTAAATTAAAATAAATGGCAACACATCCGTCCCAGAATAGCTAGTAATTATTTTTTAAAAGGAAATTTTAAAATATTGAAATTTTCTTTTATTTTACGTCATTGTAAAGTTTTGTATTAAATATTTACTAGAATAGAAACAATAATAATAATAATAATAATAATTCATTAAGATAATTTCGTTTGTATTTTTATCTCGGATATAATTGAAATCAAAACGTAACTTTTTTAATTAAAAAAAATAAACCAGCACTTAAATTACTAAGAATGAAACCTAATATCCGTCTAAAAACGAAAATTTTAAATTTTTTGGATAAAACAAAATCAATCATAGAACATAGAACAAAAATAAGTAAAAAATTTTATTTTAGTTATTTTAGTTTAAAGCTTCAAGTATTTGTGTGATTAATATGATCTAAATTTTTCATAAAATTCCCAAAAGTTAGAAAATTTTGATGATAAGCTTAAATTTTTTTCAATTTAAAATAATTAATTTCAAAACTTAAACTCTCATGTAATTATTCATCTGTTTCTAGTTAAAATAAATTAATAATAAAATTTTTAATTAATTGCTTATTTTATTTTACTTATTTGAAATTTAGTTTTATTTCAAACCAAGCCAATGTTTAGAAAAATAATTTTGAAAAAAAAAAAAAAGAAAAAAAGAAATTATAAATTATTGAATGTTTTATTCTGAAATTGAGAGTAAACTTTGTATTTTAGTAATTACGAAGAGACTAATCAATGGATTTTTGATTTTGATTGACTTAATTGATTGAGCAGAATTTAATTAAGAGATTAATTTCCTAAAATTACCAAAAAATTTTTTTTTTTTTAATTTTTTGAAAAACAAAAATTACAAAATGAAACAAAAAAATGAAATTTTTTTTAAATTTAAGCAAAAAAATTTTTATTAATTAAGAAATTTTGACTAATTTAAAATTTTAAAAAAATGTAATTTTTGTCGGAAATCCAATTTTCTCTAAATCGGGAGAAAATCTCCTTCCATTTGATTAAGTAGGAGTAAAATTAATCATCTTATAACTTTAAAATTATAAATGGATTTGTTTTAATTTTTCAAATTTGGATTTTAAGTAAATTTAAAGCTTATAAAAAAAAAGAGAGAAATAAAAGTAAAATGTAAAAATTTTGCTTCTATTTTATTATTATTATTATTATTATTATTTCTATTTAAAATAATTAATTTATAAGATCTCATGAAAATTTTTTTTTATTGTTTTAATCTTCTTTTTTTAAATTAATTGAAATAAAAATTAAAAAAAAAATGTCAAAAATTAATAATTTATTACATAAAACAAGAATCATCTCAATCAATATTATATATATATATAATTATTTAATAGTTTCAATAAAAAATAGTCTAAAAAATAAATGTGTTTTTTTTTGTTTTTTAATAGTAATCATGATTAAGAGCATGATCTATTAGACACTTTGCATATTGCTTGGTAGCTTTGTGCTTAGTTAGCTCATAAATCATTTCTCTTAAATCAGTGCTTACTAGACAAGCATTTGCGCAAACAACAGTTATTGGAGATTCATTGAACTATTTTGAATTAAATATAATTAGATGTAATATAATAAATATTTTTTTTTAATATTAAATTTCATACACTATCTTCCTTGAAATAAATATCTCCATTGGCGCACTTAACACATCCCATGATACAAAAATTGATTTCATTAATATTCTTGTCAGCCAACTGATTCATGTTTTCTTGATTGGTTTCTTGCGGGCTTGTGTTTTCTTTGGTGTGTTCTGGTTTGAGCCCGAATGAACCTAGAGTCAAGCAAGCAAATATTATACTCAATAAAATAAAATGATTCATTTTTTTTTAGTTTTATTTATTTTTAAAAAAATAACAAAATTTCTAAATTTTTTTAATATAAAATTTTTTCTATTAAAATTTCTCTTTTAAATATAAATTTTTCTAAAAACGCCTCTATCACGTAATTTAAGAATTATTCTTAAGGATTTTGTTCTTTTCTCCCTTCTTTAAATTTTGGTTCATTTATAAAATTTAATTAAAAAATTAAAGTCTTATTTTTTTTTTAATTAAAAATAATTGATTTTTGATTAATTATCTATATCTTTATAAAAACTATCGAATTAGAACTGATATCAAGGCTTAAACAAATAAAAAGCGGAAATGGAAATAAGATTCTTGAATTTTTATATTTTTTTTTCTTAGAAATAATAAAGCTTAAAAACAGCTTAAACAATACAATATATAAATACCATATATATTTATTTATTTTTTTATATAATTAAAACTAACATGAAATGACGACAATTAATTAAAAAAAAAATTGAGAATTTAGTATTTTTAAAATTGCACAACAGTGTTTAATTAAACTTGAAATTATTAAATTATTTTCTTTAATTTCAAATATCCTTAAAAATTTAATATATATATTTCGAGTGTAAAATAAAAATTATTATTTATAAATTATATAAGAGAAGTGTTTATCAATACGCTTTTAAACAATAATTTATGAACCGAAATGATAGCATATTAGAAATAAACATTAAAAAGCATTAGAGATGTGTTTGAATTCAATCAAATATATCATAAGAAAGACATTAATCTTCTTAGTCTTTTGAAGCGACTCAAATTAGTATAAATTTTGAAAAAGTTTTCCTTATATAAATTTGCTTAGTTATAACTAAAATCAAGATTTATTTAACTAAATTTATCTTTATTTTATAAATTTTAATACTTTCAAATAAAATAAAAAAAAAAAAGAAATGTTGCTTAAATATTTAAAAATCTTGTATAACCTATTAATTAACTGTTTATATAATTAAAAAAAAAATACTTAATTGATAGTTAAGTGCCTTGAGAAATGCTAAAATAATAATTTAACCTGTGCCTTAATAAAAAAAAAAAGTAACTTCCCATTTAAATAATTAAATATAATTTAGTTTTAGCTTTGAATTATTATTATTTGTAGAATATGTATTCAAATAATATAAACCAAAATTTAGACGCTTATTGAAATTTAAAAATTTTAATAAGATTAATATTTGATAAATCTTTTAATTCAATTATTTCTATTATTATTATTATTATTATCATCATATCACTTAAGACAAAACAATGTAATTCATTGAAATAATAACACGATCCTAATATTTCAATTTTGAAATATCTCTAGAGACAAGGTCGTTTTAAAATTGCAATTTTTTTGAATAAAAATAGAATAATTTGAAAAAAAAAACACTAATCCCAAATTGTAGAATTAAGTTTGTTTAAAATGTCTAAGCGTAAAACCAAAGAGGCGTTGAACAATGAAAACCAGAAAAAGATACGCATTGAAACAAAAATTCGCCCAACAAAGCGTTCTCCAGCTACAGAGCCACCCGAGGATCATTTAATAACAGAATATTTCAAACAAATTAAAGAAACAATTAGTCAAAAAGAGCTAGATGCAAATGAATATAAAGAAATTATTGGCTCAGTTATTGCCAAACCAGGTCTAACTTCAAGACATAGCGATCTTTTAATTGATCTCTTCAAACACTTATTAAATCAGAAAAGTTTAACTGAAACCATTTATTTGAGCTTAATTGAGCTTTTTGATGAGTCATTTTTGTCCAAGTATAAAGAATTGTCTACTTTTTTGATTCTTGTTTTGTTCGATTTAGAAAAACCAAGTGCAAAAAAGTTTAAATTTGATTATTCTTGTTACTTTGATTTAATTAAACAATCTTGTCGCTTATTGGAAAATTGCGTTTCAAAACGTGACTTAATACTGCAAAAGATTTTCTATTTGTTTATAAATTTAAATTACAAATCAAAATTGTATTTAAAAGATAAGCATGTTTATTTAAAATCAGAAAAGTATTTAATTGAAAAGCTCAGCAGTTTATTAAAATCTTCTCAAGAGCAAAATTTAAGCAGCGACATTCTTAAAGTGTTCAAAACAATAATAAATGAAGAATCAATAAATTTAATAAATAATAATTTTGTTTTTATTCTTTACATTTCATTGATAAATAATTTCAATGACAGCGATAAGAAAGCTTTCAACGATTCCTATTTGAGCTTATTTCAGACTTTTTTTAATTACTTGATTTTAACATCTAAATCTGAATGTATAAATAAATGTTTAAACAAGAGATTAAGCTATAAAAATTTGCTTAACATGTTCAACTTTAATTATTTACAACAGTATATAAATCAAACAAAATTGGTTGAAAATTTGGTTTATTTTAGTAAAATAGTTCTTGATTTGCATGGTCTTGAAATAAGCCAGTTTATGAACCAGCCGAAAACAATTGGAGAATACTTTAGCCATGTAGCATATAAGATTTTCGAAGAGGTTTTCAGAAAGAGTCGTCTTGGTCGTGAAACAGTTTTGAGCGAGCTATTAAACAAAGCTTTTGATTCTTCAAATAAAGCTGTCTATATATCCATTTTAGACATTCTGCTTAACACCGATTTGACTCTCAAATCTATATTCGGCTCTGGCCAACAAGAAGAAAAAGATGTTTTAAATAAACTAATAATACAAAAATTATGCTCTTTTACAATCGTTAAACAATCACCGAAATCGAGTTTAACAATACAAAAATTTTCTCTATTCGAACTAGAACCTCAACTAAGCTTGAAACTTTTGAAATGTTTTAAAATATTTTTTTACACTTCTAAAAAAAATGACAAAACAAATTTTGATCAATTGTTTAATATTTTTAAGCTTAATTTAAACAATGAATGTTTGAATAAAAAAAAATTATCCATATACAGTCTTATGCTATTTTTAATCGAGCTTAATCGCGACCATTTTGGTCATTTCAAATGCATAGACCGCAATGATTTATCTTTATCTCGCGATTCTTGTTTACAGCAAAATATAAAATATTCACTTGAAATAATTGATTTGATTCAAAAACAGTTTAATCAAGATCAATTATTAGATATTGAAATAAAAAGCCATTTGTATCAGAGTTTTTACAATGTTTTGAAAACTACTCGTTCTAGTAAAAAAACAACAAATAGTCTTAATGATCGTTTAATAGAACCATGTGCATGGTTGTTTAGAACCCAGTTGGACAAGTATTTGATACGAGATCAAGCTCAAGATTTGGTCTATTTTAATTTAGACAAATGTGTTTCTTTAGACGAATTCAAACTGTCTGAACCAATCGATATTCTGCTTCATTGTGCCGCATTGTACGCTTCGACTGGACTCAAACAAGTCAGCTCAATTCACCCGTCTTATCGTACTTTGTCTAGCATTCAACTTGTAATGACACAATTAAAAAAAACTTATCTAAATAAAGACTCAAAATATTTGTTTGACTTGTACAAACAGCAGTTGATTAATAAAGTTAAATATCAAGAATCGCCTGCATCTTGTATGAAAATTATACATCAAATTCAGCTCGGTTTTTTGGATGTTTTAGTTGAGAATTCAGTCAATAATGAATATTTTGATGATATTATTAAAATATTGGAAAAATATGATTCAATATCGAGTCAAATTAGTCTCGAAATTGAGAATTTAATGTCTAGTTATAAAACAGAATCGATGAAAAAAAGAAAATTAATCACAGAATCAATTGGTTCAAATAAAAGTAAAAAATTAAGCAAAAGCATTAAAAACGATAAAAGATTAGAAAGTGACAGTGATAAAGAAAATCAACCCAGAACATCGAAAACTAATCGTCTAGCTGAATCTAAATATAAAAGAGAGACTCTTGCTGATATTGGGAATAAAAAACAAGCCTTAGAACAGCAGCCTGAACAAGACTTGGAAGTGAATAAAACAAGCCTTTCAGTCTTGCAGAATTTGTCTTTTGCTAATATTCAATTTGAACATGAGCACAGAATTTCATTCAAGTGTTGTTTGAAAATGATTAAATTATATCTTGGCTCTTACGAAACAGACATATTCAAATCGAATCAAATAAAACAAAATCAAAATTTGCTCAATTCAATTTTAAGTTTAATATCAAACGAAAAATTTATTGATTTTGTAATTAAAGTAGTTGAAAAAAAACTCAAAGCATTGGTCTCTAATCCAGACATAATTTATGATCCACAGTCAAAAAATGCTTACCAAATATTTGATTTTTTGTCCGGTCTATGGCTTTCGTTTTGTCAACGTTTAAACGGAAGTATAAGCGATGAAAAGTCTGTGTTCAAATCGGATATATCTCAGCGATTTGGACCCTCGTTTTTAGGCAAAACTTACCGATTTATTCAATGCTGTCAATCCATTTGGCACATGGTTTCAACCAGATTTCAGTCTTATAAACAAAAACTAGTCAAAGTGGAAAGAAGATATTATTGCATAAACGAATTTGAGACCATTTATTCAGTCGAGGATGATGATCAAAAGATGAGTGTCATATATTGGAAATTTTTAAAGAACTGTGCTCGCACTTTAAAAAACCATTTGAATCCAAGTCCAATTAATTCGAGCATTTCTAACAAGTGTTGTTTAGGTTTCTTAAATTTGATGTTTGATATAACAAAAAGTGTTTATCTTACAAGAGAAAATTATCATGATTTTTCTAAGTTTTTATTCGAATTAGCAGATCATAATATTGCTGAAGATCAAGAGATTGGTAAAATGTTAATCAAAATTTTGTGCTATATAGCTTCGAAAACTCATAGTCCAATTTATGTGATTAAATATCTTGCATTGGACTATTCAAATTATGTGTATTTGTGTCAAGAGAACACGGATGAGTCTCGAGATCCGATCGATGAAATATCGCTCCAGTTTCGTCTCTTTCAGAGTAAAACCAATTTGGCTCAATATCTTCAAATCATAAACGAGCAAATTTTTGATTCATTCGATCTATTCACTTGTTGTTTTAGTTCGAATAAAATATTAAACCAAAATTCATGTTTGATATCAATTATGAAACAAATCGAATCACTGGTTTTGATTCTTTCTTATATATTCAGATCAGTTTCTAGTTTTGAAACAGCTGAGTTGAATTTAAGACTAATGATAAAATTTTATGATTTTTTAACTAAATTTTTTGTCTCTGATTTAATCAAAAATTTGACTCATGATGGTCTAGGTTTGATCAAAGATCTAATTGATAAAATTTCAAGTCAACTTCAATCTAAAATGTCTCATGAGTTGAATAGAATAAATGATTTTATTGTATGCGACGAACAACAAAAGGAAGAAAAAGAAAATGGCAAACAAATATTGAATATTATTAAATATAAAGAGCTAATGGTGAATTTAATAACTTCAATAGATAAATTCGAGCATGAAATGCTTAGTTTTAGCAATTCAGTAAAAGATACAATAAACTTAATTCAAAATTATTCAATTTTTATAGCTAGTTTACAGCTTAACTTTAGCAGTAAAATTATTCGAACTGTTTCAGAACATGAAATAAATGATATTTTAAGTCACAAAAGTGATTTTTAGATACCAAGCGTTTATCATATACAATTTTAAATAAAAAAAAAATTTTGTATTGTTTTTGTTTTCATTCAAAATTTTCCGTTTTTTCTTAAATTAAATTTTGTTAAATTAATTAAAAAAAAAATATATATATATACATATTTGTTTTTGTTTGTTTCTAACCGAATGTTTCGAATTTAAAAAATTTTGTAATCAAATTTAAATGTTTTTTTTTTTTTAATCAAAATTAAGAGTTTTCAAATTAATTTAAAATTTAATAAATTTTTTGTTTAAAAAAAAATATTCAATTTTTTGCTTTTTTCTTCAATTCTCATATTTTAAACATAGAAAAATTACTTTTATTAAGCATAAAAGCCAAGTTTAAATATACACACGTTTTGAAAATAAAATTTTTTAATATTATATTTTTGCAATTTTGAAATTATATATTTAGATTCAAGCATGTAGGTTTTAAATAGAAGATTTTTTTTATTAAGCTTTTTTTTTACGATTTTTTTTTTAATTAAAAAAGAATATTAAGAGTGATAATTATAAAATGACTACAACTGGCTCTGATAAGAACATGGAAGCTTACGTTGATCGTATTAAATCAAATGCTGAGCACTTAGCTAGGGATATATTTCCGAAAAAAGCGCTCGAATTGGACGAAATAATAAACGTAATTTAAGAGAGTTTAGATCTATTTAAAAATAAAAACATATTTTTCTGACCATTACAAACTTAAGGGTTCTGATTTAGACACAACAAATTTAACCAAAGTATTCGACAACGCCGACTTTCCTAAACCAGAAGATTTTATATTTGCAAGCACCGAAAAAACATATGAAAAAGAGAATTTAGAAGAAGTAATTTTGTTAAAAGAGAAATTAAATTAAAAATTTTCTCACTTTAATTTAAATAATCAAGTTGCAGCCAAAAAAGAGAAAATATGAGAACTTGTCTAAAATAGACACTGAACAAACTGGTTGTAAAGTTATTTTGTTTCCTGGTGGTGCCATCAAATCTAATCAAACTATTATAGACCTATTAAAAAAAATAAAGCCTTATATTATTCACTTTTTAGACTCTTCAGCAATGGTTTTTATTAAAATAAAATTTGGAAAATATTTCTATTTACATCTAAAACTTAAAATAAATTAAAGTTGAAACTTTGGATTCAAATTTTGATACCTCAAATAGAAGACTTTAAAGCCGAATTATCTCTACAAATTCAAGTTAATATTTAGAATTAACAAATTCAAATATTTTCATATTATAAATAAAAAATTAAAAGGAAGATTCTTTGAATGAAATAAGAGCAATCGAATCAGAAGTTGCCACATATTTGGATCATATTTATAAATATTATGCAGTTAGAGGCAAGCTGGTCTCAAAATTTGCCAAATATCCTCATGTCTATGACTACAAACAGTCCATTTGTGAACTCGATGAGAAAATGTTCATGACAGCTAGATTAGTAGCTTTAGAGCTCAGAAATCACTATGTAACCATTTTAATTAAATAAAATAAAGCTTAAAATTTTTTTAAATAATCTAAATTTTCAATTTACAGACAACTGTACATGATATATTGGTTAAAAATATGGATAAAATTAAGAAACCTCGTTCAAATCATACAATTTCAATGTATTAAAAATCAATGTTTTAAATCAAACCTTTCTTTTTTTCTAAATTTTATTTTATTTTTTTTTTAATTCAAATAAATTTCCAAATGAGACGATTGAATATTGTAAAATATAAAAATTAAAAAAAAAAAATTTATTTTCTTTTTTTTTTAAATAAAAAAAATTCAAATAAATTACAATTTTTGTTGTTGTTGTTTTTCCAGACATTAAAATAAACTTTTTGAATATAACATAGAAACTAGAAGAACCCGCGCCAATTTTATTTTTAAAAATTTAAATTTCAAATAAAAAGGTAGATTAATATTGCTTCAAAAATCTTTTAAAGAAAAATTTTAATTGATAATAATTTAATTTTAAATAAAAAAAAAAATAAATAATTTATTTTTAGATATCTAGAATTTAAGAAAAAAAAATGATA
The DNA here is from genome assembly GCA_021432725.1 of Brachionus angularis. Lineage (NCBI taxonomy): Eukaryota > Metazoa > Rotifera > Eurotatoria > Ploima > Brachionidae > Brachionus > Brachionus angularis. The sequence continues at coordinate 1,461,187 of JAJVDD010000001.1, read as the reverse complement.
TAAAATCTGAAAAAATGATCGCTTTGCTTCCATCAGAAATCGCCAGATTAATTCTTAGTATTTTTTTTTCTAATCTTTTTAAATCAATTTGTTTAAAAAGAAAGTTTTAAATTAAAAATTTTTTTATATTAAAGATTATTTAGAAGAAGAGAACCTTTCTAAAACATATAACACATTTTTGAATGAATGTAAATACTTGGAAGAATGCAAACTTTATTTACAAAGAGGTATTATAGTTCCGAAAACTATTCATGGTAAAACTTTATGCGAATATCTTGTTATAAATGACAACACAAGTAAACATAGAATCAAAATTAAAATAAAAACATTTTTTTTTAATTAATTTGATTATAAAAAATTATTTTCTCAGCCGAATCAACAGTCAAAAAAAAAACAACTATTTCAAGCTGGACACAAACAGAATCTATGCAAACATGTTCGAGCTCGACCGAAACCGATCATATAAACAACTCCGAATATTCGGATCAATTTAAAAATCAATCTGCAGCTGCAAATCAATTAAAACGAAGATTGAATGAATCTTGCCAAGACCAGAGTTTGTCTATGATCGAGAATCATCTCGAATCGAATCAAATAGATCAAGTTTCAGTTACTTCAGTTACTTCCTCAATTGAAAATTATTCGCCTAATTCTAATCTTAAAAGTGCCGATCAAATAGAATGTCCAAATTCTAATAAAAAAAGAAAATTGCTAATTGGTAAAAATGTAGAGAAAATACCTGAGTTGACCGTGTCAAGTATTGAACGTCAATTAGACTCGTTTATAAACGATACTGCAAATTATCTAAAACAACAAAAAAATCAACAAGAACAGCAACAAAACAAAGCCCAAAACGAACAACAATACAAACTAATTCCGATTAATAATAACCAATTAAACATGCAAGCCCAACAACCTCAAATTATATTTGATCTAGTAACTGGACAGAATCAATTGTTTACCGGGTCACAGCCTGCACCATTGGTGATTCTACCTCGAAATATAGATCAACCGGTTTTATCACGTATTCAAACTATTAACAAAGAACCGATAAAAAGCATACAACCTATAGTTTTAAATTCACTTCCAAAAGTACATTTAACCAATGCTCTTAATATGTCTACTACAATTGAAAATTTGAACAATTACAACACAAGATCTAACCGCAATAAGAATCCGATAATAATACCGAAGAGTGAAGATTTAAAAACAAATGAAGATGGTCCAAGTAAGCTATTAGAAGCTTTTAAGCAAACCGAGCAAATTCCCAAAAAGAAAAAAGTCTATAATCGAGTAACACCTACAATCAGAGCTATTTATGAAAAAAATAAAGAGCTTAGTAGCACAAACAAAGAAAAAGCAGATTGTCTAGAAAACAAAGATGTAAATGATGATATAGCTGATATATTTGATTTGCCGTATGTAAAATCGAATGCTAATGTAAAAAATGAGATTAATAAATCGAGTGATTCGAGTGATATTAGTTTAGATGATATTGTTGTAAAAGAGAACGATTCAAAATGTAGTAAAAAATTTAAAACCAAAAAAGGGTTGAATAAGAGCAAGGATGATTCGGAAGAAGGAGACAATGACGACGACGATTTGGACAAGTGGTTCGGCGACGCTACTAAACAAGCCAACATTACTCCGAGCCGGACTTTAAGATCTAGAACAAATTCTCAAAGAAAATTTTAATTATTATTATTTTTTTTTTTTATTATTATTTTTATCTTGAAAATTTAAAAAATAGCATTTTTATGATTATTAAAATTAAAATAAAATATTTTATAACTTTAAAAAAGATTTTATTTCATTAAAACTTTTAATCAATTTTTTGAGTTTGTTTTTGTATGTTTGAATCGGTTTTGGCTAAGATGCTTAATGGGATTATAAATGCAATGCTACCAATTATATATGCAAACGAGGCACCAAAAGTCCAATAGACTAAAAATAATTAATTGTTTTTCAAATTTTAACTTGTACTTAATTTAAGGTTAATAATAAAATTACTAAAAGATGAAAATATTGGACCAAAAGCACGAGCTAAAGCTCCTAATGATCTACATATTCCAGTTATTGTTCCTTTTTCGTCTTCGCTGCCATAATTAGAAGTAATTGTGGTTAAACATGGTATAACAACAGCTGACGCATAAGTGTAGAACAAAAGACCAAAATAGAAGATTAATTGATCATGAGCCAAAGCGATTATTATAAATGATGGAATTAATAATAAAATAGCTTTGATTGAGGCTTTAATATGATTTCCTTGTTTGATTCGACGTACAAAACCACCCTGAATTGAAGTCATCAAAATGCCTATGAATAAAAACATTTTACCCTGTTGAACACTTTGTTTTTTAAAAAAAATAAAAAAAAATTATTTCCTTCAGGAAAAATTAAGTAAAAGTAAAAAACCTGTTATAGCCAAAACGGTAATGAACTAAAAAGCTCAAAGTAAACTCTAGTCCCGAATAAAAAAACAAATACAAAAAATTAGCTAAACCAATATTTCTCAAATTAACCAAGTCTAAATATTTATAAATCAATAATTGAAATATATTTATTTTTATATATAGCAAAATAATGACTTGTTTACCTGCTTGAGACATATTTTTAACAGGTGAAAATTTGAATAATGAAACTGGATTTATAAAATTAAGAGCTTGTGAAAAAATATTTTTAAACGATTTAGCCTTATAGAGCAATAAAAAAAAAAGAAATTTTCAGAGCAAATTGTTTAATTAATTTATAAAATATACTCTTTTTTCTGCTGGTAGAGATTCTTTATAAAATAAAGCCACAAATAAAATGTTAAAACTAGTCAAGAAAATAGCTAGATAAGACGGGTATGTATAAATAGCAGCTGTAGCTGATAATTTTGATGAAAAAATAGCACCAACAGTAGGTCCGATAATAAAACCCAATGAAAAAGCAATGCCAACAAGAGCCTAATATTTTCGAATAAAAAAAAAATAAATAAAAGTTTAATAGAATAGAATATTTTATACCATAGCAGAAGATCGGTTTTCTTTATTAGTCAAGTCTGTCATGATAGCTATGGATAGAGAAACATTTGCTTTTGAGATACCACCGACTATTCGGCTTATTAAAAATATAAAAAAAAAACTCGAAAAAGACCACGTGAAATAAGAAAGTAAAGTTCCTGTCATGACTAGCAACAAAATTGGTTTTCGACCATAAAAGTCTGATGCAGCACCAGCCATAGTGGCAGAAACGAATTGAAGAAAAGAAAACAACGAGCCGATCATTCCTCCAAACAGAACGGAATTTAGGCCTTTATTGTCTGGACCAGCGATTATTTTCCTAAACTCGTCAACAGTATATTCCAAAAAGTTATATGTTTTATCCTTTTAAATAAAATTTAAACCAATTTAAATTAGCTATTTTTTTGCCATAAATGTTTTATAAGCAAAAAAAATATTACAGTTTTATTGGAAGCATAATAGTCAAATATTTTTGGAAACAATGGAAGTATGAGAGTAAAGGCAAACAGATCAATCAAAAGCGAGATGAAAACTACGTGCTTTTGCTGCATATTTCTAAAATTTTAATTAAATAATTTTGTTTTTGTAAAAACTTTTTTTCTAAATTATGAATTCTCTTTTTATTTAAAATTAATATTTAATAATTTATTTTTATTTATAATAATAAATATATAGAAAAATTTAAGAGAAGAATCTTATGAATATAAAAAAAAAAAAAGCTAAAAGCTATATTTTTTTATTTTTCATTATTGTTATTTAGAAGAGAAAATATTTTAAAGTTTCTATTTTTAATAAAAATCACTAATGTTGGTTAAATTTTTTAATGTTTTAGGTAAAATTAAAAATAAAAAATTGTTTACAAGTGCATACTTTTGGAAATTAATTTAAATTTAAAAGAAAACTTTAAAGTTTTTTAATTTTAATTTTCAGCAATTTTTTTATTTTTAATTTGTCTATACTTTTTCAAGTCTTATTATGAGTATAAATAAGAAAAAATTTTTATTTTATTTATCAAAATTAACAAAAAAAAATTAAAAAAAAAAAAAAATGTAGTTCATGAAATTATTGAATGTTGTCAATGCCTAGAATTCTGATTTAGAAAACATGCTTTTAATTGCGTAATAATTCAATCAATTTAATAGAAAATTAAGATTTTATAAGATTAGATTTATAAAAAAAAAATGTGAATTGCGTCAATTGAGCCAAATTTTAATATTGAAATTTAATAAATATTTAAATTACGTCATTCAATACACAATACATCTCATTTTTTTATTCATTTTATTGTATTAATGTAAAAAAAAAAAAAATAATATAAAAAAATTAAATCCTTTTTTGGTAAATTTTTGTTTCAATATACCTGGAGCTTAGTACTGTATAATGAGAAAAATCAATAAAATGATGTAAAGTTGATTGCAAGATAAAATAAATTATGATAAACAACATTTATCAGTTATTATTTGAAAGTTTTTCAAAAACTCGTCGCTTTTATAAATTTTCTAATTAATACCTTTTCTTTCAATTCTTTCAAAACATGTTTCAAAATTAACATAAGTTTTAACATCAACATTCAACATCAACTTTTAATATTAACAAATTTTAATATTATAATTAAGTTTAGAATTATAAAATATTAAAAAAAAAAAAGAAATAAAAAGTGATTTATTATTTAAAATATATATATTTTGTTCTATGTAATATATAATTTCAAAGTTTTTGAAATCTAGCATTCATATCTAAGAGATGAAATAAATAAAAAAACATTATTATTTTTTTTATTTATTTATTTAATTAATGTATGCTGACGTTTGAATGTATGTAATATAAAAGCTTAGCTATTGAAATTTTATTTATTTTTTTTTTGTTTTTTTTTTTTTTAATTTCTAAAATGTGGATAAGAATCAAACAGAATAAAACACAAATTTGATTCTTTTATTGCCAATAGGTTAAAAATATATATAAAAAAAAAGAATTAATAATTCCCAGGTTTTTTTTTTTTAAATAAAAAATATAATATCAAGTCCTAGTTTGAAATAATGATAATTTTACCTTGATTTAATTTTATTATTCATTTCAATTTTAATTATATATTGTTTGTGTTTTTTATTTTAAAATTAATAGAAAAATAAAATAAAAGAAAATTCAAAAAAAAAAAAAAATTTTAATTAAAATTTGAAAATTTTTTTTATCCAAAATGGCTCATCCACCAAATAATGATAATTTACAAACTTATAAAACAGTAGTAGTCGGTGACGGTGGTGTCGGTAAATCGGCTTTGACTATACAATTTTTTCAAAAAATGTTCGTCGAAGACTATGACCCGACCATTGAAGATTCGTATATACAACACACCGAGATAGATGATCAATGGTGTATATTAGATGTTCTAGATACGGCCGGACAAGAAGAGTTTTCGGCAATGAGAGAACAATATATGAGAAAAGGCGATGCGTTCTTATTGGTTTATTCTGTAACTGATAAAGCTAGTTTTATGAACATAAGACATTTTCATACATTGATACTTCGAGTGAAAGACAAAGACTCTTACCCGATGATTCTAGTAGCAAACAAAGTCGACTTGGTTCATTTGAGACAAGTATCACAAGAGCAAGGCCAAGAGCTTGCAACTATGCTTAGAATACCATATATTGAAACCAGTGCTAAAAATCCTCCAATAAATGTTGATCGCGCTTTTCATGAAGTAGTTAGAATAATTAGAAATCAGCCGCAAAATAAAGAAAAACCGAACGGAAAAGCTAAACTAACTAAAAAAGGAAGCAGCCAAATAGAAAACGTCAAACCACATAAACAAAAAAGAAAACTTCCAAAATGCAATCTTATGTAAAAAGAAATAAAAAAAAAAACAAAAAACTTTAGCAAAATATCAATAAAAATAATTAAATTTTTTTTTTTTACTTTTTTTTATATTAAAGTTGTATTTTGTTGTTTTTAAAGTCAATTCTTTTTTGTTTTTTTTCTTTTTTTTTTTTAAATTTTTGGCCATTCAATAGTCTTTTTTTTTTAAAATACTTATTTTAGTTTAAAACAAGTGTAAATATTTTAAAACATGTACCAAAATTTGGGTATTAGAATTAATCGCGCGCGCGTGTGTGTGTGTGTGTATTTAAAAATTTTCTTTTTTTTTGTTAATGAAATTTTAATACTCGAAATGATATCATATTGGTACAAGTTAGCCCCGTGAAGAAACAAATATCAGCATCGAAATGATATGATTGATTTATGCCTAATCAAAATTAATAGGTATAAACAAATTTCCTTTTTTTTTGTTATAATCATTATATTATTGTAAATATTTATATTAGTATCCCAGTATATATTTAAATTCAGAGTTTATTATTTAAAAAATATAACTAAATATATTTATCTATAAACAAATTTAAAATTTAAATTTATTATTTTAAAAAAAAAAAACCGTATTTAGTTACGTATCAAAAAAATTTTTTTTCGTTTATCTTTTTTTTTTTTATAATAATTATAAATTAATTATTTAATTTTTGATTAATTTTTTGATGTTAATAAATTTAATAAAATCTTGAGAACTTATTTTTTTGTTTATTGATTTATATTACAAAGCAAATACTTACTTTAACTGGAATTGTATATTACTAGTAGTAGTAGTAGTAGTAGTAGTAGTAGTAGTAGTAGTCTCTGCTTGTCTTGGTGGTGAGATCCACTAACTTAGACTGCGCTTTAGCGATTTAAACTTGACAGTCTATTATCTCTTTGAATTTATTTATTGAAGTCGCTTCTATAGCATCTTTTGTTAGTTTATTACACATGTTTACAGCCCTATTAGTTAAGAAGTTGTAACGAGGAATTGAATTTTTAGTTATTTCTCTTTTTAGTCTCATGTTATGACCTCTAAGCACTATTGATTTCGTCTCGAATTCCAAGGGTTTTATAAAATTTATCTTTTATATTTTTTTAAAAATCTTGAAGATTTGTATTAAGCCGCCTCTTTTACGTCTATCGTCAAGTTATGTAACTAATTTTGAGGTATTTAGTTGATTATTTTTTACTTTTTAAAAACCAATATTTTTTCTCAAAATCAAATTAAAAACATTGATAAAATGATTTTTGAATTTTTAAAAATCTTTTGAAAAATTTATCAAATGAATTGTTAGTTTTAAAGTTTGTCTCAGTTAGTACATAGACCTTTATAAAAGTTGAAAAAGCTGTCAGAAAAAACCAATTAAGATTTAAAAAAAATAATTATTCAATATCCAAAGTTCCAATTTTACAAAATTAAAGTCAAAGTAAATAACAAGTTTTAGTAAAGTCATCAACATATTTAAAAGTCTTGATATAGGAAAAAGCTGTTTGAAAATCTCATTTCTGTATTTTTTGACTTAATCAACTGGAATATTACATTTTATGATGAAATTAAATTAAATCAATCATAAATTGACCCAGAATTCATATTCTTTGACAAAAAGAGCCTTGTTTCCTTTCTTTCATAATTAAGCCAATTTAAAAGAGCTTATATTAAAATTAAAGTTTTAAAAAAGTTTTTTCCCATATTAAATTATATAAACATTTGTAATATTTGGGTACAAATGCTTTTAACCATTTTAAAGCCGAGAAAAAAAACTTTAATTTAAATTGGAATTTCCAAAAGCCTCATCTCCACTTCATCATTATTATATAAAAGAAAAAGCTTTATTAGCAAAAAATGTTTAAAATTTGGAATGTTTTATTTTTCTTTTATTTGATAGCATCAGCTAATAAAATTGGTAATAGCACTTAGATGTCGCATTCTTAATAAAATTTTTACTAATAAATCCAATCTTTATCTTTTATAACATAAGACATATAAGAATAATCAAATAATAAGAGAGTTGATTTTATTGATGCTGAAACAAAATCTAAATACCTTATCAATCTTAAGAATCAAAGTTTTAAGCAAGATTTAATTTTTCATAAAAAAGTTAACTTGTCTTAATTTTTTTTTTATAACATATGATTAAGTTATATAACTAAAATCGAATGTTGCATTTATGATAAACTATCTAATAAAAAAAAATTCTGATTTAATTTTAATTTAATTTAACCAAATTGAAAATTCAGATTATTAATACCAATTATAATCACATGATTTTTAATAAATTTAAATTCCATAAGTTTAAATCTAAATTTAAATATTCTTTGCTTGATATTTATATGATATTATATAAAATTATAATAAAAAATTTAAATAAAAATATTAGATTAAAAATATAATTTTATAAAATGCAAGATTTAAATAAAAGTCATGAAGAAAATTGTGAAAAAGAAAAGGAAATAAAAGATGAAAACGAAGTTAATAATTTAGATCTTCAGAACAGTTCAAAAAAATTGAAACCATCAAATACACGAACCTCATTCAAATGCTTAATAATTATTTCATTTGCAGTTCTACTACCATCGATTATAATCGGAATTTTTTTCTATAATTTAAACAATTTACAAAGATTAGAACCAATAAAGTATAGCAATATTTTGAAGGATGCGCCGTCTTATAAATGGTTTTATATGGAAAACTTTCTAGAAAGTAAAACAGTTGATTTATTCAGAAATTTGGCATTAAATGGCGAGCCATTGTCGACCATAGTTGAAGATAAGAGTGTTGAAAGTGCTGGTGAAGCAGTTCAAGTTGGTCACATTGACTGTAAGCATCCGTTTATGACTCTAAATCTTAACAGAACAATGTGTCATTTTTCAAATAGACTTGGTATTTAAAAAAAAATTATTCAAAAAAATTTTTTGTAATTTAATTCTTAAAAGATGTTGGAATGCATTTTGTTAAAACAGGAGGTTTTAATGGTCACATAGAATACTATGAAAGAATGGTAGCTCGAATTATACCATTTCGAAAACGTCTAATTCAACAAACTCTAACTCCAAACATGTACAATTCGTTTATCAATTTGAAAAATTTAAAAGAATTTAACACTGAAGAATTTTTAGACAAAGTAAAAACAATATGCGCTGACTGCTCTTTATTTAAAAACAATCCGACTAATCATACTAAAGAATCGATAATAAACGAAATGTTTCAATTGGATATATTGTTGATGTTACCAGGTCAAGAGTTACCAATGCATTTAAATGTACCATATTTCTGGGGTGCTGATCGCAATACTGTGCCACAATGGCTTTTAGTTATAATGAAAAAATCCAAATTATTCGACCATTTGTTCATACCTCAAGTACAAGGATTCAATTGGTTAGATTTGGACGAATATGTTTCCAAAGTTAATTCAAATCAAGAAGAATATGTTGATATGAATGGAGATGGAGGTGATTTTTATTTTTACCCATATTTACCTAAATTAAAAAAAGACCAATTGACTGATCAAATGGAATATTCTAAAGAAAATTTAAACAAGTATGTTATTTTAAAGCAGAATCCTAATTCTGCTGTATTGTTAGATGGAGCGCAAATAATACATGGTGTAGATAGATACAAGTATTACGATATACCACCTTTGTTTTCACATAACCATCATTACACAATTCGTTTCGATAAAGATAACCAGTTATGGTATTTGTTTGATTCTCAGAATAATATGTTAAGAAGTTATTATAAGAATGATGTTAAATTAATGGTAGTTTGGAATATGCACTGTTTTGCTAACGAACAAGAAAAACAAAAGTTTCATTCACAAAAAACTAAATTAACTCTAAAAGAAATAATGGATGTGTTTAAAGAAGATTTGAAAAAGAAAGATTTGTTGCCTACTGAAGAAATAGAACCGTTAGATTTATGGACCATAGCAATAAAAGAGTATTTAACTTATCCAATTAACACTCATCAACAAAGCTCAACATTTTTTGGTATCAATTATTGTCTTTTACCCAATATAGTTCCAGCTTGGGTTAATAATTATTTATTACAGCCTTTTTTATCTGGACGTTGTTAAATTTTAATTAATAAATTTTATTAATTCTTATTAAAAATTTATTTTTATAATAATAAAAATCGATTATAATTTTCTCTTTTTAATACATCTTTTAGTTATTAAAAGAAAAATTGGAACTTTATTAAAATTTTTTTATCAAACTTGCCAAAGTTCTAATAATTTTTTAATTGAACTTAATAAGGTTAGGATTTTGAGTATTTTTTTCTTACTTATGTTCAAAAATTACTAAATAAACAAGCTCTTCACGTTAAACCTTGTGATACATATACAGCCTCATCATGAAATTTTTTGGCAGTAAAACATTTGAACTATTAAATTTAGAATAGTAATTATTAAAATAATACATTTTTGTATTAGATTTTTACATTTTTTTATTAAATTAATAATATTTGTATTAGATTTTTAAAAAATTATTAGAATTATAAAGAATTTGTTAGATTTAAATTTTACTATTAGATATAAATTGTTATATTAGAAATATATCTTTTATATTAAAATTATGCAGCTTTATATCAGAAATAAAATATTTTTTATTTGAAATTGTAAATTTTTTCAGAATTTTAAAAAATCTATTAAAAAAAATTATTTACATTATATAATTTTATTAAACTTTTAAACTTTAAAATTTTTAAGGATCATTTTTTTTTATTTTAATACAGTTGCAAACCAGTTTAAAATATTTCATATATTTGGCTCATATATCTCATATACAATAAAGTTAAATTGAATTAAGACAAAAAAGAATAAATTTTTTTGATTTGAATTCAGTATTAAATATTGAAAATAAAAAAAAAATGATCCTTAAAAATTTTAAAGTTTAAAAGTTTAATAAAATTATATAATGTAAATAATTTTTTTTAATAGATTTTTTAAAATTCTGAAAAAATTTACAATTTCAAATAAAAAATATTTTATTTCTGATATAAAGCTGCATAATTTTAATATAAAAGATATATTTCTAATATAACAATTTATATCTAATAGTAAAATTTAAATCTAACAAATTCTTTATAATTCTAATAATTTTTTAAAAATCTAATACAAATATTATTAATTTAATAAAAAAATGTAAAAATCTAATACAAAAATGTATTATTTTAATAATTACTATTCTAAATTTAATAGTGCACTTTCGTAGCGCCAAATTTTTTTTTATCTAGAGATTGATGATTCTTTAATAATTGAAAGAAATTGAAGATAATATTGAGCAGAAAAATCCAGAACCAATTTTTCAACAGATTATTCAATAGCGGACAGAAACTAATAATAATACAGAAACTAAATTTAATTGCAACCCAGGAGCTTAAAGATCTAGAGGAAGACCTCCAAAAAACCTCTAAAATTTTTTTATATCATAGAAATAAAACATCTATCAAAAAAATAAAATTAGCTATCACGAAAAATACAAGCCTTGATTAAAACTATTATATAATATAAAATATAGATATAATAGTATCTAAAATAAAATCTTGTAAATTACTTTTTAATAATTTTAAAAACATTTTATAAAATTAATTTTTTAAAATTTGAGGCTTTGTAAATTTTGAAAGGAAATTTTAATGCAGAAACATACATATAAATTTGACAAACTAAAATTTCGCTTTTTATGATAATCAGGTGATTTTTTGTTCTTATATTATCTAAAATTAAATGTATAAAATAAAAAAAATTGAATTAGAATTGTAAATAATAAAATGTGTATATTAATTTTTTTTATCGTTTTAAATATCCATTTTGGTAAATATTAAAATGAAAATAAATTTAAAATATTTTTTTTTAAAAACTTTTTTGATTCAATAAAGCTTTTACAGAAAAACGATTTGATTGCCAAAAACGTTATTTTTACCCATCTAATTCGTTTGTATGTGTGTGTAACTCTAGCTACTGCGACACAGTTGAAAATGTTGATATCCAAGACAGTGATATATTTTATCAAGAGTTTATAACTACTCGTTCTGGTAAACGATTAGAAAAAACAAAGCTAAAATTTGATCTAAATGGTCAAATAGGTAAATTTAGATAATCAAAAAAAGTCAAAATTTATTTAAATTTAATTTAAATTTTAAAGATAGCGTTTTGAATATAACAATAAATAAAAATAAAACTTATCAAAGCATTTTTGGTTTTGGCGGTGCCATTACAGACTCAGCAGGCATAAATATATATAGTTTATCAGACAAAACTGTTCAAAATTTAGTAAATTCTTACTTTAGTCAAGCAGGTATTGAATATGGAATAATACGAGTTCCATTAGCTGGGGTCGATTTCTCAGTTCGTACATATTCTTATGACGATTTTCCATACGATTTTAATTTATCTAATTTTTCACTTAGCTTTGAAGACCTAAAATTTAAAATTCCTTTTATAAAATCTTCTATCAAAAGTAGCAATAAAAATTTAAAACTTTTTGCTTCGGCATGGACTGCACCACCGTGGATGAAAACAAATAATGACTATAAAGGAAACGGAACGCTAATTGGCCCACCAGGCGGCTTATATTATCAAGTATGGGCTAATTATTATTTGAAATTTTTTCAATCGTATCAAAAAGAAAACATATATTTTTGGGCTGTAACAGCACAAAATGAGCCAACTGATGGCTATTTGTACAAATTTAAATTTAATGCAATGGGTTTTACTCCTGAAACACAGTCCGAGTTTATAATAAATAATTTAGGTCCAACACTGGAGCAAAACGGTTTTGGCGATATTAAAATAATGATATTAGATGATCAAAGATTGTTTTTGCCCAGTTGGGCTGAAAAAGTGTTTGAGTATTCACCAAGAAAAACGGATAAATATGTTTCAGGTATAGCTGTACATTGGTATTTAGACAGCGTTGTAAATCCTAAAATACTTGATTTAACTCATGAAAAATTCCCTGATAAATGGATATTCGGTACTGAGGCTTGTCATGCTTTGGCATCATTTGGACCAGCTGTTATTTTAGGATCTTTCGATAGAGCTGAGTCTTATGCAAGAGATATAATTGAAGATTTAAATCATTGGGTTACAGGATGGACTGATTGGAATTTAGCTTTGGATTCAAAAGGAGGACCCAATTGGGCAAATAATTTTGTGGATAGCCCTATTATAGTCAATAAAACAGCAGATGAATTTTACAAACAACCCATGTTCTATTCTATTGGACATTTTAGGTAAAAAAAATTTTTTAAATAATGGTAGAAAAAAAGTTTAACATTTAATTTAAAAAACAAAGTAAATTTATTCCAGAAAAAAGTATCAGGATTGATTTAAAAGGAAATGATTTTAATAAAAATAAGGTTTCTTATGTAGCTTTTAAAAATGAAGATTTAAGACAGCTCATTCTAGTTCTTTTGAATAGGTTTACATTTTTTATGATTATAAAGTTTACTTTTTTATACGATTCATTTTTAATTTTAAAATTTTTTAGAGGAGAAGAAAGCTTTAAATATTCAATTTATGATCCGGAAACTGGTAAATATATAAATTCAGTCTCAGAATCCCATTCAATTAAAACAGTTGTTTGGTTTTATTGACTGCAATTAAAAACTTTATAGTTAACGGAATATAAATAAATTAATTTTAATAAAATAAATATTTATTCAATTACTGAATTTTTATAGTTTTTATTTTAAAAAAAAATGTGATTTTAAAAGATTCTTATATATTTTTACAAATATTTAGGCTTTAAATTTAATAAAAAAAATTTCAAAAAAAATAAAAAAAAATTATGATGAGTTTTTTTAGATAATTTTTTTTAATTTTATGGTAATTTGGAACGACTATTTGATTTTTAATACCTATGATGATGTAAAATGACAATTTAAATACAATTATAATTTAAATAAATAAAAAATTGACATACTTTAGTAAAACATACAGTACTGCTACGTAACTGTGTTGCAGAGAAAATTAACGTAAAATTACTATATTCTACGAAAAAAACTGTAATTTTACTTTTTTTTACGTAAAAAGCATTTGTAAAATTATGTAAATTTAAGAAAAATTTTGTAAATTTAAATTTAAATTATAGTTATGATGATATTACGGCTACATACTCTTAATAAGAACGGGGGACGTTCAGCACAAATAACAACCACTCATCTGAGCCGAAGCTGCAAACTCGATCATTATTTGGCATATAGCTTGGAACCCCAAACCAAGCGCCTAATTTGACTTTACCTTGCCTTATTAAGAGTATGTGCAAAGTGCCAGCGTTACAAAACAAGCTCCCGCGATCGTTCCCAACCTACTATACTCCGTGATGGTCAAAGCCAGCGGCACAGATGTACGACAGGATTTGAGATAAGGCCCGTAGACCTCACCACCCGTAATGTACCACACTTTGCATAATACCACCACCCCTCCTACTTTACCCGGGCTTGGGACCGGCCTTGGCGTAGTTAGTGGCTTTAAAATTAATAATTTTTATTTTAAAAAAATTATTAAAAATAAACTATTAATTAAAAAATCTAAATTTTAAAATATTTTTAAATCCAAACTATGAAATATCTCAACCATTTTTTAAGCTAGAGAAATGCTTAATAGCTCATATTGCAGATAATTTCATGTTTTCATAGTATTAAGATAAGGAAAATAGGAATTTTATTAATATTTTTAAATAGTTTTAAGTAATTGACAATTTTGTAATGAAGATAATTTAAAGTGTAGGATGTATTGAATAATTTTTATGTTGTAAGTGGTAATCATCACCCTCCTACTCTTACCCGGGCTTGGGACCGGCAGTGGCGTAGTTATGATGATATTACGGCTACATACTCTTAATAAGAACGGGGACGTTCAGCACAAATAACAACCACTCATCTGAGCCGAAGCTGCAAACTCGATCATTATTTGGCATATAGCTTGGAACCCCAAACCAAGCGCCTAATTTGACTTTACCTTGCCTTATTAAGAGTATGTGCAAAGTGCCAGCGTTACAAAACAAGCTCCCGCGATCGTTCCCAACCTACTATACTCCGTGATGGTCAAAGCCAGCGGCACAGATGTACGACAGGATTTGAGATAAGGCCCGTAGACCTCACCACCCGTAATGTACCACACTTTGCATAATACCACCACCCTCCTACTTTACCCGGGCTTGGGACCGGCCTTGGCGTAGTTAGTGGCTTTAAAATTAATAATTTTTATTTTAAAAAATTATTAAAAATAAACTATTAATTAAAAATCTAAATTTTAAAATATTTTTAAATCCAAACTATGAAATATCTCAACCATTTTTTAAGCTAGAGAAATGCTTAATAGCTCATATTGCAGATAATTTCATGTTTTCATAGTATTAAGATAAGGAAAATAGGAATTTTATTAATATTTTTAAATAGTTTTAAGTAATTGACAATTTTGTAATGAAGATAATTTAAAGTGTAGGATGTATTGAATAATTTTTATGTTGTAAGTGGTAATCATCACCCTCCTACTCTTACCCGGGCTTGGGACCGGCAGTGGCGTAGTTATGATGATATTACGGCTACATACTCTTAATAAGAACGGGTGACGTTCAGCACAAATAACAACCACTCATCTGAGCCGAAGCTGCAAACTCGATCATTATTTGGCATATAGCTTGGAACCCCAAACCAAGCGCCTAATTTGACTTTACCTTGCCTTATTAAGAGTATGTGCAAAGTGCCAGCGTTACAAAACAAGCTCCCGCGATCGTTCCCAACCTACTATACTCCGTGATGGTCAAAGGCAGCGGCACAGATGTACGACAGGATTTGAGATAAGGCCCGTAGACCTCACCACCCGTAATGTACCACACTTTGCATAATACCACCACCCCTCCTACTTTACCCGGGCTTGGGACCGGCCTTGGCGTAGTTAGTGGCTTTAAAATTAATAATTTTTATTTTAAAAAATTATTAAAAATAAACTATTAATTAAAAATCTAAATTTTAAAATATTTTTAAATCCAAACTATGAAATATCTCAACCATCTTTTAAGCTAGAGAAATGCTTAATAGCTCATATTGCAGATAATTTCATGTTTTCATAGTATTAAGATAAGGAAAATAGGAATTTTATTAATATTTTTAAATAGTTTTAAGTAATTGACAATTTTGTAATGAAGATAATTTAAAGTGTAGGATGTATTGAATAATTTTTATGTTGTAAGTGGTAATCATCACCCTCCTACTCTTACCCGGGCTTGGGACCGGCAGTGGCGTAGTTATGATGATATTACGGCTACATACTCTTAATAAGAACGGGGGACGTTCAGCACAAATAACAACCACTCATCTGAGCCGAAGCTGCAAACTCGATCATTATTTGGCATATAGCTTGGAACCCCAAACCAAGCGCCTAATATGACTTTACCTTGCCTTATTAAGAGTATGTGCAAAGTGCCAGCGTTACAAAACAAGCTCCCGCGATCGTTCCCAACCTACTATACTCCGTGATGGTCAAAGCCAGCGGCACAGATGTACGACAGGATTTGAGATAAGGCCCGTAGACCTCACCACCCGTAATGTACCACACTTTGCATAAAACCACCACCCCTCCTCCCTTACCCGGGCTTGGGACCGGCCTTGGCGTAGTTAGTGGCTTTAAAATTAATAATTTTTATTTTAAAAAATTATTAAAAATAAACTATTAATTAAAAATCTAAATTTTAAAATATTTTTAAATCCAAACTATGAAATATCTCAACCATTTTTAAGCTAGAGAAATGCTTAATAGCTCATATTGCAGATAATTTCATGTTTTCATAGTATTAAGATAAGGAAAATAGGAATTTTATTAATATTTTTAAATAGTTTTAAGTAATTGACAATTTTGTAATGAAGATAATTTAAAGTGTAGGATGTATTGAATAATTTTTATGTTGTAAGTGGTAATCATCACCCTCCTACTCTTACCCGGGCTTGGGACCGGCAGTGGCGTAGTTATGATGATATTACGGCTACATACTCTTAATAAGAACGGGGGACGTTCAGCACAAATAACAACCACTCATCTGAGCCGAAGCTGCAAACTCGATCATTATTTGGCATATAGCTTGGAACCCCAAACCAAGCGCCTAATTTGACTTTACCTTGCCTTATTAAGAGTATGTGCAAAGTGCCAGCGTTACAAAACAAGCTCCCGCGATCGTTCCCAACCTACTATACTCCGTGATGGTCAAAGCCAGCGGCACAGATGTACGACAGGATTTGAGATAAGGCCCGTAGACCTCACCACCCGTAATGTACCACACTTTGCATAATACCACCACCCCTCCTACTTTACCCGGGCTTGGGACCGGGCTTGGGACCGGCCTTGGCGTAGTTAGTGGCTTTAAAATTAATAATTTTTATTTTAAAAAAATTATTAAAAATAAACTATTAATTAAAAAATCTAAATTTTAAAATATTTTTAAATCCAAACTATGAAATATCTCAACCATTTTTTAAGCTAGAGAAATGCTTAATAGCTCATATTGCAGATAATTTCATGTTTTCATAGTATTAAGATAAGGAAAATAGGAATTTTATTAATATTTTTAAATAGTTTTAAGTAATTGACAATTTTGTAATGAAGATAATTTAAAGTGTAGGATGTATTGAATAATTTTTATGTTGTAAGTGGTAATCATCACCCTCCTACTCTTACCCGGGCTTGGGACCGGCAGTGGCGTAGTTATGATGATATTACGGCTACATACTCTTAATAAGAACGGGGGACGTTCAGCACAAATAACAACCACTCATCTGAGCCGAAGCTGCAAACTCGATCATTATTTGGCATATAGCTTGGAACCCCAAACCAAGCGCCTAATTTGACTTTACCTTGCCTTATTAAGAGTATGTGCAAAGTGCCAGCGTTACAAAACAAGCTCCCGCGATCGTTCCCAACCTACTATACTCCGTGATGGTCAAAGCCAGCGGCACAGATGTACGACAGGATTTGAGATAAGGCCCGTAGACCTCACCACCCGTAATGTACCACACTTTGCATAATACCACCACCCCTCCTACTTTACCCGGGCTTGGGACCGGGCTTGGGACCGGCCTTGGCGTAGTTAGTGGCTTTAAAATTAATAATTTTTATTTTAAAAAAATTATTAAAAATAAACTATTAATTAAAAATCTAAATTTTAAAATATTTTTAAATCCAAACTATGAAATATCTCAACCATTTTTAAGCTAGAGAAATGCTTAATAGCTCATATTGCAGATAATTTCATGTTTTCATAGTATTAAGATAAGGAAAATAGGAATTTTATTAATATTTTTAAATAGTTTTAAGTAATTGACAATTTTGTAATGAAGATAATTTAAAGTGTAGGATGTATTGAATAATTTTTATGTTGTAAGTGGTAATCATCACCCTCCTACTCTTACCCGGGCTTGGGACCGGCAGTGGCGTAGTTATGATGATATTACGGCTACATACTCTTAATAAGAACGGGGACGTTCAGCACAAATAACAACCACTCATCTGAGCCGAAGCTGCAAACTCGATCATTATTTGGCATATAGCTTGGAACCCCAAACCAAGCGCCTAATTTGACTTTACCTTGCCTTATTAAGAGTATGTGCAAAGTGCCAGCGTTACAAAACAAGCTCCCGCGATCGTTCCCAACCTACTATACTCCGTGATGGTCAAAGCCAGCGGCACAGATGTACGACAGGATTTGAGATAAGGCCCGTAGACCTCACCACCCGTAATGTACCACACTTTGCATAATACCACCACCCCTCCTACTTTACCCGGGCTTGGGACCGGCCTTGGCGTAGTTAGTGGCTTTAAAATTAATAATTTTTATTTTAAAAAATTATTAAAAATAAACTATTAATTAAAAAATCTAAATTTTAAAATATTTTTAAATCCAAACTATGAAATATCTCAACCATTTTTAAGCTAGAGAAATGCTTAATAGCTCATATTGCAGATAATTTCATGTTTTCATAGTATTAAGATAAGGAAAATAGGAATTTTATTAATATTTTTAAATAGTTTTAAGTAATTGACAATTTTGTAATGAAGATAATTTAAAGTGTAGGATGTATTGAATAATTTTTATGTTGTAAGTGGTAATCATCACCCTCCTACTCTTACCCGGGCTTGGGACCGGCAGTGGCGTAGTTATGATGATATTACGGCTACATACTCTTAATAAGAACGGGGACGTTCAGCACAAATAACAACCACTCATCTGAGCCGAAGCTGCAAACTCGATCATTATTTGGCATATAGCTTGGAACCCCAAACCAAGCGCCTAATTTGACTTTACCTTGCCTTATTAAGAGTATGTGCAAAGTGCCAGCGTTACAAAACAAGCTCCCGCGATCGTTCCCAACCTACTATACTCCGTGATGGTCAAAGCCAGCGGCACAGATGTACGACAGGATTTGAGATAAGGCCCGTAGACCTCACCACCCGTAATGTACCACACTTTGCATAATACCACCACCCCTCCTACTTTACCCGGGCTTGGGACCGGCCTTGGCGTAGTTAGTGGCTTTAAAATTAATAATTTTTATTTTAAAAAAATTATTAAAAATAAACTATTAATTAAAAAATCTAAATTTTAAAATATTTTTAAATCCAAACTATGAAATATCTCAACCATTTTTTAAGCTAGAGAAATGCTTAATAGCTCATATTGCAGATAATTTCATGTTTTCATAGTATTAAGATAAGGAAAATAGGAATTTTATTAATATTTTTAAATAGTTTTAAGTAATTGACAATTTTGTAATGAAGATAATTTAAAGTGTAGGATGTATTGAATAATTTTTATGTTGTAAGTGGTAATCATCACCCTCCTACTCTTACCCGGGCTTGGGACCGGCAGTGGCGTAGTTATGATGATATTACGGCTACATACTCTTAATAAGAACGGGGACGTTCAGCACAAATAACAACCACTCATCTGAGCCGAAGCTGCAAACTCGATCATTATTTGGCATATAGCTTGGAACCCCAAACCAAGCGCCTAATTTGACTTTACCTTGCCTTATTAAGAGTATGTGCAAAGTGCCAGCGTTACAAAACAAGCTCCCGCGATCGTTCCCAACCTACTATACTCCGTGATGGTCAAAGCCAGCGGCACAGATGTACGACAGGATTTGAGATAAGGCCCGTAGACCTCACCACCCGTAATGTACCACACTTTGCATAATACCACCACCCCTCCTACTTTACCCGGGCTTGGGACCGGCCTTGGCGTAGTTAGTGGCTTTAAAATTAATAATTTTTATTTTAAAAAATTATTAAAAATAAACTATTAATTAAAAAATCTAAATTTTAAAATATTTTTAAATCCAAACTATGAAATATCTCAACCATTTTTAAGCTAGAGAAATGCTTAATAGCTCATATTGCAGATAATTTCATGTTTTCATAGTATTAAGATAAGGAAAATAGGAATTTTATTAATATTTTTAAATAGTTTTAAGTAATTGACAATTTTGTAATGAAGATAATTTAAAGTGTAGGATGTATTGAATAATTTTTATGTTGTAAGTGGTAATCATCACCCTCCTACTCTTACCCGGGCTTGGGACCGGCAGTGGCGTAGTTATGATGATATTACGGCTACATACTCTTAATAAGAACGGGGGACGTTCAGCACAAATAACAACCACTCATCTGAGCCGAAGCTGCAAACTCGATCATTATTTGGCATATAGCTTGGAACCCCAAACCAAGCGCCTAATATGACTTTACCTTGCCTTATTAAGAGTATGTGCAAAGTGCCAGCGTTACAAAACAAGCTCCCGCGATCGTTCCCAACCTACTATACTCCGTGATGGTCAAAGCCAGCGGCACAGATGTACGACAGGATTTGAGATAAGGCCCGTAGACCTCACCACCCGTAATGTACCACACTTTGCATAATACCACCACCCCTCCTACTTTACCCGGGCTTGGGACCGGGCTTGGGACCGGCCTTGGCGTAGTTAGTGGCTTTAAAATTAATAATTTTTATTTTAAAAAAATTATTAAAAATAAACTATTAATTAAAAAATCTAAATTTTAAAATATTTTTAAATCCAAACTATGAAATATCTCAACCATTTTTTAAGCTAGAGAAATGCTTAATAGCTCATATTGCAGATAATTTCATGTTTTCATAGTATTAAGATAAGGAAAATAGGAATTTTATTAATATTTTTAAATAGTTTTAAGTAATTGACAATTTTGTAATGAAGATAATTTAAAGTGTAGGATGTATTGAATAATTTTTATGTTGTAAGTGGTAATCATCACCCTCCTACTCTTACCCGGGCTTGGGACCGGCAGTGGCGTAGTTATGATGATATTACGGCTACATACTCTTAATAAGAACGGGGGACGTTCAGCACAAATAACAACCACTCATCTGAGCCGAAGCTGCAAACTCGATCATTATTTGGCATATAGCTTGGAACCCCAAACCAAGCGCCTAATTTGACTTTACCTTGCCTTATTAAGAGTATGTGCAAAGTGCCAGCGTTACAAAACAAGCTCCCGCGATCGTTCCCAACCTACTATACTCCGTGATGGTCAAAGCCAGCGGCACAGATGTACGACAGGATTTGAGATAAGGCCCGTAGACCTCACCACCCGTAATGTACCACACTTTGCATAATACCACCACCCCTCCTACTTTACCCGGGCTTGGGACCGGGCTTGGGACCGGCCTTGGCGTAGTTAGTGGCTTTAAAATTAATAATTTTTATTTTAAAAAAATTATTAAAAATAAACTATTAATTAAAAAATCTAAATTTTAAAATATTTTTAAATCCAAACTATGAAATATCTCAACCATTTTTAAGCTAGAGAAATGCTTAATAGCTCATATTGCAGATAATTTCATGTTTTCATAGTATTAAGATAAGGAAAATAGGAATTTTATTAATATTTTTAAATAGTTTTAAGTAATTGACAATTTTGTAATGAAGATAATTTAAAGTGTAGGATGTATTGAATAATTTTTATGTTGTAAGTGGTAATCATCACCCTCCTACTCTTACCCGGGCTTGGGACCGGCAGTGGCGTAGTTATGATGATATTACGGCTACATACTCTTAATAAGAACGGGGGACGTTCAGCACAAATAACAACCACTCATCTGAGCCGAAGCTGCAAACTCGATCATTATTTGGCATATAGCTTGGAACCCCAAACCAAGCGCCTAATTTGACTTTACCTTGCCTTATTAAGAGTATGTGCAAAGTGCCAGCGTTACAAAACAAGCTCCCGCGATCGTTCCCAACCTACTATACTCCGTGATGGTCAAAGCCAGCGGCACAGATGTACGACAGGATTTGAGATAAGGCCCGTAGACCTCACCACCCGTAATGTACCACACTTTGCATAATACCACCACCCCTCCTACTTTACCCGGGCTTGGGACCGGCCTTGGCGTAGTTAGTGGCTTTAAAATTAATAATTTTTATTTTAAAAAAATTATTAAAAATAAACTATTAATTAAAAAATCTAAATTTTAAAATATTTTTAAATCCAAACTATGAAATATCTCAACCATTTTTTAAGCTAGAGAAATGCTTAATAGCTCATATTGCAGATAATTTCATGTTTTCATAGTATTAAGATAAGGAAAATAGGAATTTTATTAATATTTTTAAATAGTTTTAAGTAATTGACAATTTTGTATCGAAGATAATTTAAAGTGTAGGATGTATTGAATAATTTTTATGTTGTAAGTGGTAATCATCACCCTCCTACTCTTACCCGGGCTTGGGACCGGCAGTGGCGTAGTTATGATGATATTACGGCTACATACTCTTAATAAGAACGGGGGACGTTCAGCACAAATAACAACCACTCATCTGAGCCGAAGCTGCAAACTCGATCATTATTTGGCATATAGCTTGGAACCCCAAACCAAGCGCCTAATTTGACTTTACCTTGCCTTATTAAGAGTATGTGCAAAGTGCCAGCGTTACAAAACAAGCTCCCGCGATCGTTCCCAACCTACTATACTCCGTGATGGTCAAAGCCAGCGGCACAGATGTACGACAGGATTTGAGATAAGGCCCGTAGACCTCACCACCCGTAATGTACCACACTTTGCATAATACCACCACCCCTCCTACTTTACCCGGGCTTGGGACCGGCCTTGGCGTAGTTAGTGGCTTTAAAATTAATAATTTTTATTTTAAAAAAATTATTAAAAATAAACTATTAATTAAAAAATCTAAATTTTAAAATATTTTTAAATCCAAACTATGAAATATCTCAACCATTTTTTAAGCTAGAGAAATGCTTAATAGCTCATATTGCAGATAATTTCATGTTTTCATAGTATTAAGATAAGGGAAATAGGAATTGTATTAATATTTTTAAATAGTTTTAAGTAATTGACAATTTTGTAATGAAGATAATTTAAAGTGTAGGATGTATTGAATAATTTTTATGTTGTAAGTGGTAATCATCACCCTCCTACTCTTACCCGGGCTTGGGACCGGCAGTGGCGTAGTTATGATGATATTACGGCTACATACTCTTAATAAGAACGGGGGACGTTCAGCACAAATAACAACCACTCATCTGAGCCGAAGCTGCAAACTCGATCATTATTTGGCATATAGCTTGGAACCCCAAACCAAGCGCCTAATTTGACTTTACCTTGCCTTATTAAGAGTATGTGCAAAGTGCCAGCGTTACAAAACAAGCTCCCGCGATCGTTCCCAACCTACTATACTCCGTGATGGTCAAAGCCAGCGGCACAGATGTACGACAGGATTTGAGATAAGGCCCGTAGACCTCACCACCCGTAATGTACCACACTTTGCATAATACCACCACCCACACTACTTTACCCGGGCTTGGGACCGGCCTTGGCGTAGTTAGTGGCTTTAAAATTAATAATTCTTAGTTTTACATAATCATTAAAAATGAACTATAAATTAAAAATCTAAATTTTAAAATATTTTTAAATCCAAACTATGAAATATCTCAACCATTTTTAAGCTAGAGAAATGCTTAATAGCTCATATTGCAGATAATTTCATGTTTTCATAGTATTAAGATAAGGAAAATAGGAATTTTATTAATATTTTTAAATAGTTTTAAGTAATTGACAATTTTGTAATGAAGATAATTTAAAGTGTAGGATGTATTGAATAATTTTTATGTTGTAAGTGGTAATCATCACCCTCCTACTCTTACCCGGGCTTGGGACCGGCAGTGGCGTAGTTATGATGATATTACGGCTACATACTCTTAATAAGAACGGGGGACGTTCAGCACAAATAACAACCACTCATCTGAGCCGAAGCTGCAAACTCGATCATTATTTGGCATATAGCTTGGAACCCCAAACCAAGCGCCTAATTTGACTTTACCTTGCCTTATTAAGAGTATGTGCAAAGTGCCAGCGTTACAAAACAAGCTCCCGCGATCGTTCCCAACCTACTATACTCCGTGATGGTCAAAGCCAGCGGCACAGATGTACGACAGGATTTGAGATAAGGCCCGTAGACCTCACCACCCGTAATGTACCACACTTTGCATAATACCACCACCCCTCCTACTTTACCCGGGCTTGGGACCGGCCTTGGCGTAGTTAGTGGCTTTAAAATTAATAATTTTTATTTTAAAAAAATTATTAAAAATAAACTATTAATTAAAAATCTAAATTTTAAAATATTTTTAAATCCAAACTATGAAATATCTCAACCATTTTTTAAGCTAGAGAAATGCTTAATAGCTCATATTGCAGATAATTTCATGTTTTCATAGTATTAAGATAAGGAAAATAGGAATTTTATTAATATTTTTAAATAGTTTTAAGTAATTGACAATTTTGTAATGAAGATAATTTAAAGTGTAGGATGTATTGAATAATTTTTATGTTGTAAGTGGTAATCATCACCCTCCTACTCTTACCCGGGCTTGGGACCGGCAGTGGCGTAGTTATGATGATATTACGGCTACATACTCTTAATAAGAACGGGGGACGTTCAGCACAAATAACAACCACTCATCTGAGCCGAAGCTGCAAACTCGATCATTATTTGGCATATAGCTTGGAACCCCAAACCAAGCGCCTAATTTGACTTTACCTTGCCTTATTAAGAGTATGTGCAAAGTGCCAGCGTTACAAAACAAGCTCCCGCGATCGTTCCCAACCTACTATACTCCGTGATGGTCAAAGCCAGCGGCACAGATGTACGACAGGATTTGAGATAAGGCCCGTAGACCTCACCACCCGTAATGTACCACACTTTGCATAATACCACCACCCCTCCTACTTTACCCGGGCTTGGGACCGGCCTTGGCGTAGTTAGTGGCTTTAAAATTAATAATTTTTATTTTAAAAAAATTATTAAAAATAAACTATTAAGTAAAAATCTAAATTTTAAAATATTTTTAAATCCAAACTATGAAATATCTCAACCATTTTTTAAGCTAGAGAAATGCTTAATAGCTCATATTGCAGATAATTTCATGTTTTCATAGTATTAAGATAAGGAAAATAGGAATTTTATTAATATTTTTAAATCCAAACTATGAAATATCTCAACCATTTTTTAAGCTAGAGAAATGCTTAATAGCTCATATTGCAGATAATTTCATGTTTTCATAGTATTAAGATAAGGGAAATAGGAATTGTATTAATATTTTTAAATAGTTTTAAGTAATTGACAATTTTGTAATGAAGATAATTTAAAGTGTAGGATGTATTGAATAATTTTTATGTTGTAAGTGGTAATCATCACCCTCCTACTCTTACCCGGGCTTGGGACCGGCAGTGGCGTAGTTATGATGATATTACGGCTACATACTCTTAATAAGAACGGGGGACGTTCAGCACAAATAACAACCACTCATCTGAGCCGAAGCTGCAAACTCGATCATTATTTGGCATATAGCTTGGAACCCCAAACCAAGCGCCTAATTTGACTTTACCTTGCCTTATTAAGAGTATGTGCAAAGTGCCAGCGTTACAAAACAAGCTCCCGCGATCGTTCCCAACCTACTATACTCCGTGATGGTCAAAGCCAGCGGCACAGATGTACGACAGGATTTGAGATAAGGCCCGTAGACCTCACCACCCGTAATGTACCACACTTTGCATAATACCACCACCCCTCCTACTTTACCCGGGCTTGGGACCGGCCTTGGCGTAGTTAGTGGCTTTAAAATTAATAATTTTTATTTTAAAAAAATTATTAAAAATAAACTATTAATTAAAAAATCTAAATTTTAAAATATTTTTAAATCCAAACTATGAAATATCTCAACCATTTTTAAGCTAGAGAAATGCTTAATAGCTCATATTGCAGATAATTTCATGTTTTCATAGTATTAAGATAAGGAAAATAGGAATTTTATTAATATTTTTAAATAGTTTTAAGTAATTGACAATTTTGTAATGAAGATAATTTAAAGTGTAGGATGTATTGAATAATTTTTATGTTGTAAGTGGTAATCATCACCCTCCTACTCTTACCCGGGCTTGGGACCGGCAGTGGCGTAGTTATGATGATATTACGGCTACATACTCTTAATAAGAACGGGGACGTTCAGCACAAATAACAACCACTCATCTGAGCCGAAGCTGCAAACTCGATCATTATTTGGCATATAGCTTGGAACCCCAAACCAAGCGCCTAATTTGACTTTACCTTGCCTTATTAAGAGTATGTGCAAAGTGCCAGCGTTACAAAACAAGCTCCCGCGATCGTTCCCAACCTACTATACTCCGTGATGGTCAAAGCCAGCGGCACAGATGTACGACAGGATTTGAGATAAGGCCCGTAGACCTCACCACCCGTAATGTACCACACTTTGCATAATACCACCACCCTCCTACTTTACCCGGGCTTGGGACCGGCCTTGGCGTAGTTAGTGGCTTTAAAATTAATAATTTTTATTTTAAAAATTATTAAAAATAAACTATTAATTAAAAATCTAAATTTTAAAATATTTTTAAATCCAAACTATGAAATATCTCAACCATTTTTTAAGCTAGAGAAATGCTTAATAGCTCATATTGCAGATAATTTCATGTTTTCATAGTATTAAGATAAGGAAAATAGGAATTTTATTAATATTTTTAAATCCAAACTATGAAATATCTCAACCATTTTTTAAGCTAGAGAAATGCTTAATAGCTCATATTGCAGATAATTTCATGTTTTCATAGTATTAAGATAAGGAAAATAGGAATTTTATTAATATTTTTAAATAGTTTTAAGTAATTGACAATTTTGTAATGAAGATAATTTAAAGTGTAGGATGTATTGAATAATTTTTATGTTGTAAGTGGTAATCATCACCCTCCTACTCTTACCCGGGCTTGGGACCGGCAGTGGCGTAGTTATGATGATATTACGGCTACATACTCTTAATAAGAACGGGGGACGTTCAGCACAAATAACAACCACTCATCTGAGCCGAAGCTGCAAACTCGATCATTATTTGGCATATAGCTTGGAACCCCAAACCAAGCGCCTAATATGACTTTACCTTGCCTTATTAAGAGTATGTGCAAAGTGCCAGCGTTACAAAACAAGCTCCCGCGATCGTTCCCAACCTACTATACTCCGTGATGGTCAAAGCCAGCGGCACAGATGTACGACAGGATTTGAGATAAGGCCCGTAGACCTCACCACCCGTAATGTACCACACTTTGCATAATACCACCACCCCTCCTACTTTACCCGGGCTTGGGACCGGGCTTGGCGTAGTTAGTGGCTTTAAAATTAATAATTTTTATTTTAAAAAAATTATTAAAAATAAACTATTAATTAAAAAATCTAAATTTTAAAATATTTTTAAATCCAAACTATGAAATATCTCAACCATTTTTTAAGCTAGAGAAATGCTTAATAGCTCATATTGCAGATAATTTCATGTTTTCATAGTATTAAGATAAGGAAAATAGAATTTTATTAATATTTTTAAATCCAAACTATGAAATATCTCAACCATTTTTAAGCTAGAGAAATGCTTAATAGCTCATATTGCAGATAATTTCATGTTTTCATAGTATTAAGATAAGGAAAATAGGAATTTTATTAATATTTTTAAATAGTTTTAAGTAATTGACAATTTTGTAATGAAGATAATTTAAAGTGTAGGATGTATTGAATAATTTTTATGTTGTAAGTGGTAATCATCACCCTCCTACTCTTACCCGGGCTTGGGACCGGCAGTGGCGTAGTTATGATGATATTACGGCTACATACTCTTAATAAGAACGGGGACGTTCAGCACAAATAACAACCACTCATCTGAGCCGAAGCTGCAAACTCGATCATTATTTGGCATATAGCTTGGAACCCCAAACCAAGCGCCTAATTTGACTTTACCTTGCCTTATTAAGAGTATGTGCAAAGTGCCAGCGTTACAAAACAAGCTCCCGCGATCGTTCCCAACCTACTATACTCCGTGATGGTCAAAGCCAGCGGCACAGATGTACGACAGGATTTGAGATAAGGCCCGTAGACCTCACCACCCGTAATGTACCACACTTTGCATAATACCACCACCCCTCCTACTTTACCCGGGCTTGGGACCGGCCTTGGCGTAGTTAGTGGCTTTAAAATTAATAATTTTTATTTTAAAAAATTATTAAAAATAAACTATTAATTAAAAAATCTAAATTTTAAAATATTTTTAAATCCAAACTATGAAATATCTCAACCATTTTTAAGCTAGAGAAATGCTTAATAGCTCATATTGCAGATAATTTCATGTTTTCATAGTATTAAGATAAGGAAAATAGGAATTTTATTAATATTTTTAAATAGTTTTAAGTAATTGACAATTTTGTAATGAAGATAATTTAAAGTGTAGGATGTATTGAATAATTTTTATGTTGTAAGTGGTAATCATCACCCTCCTACTCTTACCCGGGCTTGGGACCGGCAGTGGCGTAGTTATGATGATATTACGGCTACATACTCTTAATAAGAACGGGGACGTTCAGCACAAATAACAACCACTCATCTGAGCCGAAGCTGCAAACTCGATCATTATTTGGCATATAGCTTGGAACCCCAAACCAAGCGCCTAATTTGACTTTACCTTGCCTTATTAAGAGTATGTGCAAAGTGCCAGCGTTACAAAACAAGCTCCCGCGATCGTTCCCAACCTACTATACTCCGTGATGGTCAAAGCCAGCGGCACAGATGTACGACAGGATTTGAGATAAGGCCCGTAGACCTCACCACCCGTAATGTACCACACTTTGCATAATACCACCACCCCTCCTACTTTACCCGGGCTTGGGACCGGCCTTGGCGTAGTTAGTGGCTTTAAAATTAATAATTTTTATTTTAAAAAAATTATTAAAAATAAACTATTAATTAAAAATCTAAATTTTAAAATATTTTTAAATCCAAACTATGAAATATCTCAACCATTTTTTAAGCTAGAGAAATGCTTAATAGCTCATATTGCAGATAATTTCATGTTTTCATAGTATTAAGATAAGGAAAATAGGAATTTTATTAATATTTTTAAATCCAAACTATGAAATATCTCAACCATTTTTTAAGCTAGAGAAATGCTTAATAGCTCATATTGCAGATAATTTCATGTTTTCATAGTATTAAGATAAGGAAAATAGGAATTTTATTAATATTTTTAAATAGTTTTAAGTAATTGACAATTTTGTAATGAAGATAATTTAAAGTGTAGGATGTATTGAATAATTTTTATGTTGTAAGTGGTAATCATCACCCTCCTACTCTTACCCGGGCTTGGGACCGGCAGTGGCGTAGTTATGATGATATTACGGCTACATACTCTTAATAAGAACGGGGGACGTTCAGCACAAATAACAACCACTCATCTGAGCCGAAGCTGCAAACTCGATCATTATTTGGCATATAGCTTGGAACCCCAAACCAAGCGCCTAATTTGACTTTACCTTGCCTTATTAAGAGTATGTGCAAAGTGCCAGCGTTACAAAACAAGCTCCCGCGATCGTTCCCAACCTACTATACTCCGTGATGGTCAAAGCCAGCGGCACAGATGTACGACAGGATTTGAGATAAGGCCCGTAGACCTCACCACCCGTAATGTACCACACTTTGCATAATACCACCACCCCTCCTACTTTACCCGGGCTTGGGACCGGCCTTGGCGTAGTTAGTGGCTTTAAAATTAATAATTTTTATTTTAAAAAAATTATTAAAAATAAACTATTAATTAAAAAATCTAAATTTTAAAATATTTTTAAATCCAAACTATGAAATATCTCAACCATTTTTTAAGCTAGAGAAATGCTTAATAGCTCATATTGCAGATAATTTCATGTTTTCATAGTATTAAGATAAGGAAAATAGGAATTTTATTAATATTTTTAAATCCAAACTATGAAATATCTCAACCATTTTTTAAGCTAGAGAAATGCTTAATAGCTCATATTGCAGATAATTTCATGTTTTCATAGTATTAAGATAAGGAAAATAGGAATTTTATTAATATTTTTAAATAGTTTTAAGTAATTGACAATTTTGTAATGAAGATAATTTAAAGTGTAGGATGTATTGAATAATTTTTATGTTGTAAGTGGTAATCATCACCCTCCTACTCTTACCCGGGCTTGGGACCGGCAGTGGCGTAGTTATGATGATATTACGGCTACATACTCTTAATAAGAACGGGGGACGTTCAGCACAAATAACAACCACTCATCTGAGCCGAAGCTGCAAACTCGATCATTATTTGGCATATAGCTTGGAACCCCAAACCAAGCGCCTAATTTGACTTTACCTTGCCTTATTAAGAGTATGTGCAAAGTGCCAGCGTTACAAAACAAGCTCCCGCGATCGTTCCCAACCTACTATACTCCGTGATGGTCAAAGCCAGCGGCACAGATGTACGACAGGATTTGAGATAAGGCCCGTAGACCTCACCACCCGTAATGTACCACACTTTGCATAATACCACCACCCCTCCTACTTTACCCGGGCTTGGGACCGGCCTTGGCGTAGTTAGTGGCTTTAAAATTAATAATTTTTATTTTAAAAAATTATTAAAAATAAACTATTAATTAAAAAATCTAAATTTTAAAATATTTTTAAATCCAAACTATGAAATATCTCAACCATTTTTAAGCTAGAGAAATGCTTAATAGCTCATATTGCAGATAATTTCATGTTTTCATAGTATTAAGATAAGGAAAATAGGAATTTTATTAATATTTTTAAATCCAAACTATGAAATATCTCAACCATTTTAAGCTAGAGAAATGCTTAATAGCTCATATTGCAGATAATTTCATGTTTTCATAGTATTAAGATAAGGAAAATAGGAATTTTATTAATATTTTTAAATAGTTTTAAGTAATTGACAATTTTGTAATGAAGATAATTTAAAGTGTAGGATGTATTGAATAATTTTTATGTTGTAAGTGGTAATCATCACCCTCCTACTCTTACCCGGGCTTGGGACCGGCAGTGGCGTAGTTATGATGATATTACGGCTACATACTCTTAATAAGAACGGGGGACGTTCAGCACAAATAACAACCACTCATCTGAGCCGAAGCTGCAAACTCGATCATTATTTGGCATATAGCTTGGAACCCCAAACCAAGCGCCTAATTTGACTTTACCTTGCCTTATTAAGAGTATGTGCAAAGTGCCAGCGTTACAAAACAAGCTCCCGCGATCGTTCCCAACCTACTATACTCCGTGATGGTCAAAGCCAGCGGCACAGATGTACGACAGGATTTGAGATAAGGCCCGTAGACCTCACCACCCGTAATGTACCACACTTTGCATAATACCACCACCCCTCCTACTTTACCCGGGCTTGGGACCGGCCTTGGCGTAGTTAGTGGCTTTAAAATTAATAATTTTTATTTTAAAAAAATTATTAAAAATAAACTATTAATTAAAAAATCTAAATTTTAAAATATTTTTAAATCCAAACTATGAAATATCTCAACCATTTTTTAAGCTAGAGAAATGCTTAATAGCTCATATTGCAGATAATTTCATGTTTTCATAGTATTAAGATAAGGAAAATAGGAATTTTATTAATATTTTTAAATCCAAACTATGAAATATCTCAACCATTTTTTAAGCTAGAGAAATGCTTAATAGCTCATATTGCAGATAATTTCATGTTTTCATAGTATTAAGATAAGGAAAATAGGAATTTTATTAATATTTTTAAATAGTTTTAAGTAATTGACAATTTTGTAATGAAGATAATTTAAAGTGTAGGATGTATTGAATAATTTTTATGTTGTAAGTGGTAATCATCACCCTCCTACTCTTACCCGGGCTTGGGACCGGCAGTGGCGTAGTTATGATGATATTACGGCTACATACTCTTAATAAGAACGGGGGACGTTCAGCACAAATAACAACCACTCATCTGAGCCGAAGCTGCAAACTCGATCATTATTTGGCATATAGCTTGGAACCCCAAACCAAGCGCCTAATTTGACTTTACCTTGCCTTATTAAGAGTATGTGCAAAGTGCCAGCGTTACAAAACAAGCTCCCGCGATCGTTCCCAACCTACTATACTCCGTGATGGTCAAAGCCAGCGGCACAGATGTACGACAGGATTTGAGATAAGGCCCGTAGACCTCACCACCCGTAATGTACCACACTTTGCATAATACCACCACCCCTCCTACTTTACCCGGGCTTGGGACCGGCCTTGGCGTAGTTAGTGGCTTTAAAATTAATAATTTTTATTTTAAAAAAATTATTAAAAATAAACTATTAATTAAAAAATCTAAATTTTAAAATATTTTTAAATCCAAACTATGAAATATCTCAACCATTTTTAAGCTAGAGAAATGCTTAATAGCTCATATTGCAGATAATTTCATGTTTTCATAGTATTAAGATAAGGAAAATAGGAATTTTATTAATATTTTTAAATAGTTTTAAGTAATTGACAATTTTGTAATGAAGATAATTTAAAGTGTAGGATGTATTGAATAATTTTTATGTTGTAAGTGGTAATCATCACCCTCCTACTCTTACCCGGGCTTGGGACCGGCAGTGGCGTAGTTATGATGATATTACGGCTACATACTCTTAATAAGAACGGGGGACGTTCAGCACAAATAACAACCACTCATCTGAGCCGAAGCTGCAAACTCGATCATTATTTGGCATATAGCTTGGAACCCCAAACCAAGCGCCTAATATGACTTTACCTTGCCTTATTAAGAGTATGTGCAAAGTGCCAGCGTTACAAAACAAGCTCCCGCGATCGTTCCCAACCTACTATACTCCGTGATGGTCAAAGCCAGCGGCACAGATGTACGACAGGATTTGAGATAAGGCCCGTAGACCTCACCACCCGTAATGTACCACACTTTGCATAATACCACCACCCCTCCTACTTTACCCGGGCTTGGGACCGGCCTTGGCGTAGTTAGTGGCTTTAAAATTAATAATTTTTATTTTAAAAAAATTATTAAAAATAAACTATTAATTAAAAAATCTAAATTTTAAAATATTTTTAAATCCAAACTATGAAATATCTCAACCATTTTTTAAGCTAGAGAAATGCTTAATAGCTCATATTGCAGATAATTTCATGTTTTCATAGTATTAAGATAAGGAAAATAGGAATTTTATTAATATTTTTAAATAGTTTTAAGTAATTGACAATTTTGTAATGAAGATAATTTAAAGTGTAGGATGTATTGAATAATTTTTATGTTGTAAGTGGTAATCATCACCCTCCTACTCTTACCCGGGCTTGGGACCGGCAGTGGCGTAGTTATGATGATATTACGGCTACATACTCTTAATAAGAACGGTGACGTTCAGCACAAATAACAACCACTCATCTGAGCCGAAGCTGCAAACTCGATCATTATTTGGCATATAGCTTGGAACCCCAAACCAAGCGCCTAATATGACTTTACCTTGCCTTATTAAGAGTATGTGCAAAGTGCCAGCGTTACAAAACAAGCTCCCGCGATCGTTCCCAACCTACTATACTCCGTGATGGTCAAAGCCAGCGGCACAGATGTACGACAGGATTTGAGATAAGGCCCGTAGACCTCACCACCCGTAATGTACCACACTTTGCATAATACCACCACCCCTCCTACTTTACCCGGGCTTGGGACCGGCCTTGGCGTAGTTAGTGGCTTTAAAATTAATAATTTTTATTTTAAAAAAATTATTAAAAATAAACTATTAATTAAAAAATCTAAATTTTAAAATATTTTTAAATCCAAACTATGAAATATCTCAACCATTTTTTAAGCTAGAGAAATGCTTAATAGCTCATATTGCAGATAATTTCATGTTTTCATAGTATTAAGATAAGGAAAATAGGAATTTTATTAATATTTTTAAATCCAAACTATGAAATATCTCAACCATTTTTTAAGCTAGAGAAATGCTTAATAGCTCATATTGCAGATAATTTCATGTTTTCATAGTATTAAGATAAGGAAAATAGGAATTTTATTAATATTTTTAAATAGTTTTAAGTAATTGACAATTTTGTAATGAAGATAATTTAAAGTGTAGGATGTATTGAATAATTTTTATGTTGTAAGTGGTAATCATCACCCTCCTACTCTTACCCGGGCTTGGGACCGGCAGTGGCGTAGTTATGATGATATTACGGCTACATACTCTTAATAAGAACGGGGGACGTTCAGCACAAATTCAGCGCTTTACTCACAAATATTAGGTTTAAGTTTTTAGTTTACCCTCATATTTTAAAGGTTTCAAAATAGTCTTGAATTACAATTTATCTATAATAATAAAATAAATGGTTTATTTTTTAATCTATTAGTACATTTTAGTTTTATTTAACATATTTTATGATTTATTTAATTTTTTTTTTTTTTTTTTTTTTATTTAAAATTCTTTAATTATACTTTTTTTTTAATACTCACTTTTTAACCAATTTCTATTAAAAATTTCAAAATTAATTTTAATTTTTACAATTTTTATAACATACTTCTATGCTAATAAAAAAAAAATTATTATTTTAATATTTTATAAATATAACAACTATGTCATAATATAAAACAAATTTTTTCTTTCTTAAATAATATATTAAATCCAAATTTAAAATATATTTTAATCGGAAAACTAAATAGTTTAGTTTAAATTGCAATAATTTAATGAATAATCAAAAAAATTAATAATTATGAAAATTTATTTTTACTTTAAATAGATTTTTTATCTTAACCAAAAATGGATAGAATTCCAATAAAAAAACAACAATATTTGAATTTGTTTAAAGATAATTTTTCAAAAACTCAACACTTACTCGGACCTTTTTTAGAGTCTAAATTTAAAGATCCCGACTTCAACCGAATAGCTTGTATTTTTTTTTAATCTTTAATTCAAATTTTTTTCTTATTCCAAACAGAATTCTTTTAAGGTCATTGTATCGCACATGACTGGAACAAAAAGTGTCTACACAGTGCATTAATACTTTTTTTTGGCTCTTTTAAAAAAAGTATTAAAGTCTATGCATCACTTTATATAGTAATATATATTATTATTTTTAAATTTTTTATAAAAAAGAGATAAATTTAAAAAATTATGATTTAAAAAATCATGAGTTTATTTAGCAAGCCTTTGATTATAAATGCAACTTGTTGTGAAATTGGACACAAATTTACATCAAGTTGTTCCAAAGCTAGTTTAATAATTTTTGCTAAAACTTTTAAAAACATTTTAAAAATTTATTCCTTTTTTTATTTGGTATATAAACTATGTTTATATTAGGAAAAAACTCAAATATAATTTATATTTTTATACAAGATATCTGCAATTCTTCGTGGCAAGTCGATAAAATACTTTTTGACCAAACTGCCTTATGAAATACTTAGATCAACTGCTTTTTTAGCCGCGAATTGCTTCTATTTTTTAGGCTTTTTTTGTTTATCTAGAAAACTATTTGGTGGTGTGAGCTATTGGGGTACATTGTTGGCAAATGTACCAGCCTGTTTTTTGTCGATCATAATGGAAAGAAAACAACGCCGAGGTTTATTAGCTTTGTATCTTACCAACTTAGCAGCTGAAACTGCTTTTAAGATGCTAGTAAATCGCAAATTGATTCCATCAATGAAAAACGGCGAAGTTCTTTTATTTGCTTTAGGTTCTGCCGTATACGCTTTGTTATACAAGTAAATTTCGTTTTTGAAATTGATCGATATTTAATTTTTAATCACAAATTCAATCAGGATGAAATGCTTAGAAGGAGGCGTATCAAATTTAATCAAGTAAAATAATTTTTTTTATGTTTAAAACAAAAACTTATTTGAAAACATTAAATTTAATTTGAAGAATGTTGATTGGGTCTTCAGAGATTATTGAACCAGACCATCGCGTTCACAGTCATAAACAACAACGTCAAAGTCGCGTAGTTAAATATTACGGTTTCATGACTGTTATAGTAAACAATTTGATGACAATTTTTCATAACATGTTCGTCGAACATCACAATCGTCATCAGCGCTCGCACAATTTTATAATTACCTATTTACGTGAACTGGAAAAAAAAATTGAGCACTTTTTAGATTCATTTAACAAGTCAAATCGTTACCGACATAAATTGTGCCATCACAGATACAATTGCTTTATTTATTCAATCGTAGGTTTTATCCAAAGATTCATCGTTGGTTATTTCCTTCAAGCTGTTTTCAAACTAATCGGAAATTTGGGATCAGTGTTCAAAAAGCCGAATTTAATATTTAAAATTATAAAAAGTCCTGTTAATTTTCAGCTGGGAATGTTTTTAGCCAGCTATGTATTTGTTTTCAGGTCTCTAAGCTGCTTGCTTAGATGGGTGACTAACAAAAATTCCAAAATACACGGCCTCATTGCTGGATTTTTTTCCGGTTGGTCCATGATATTTTATAAATCGTCTTCAATTGCTTTGTACCTTGATTTTAAGCTTTTAGAAGTATTATTAATTGTTAGATATTAAACAAGATTTATTTTTTTTTAATTATTTTAAATAAAAAAGGTTCTATGGATGATCGGAGTTAAGTCTAATAGTTTACCTTTGTATAAATCATTTGATATCGTATTGTACACTTTATCAACTGCTTTTATTCTATGGGTGGTAATAATTATATTTATGCTCTAATAAATTTTTATTTTATTGATTTTTTTTTTCATATCAAGGCCCTATACGAGCCACATAATATAAGAGAAGCTTATTGGAGATTTTTAGTAAAAGTATCAGATAACAAATTTGCAGAGGTAAATAGATTCATACTAGACGAGTTTGGTGTCAATTCATCAACGATTGACAAAGCTATTAAATTTAAAAAATAATTACAAATATGACAATCTTTGTTTTTTTTTTTATTTTTTTTTTATATATATTTTAATTTATATTTTATTATGGGGCATAGAGAAAATAAAAAAAAAATCCTACACCAACAAAAAAATTCATTTTTCATTATTATTTTAAAAACATAAATTTATAAACCTAGTTTAAAAAGTTTTTATTCAATAAAATTTCAGGTAAATTAAAATTTTATTTTTATTTTATAAAATAAAGATGATTAAATTATGTTCATAAAATAGAATAAATAATATAGATATTTGAATTATTTTTTATTTTTTTATTCTCAAATTTCAAATTTTAGATTTTATTTAAACAATAAGCTAAAACAATGGGAGTTTTAAGAGGCTCTATATATGGCAAAATGGGTGAAAGAGATATACCAGAAGGTTCAGTGCTAAGAATCTTATTATTTGATATATCAGATCGCTTAAACAGTAGACCAAATTCACCATCAGTACTTATCGGTAAGTCTGAAATTATAAATCCAAAGTCATTCCCGATACGCTACAAAATCGAATATAACGAAAAACCAAGGGACTTAACCAAAAAGATTTTATATTTTATGACTGTGTATATAGAAAAAAATGGGCAAATTATTTACAATAATATACATCATAGTAAAACTTATTTAATTGACAAAGAAAAAAAAATAAAACTAGAATTATCAAGCATGTTTTTGAACAATGAATTCGGAGACTTGTTAGGTTTTGTTAACAAAAAAAGAAAAAATTTAGATGTTTATTTAAATTCGTTTATTGAAAATGATTAAAACTTTTAAATTATTGAATTTTAATTTAGATGCTGTTTAAATTTCTAAAATAAATTTTATTCTTTAAAAACCACCTCTCTTTTATTTAGATAATTTTTTATTAAATCTTTTATATAGAAAAATTTTATGTTAATAATTAATTTACATTTATAACTTCTAATTCATCGGATGGTATTGGTTTTCTTTGATACTTTTTAGGCAATTGAAAAAACTCCATTACTTGAGTTAATGTTTGAGTCTTTTGAGTACTCTGTTCTTGATTTACTGCTGCAACTGGCTTTTGCTCTACATGAGCTTGTTCTTCTGCTCTAGCTATAAAGTTTTTTATTTTAATAATTCTATTTAGTTTTTGAACTTTAAATTAATCATAAAAAGTTTATTATATATTAGAAAAATAGTTGAGATTTAAAATGATTAAGTTAGATATGGCTTAGTATTCAATGCTTTTTTTTTTAAATTGAAATAAGCCTAATTGTAAAAATCAAATCAATTAATTGAGTTAAGAATTAGATAATTTCTTTTAATTTATAATTTACATCAAACAAAATTAAAAATAGGAAATCATGACAACCATAAAAATAATATTTTGATGTAGGAAATTCTTATTGAATAATAAAAAAAAAATTTCTTTTAATATAAATAGTTAAAGTTTTAACAAATTTTGACATCAAATATTACTATCTATAATTTATTGAAACACAAATTTTCCATGGCACATTAAAACTAGGGTTTTTGTTTTTTAATTTCAAAAAATTGTAAGAATGAGTCAATTTTATTATATTAAAAACCGCGGAGTTGGCAAAAAAACCAAGCTGAAAAAATAAATAACTTACGTCTAAGACCATATTTGAATCTAATTAAAGGCATTCTTGTAGCAGCTTTAGCAGCATGTTGAGAAAGGGACATTTTTAAATGAAATTTTATAAAAAAAATTAAAAAAAAAACTTATAAAATGTTATTTAAAATTTGATTTTGAATATTAATTTCAAACACTTAATTAGAAGTGTTTTTTTTTAATTTAAAATTGAATATTAAAATAATACATTTATTTACAGACAAATTTTATTTAAAAAATATTGAATTAAAATAAACAATAACAAGAATATAAACAATAAAGTTTTAACTAGAAAAGAGATCACCAGGACTTGGCAACGGAATTAGTTCAGCAGCTTCTTCTATTGAACTCAAATCAGGCAAACTTTCAAGATGTATGTTAAGCTCTTTTTTAATGTTTTCAACACTAAGTAATTTTTTTTTCCATTCTTCTAATAATTTTTGCTCATTTTCCAAGTCGTTTAATTCTTTTTTAATAAAAACAGCCAATTTCAAGCCAGTCTGTTTTCTATTTGACAATTCTTTTTGCAATCTTGAATTATAATTATCCAACAAATTTAAAGCATCATTCACCGTTTTGGATAAATCCAAAGCTTCTTGTTTATCTTTTATCTTTTTCAGTTCATTTGAATCGGTCACTTTATGAGGTAACTCGGCTATTTTTTCTCTAACAACAGCATCGCTTGAAGCAGATTTTTCCAAATCTTGCAACAAATTTATTAATTCATTTGCCTCAGGTGCTTGAAGTGAATTATTTTGTGTCAGTTCTTTCTGAATTTCTTCTCTCAGACTTAACTTATCGTCAACAGATTTAATTTTTTTAGATTCTGTTTGCATTCTAGATTTTGAAGATTCTCTTTTGTTATCATTTAATGGCGAAGCTTTTGCTGGTGGTGAGTTTAAGATATTAATTGTCTTTGTAGCGTGTAGTTTATTTTTATATTTGTCTATTTGTTCATCGGGGTATATTTTTCGGTCTTTCCAAATATTCAATATACGCTCAACTGTGAACCTTATTTTATCATCCGAGTACTTGGCAATGTTTTCAATCGAATCTAAAAGTATATCTGAGAATTCTTTTAAATATTCATTTCCTTTTTTACGACTATTTTGTAAAATATCGTTTGCCAAGTACAAAAATGTCAATTTCCTATCCGGTTTTTGAGTGCTTAGCAGCTCTTTGTACCAAGTGTTTACAATTATTTTAGAATGTTTGCGATGATGAATCAGCCATAGAGACAACGTTTGTACGCTTTGCTGAGTATTGTTGAGCTCGTTGAACTTTTTAAGCAATGAAGATTCACTAAAACTCATTTTAAATCTAAAAGTTATTTACTTGATACAAAATATAAAAAATTTTTATAACTTTTTGACTGATTTATTAGTCAATTTTCTTTTAATGTAAAAAATTATGCGTTTTTTTTTTATACAAAATAAATTTATTTTAAAAATTTTGAAATTTTATTGCTAATTTTAT
Organism: Brachionus angularis; assembly: GCA_021432725.1. NCBI lineage: Eukaryota > Metazoa > Rotifera > Eurotatoria > Ploima > Brachionidae > Brachionus > Brachionus angularis. Next base: position 1,420,964 of record JAJVDD010000001.1, on the reverse strand, counting down.
TGTTTTCTTTTAATTTAGTAATTCTAAAATTAAAAATTTATTTTTTTTTAATTTCAAAAAAAAGAGCTAAAAAAGAGAATTTTTAAAGTTTTTCAAATAGTATTAAATTTTAAGTGTAAATTTAAAACTAATTGAACAACGAAATCAGCAAAAAGATTAAAAAAAAGTGCTATTTTGTAGCTAATATTAAATTTTTCTTACTTAAAAAATTTTTCAAATATTAGTCTTGGACTAGGAATTAAAAAAAAAATTTTTGTTATATTAAAATTGTTTAAAATAAAATAAATTATTATTCTTTTATGTTAACTTGATCACAACTAATTGGTTTCATGTGTTCTTCCGGATATTGCCAAGTATGAGGTAAATACGAACTGTAAGTGGTATCGTAAAGTTGATTACGAATATATCGCTCCATATCTTGGGGTACCGGATATAAAGTTGCGTTTCCTGTTTGATAGTAATATTTAGATATATCAGTAGCTATTTTTACTGAAACGTTTTGAATGTTTCTTTGTGGTGGATACAAACGTCCTTTTTCTAAATCTTCTTGATTAACTTGTTTAGACAAACTCTTGAATAAAAAAATAAAAGAATTGTTTATACTAAATTTAAAAATAGCTTTAAATCATTTAAATAATTACTTCAGCGGCAATCAAAAATACTTCTTCATCAATATGTCTAGAAGCACATACAATGGTAGCTAATGCTACACCGGGGAATATATAGCTATTATTACCTTGTCCTGGATAAAAGGTTCTACCATTGTATTCAACCGGATCGAATGGAGAACCGCTTGAGAATAAGCAGCGTCCATCGGTGTTTCGATAAGCTTCTTCAGCAGTACATTCAGCTTTAATGGTCGGATTGCTCAGTGCAAAAATTAAAGGTCTTTCATTGATTTCGCCCATTTTTTGTAGTACCGAACTTGTAAATATTCCACCAACACCTGTAGCACCAATCAAGGCAGTCGGTTTGACTTGTTCTACTGCATTTGTCAAGTCTCTAGTTGGTACAAATTCTTTTTTAACATATTTATTCTTTGGGCCTTCTAATTGACCCTCGGGTCTATGCTCAATTAATAAACCGTCAACGTCGAACATAAAAATTCTCTTGCAGGCTTCTTCAAAAGAACAATTTGCTCTTCTACTGATTGCCAAAGCCATCAAATCAGCTATACCACATGCTGCTTGACCAGCGCCAACAAACAATATCTTACTATCTTCTAATTTAGCTCCAGTTACTCTCAAACTACTCAAAACACCTGCTAGAGCAACTGCAGCAGTTCCTTGTATATCATCATTAAACATACAATATTTGTTTCTGTACTTTTCCAAAAATCTATAAGCATTATTAGACGCAAAGTCTTCATACTGTATTAAACAATTATATCCAAAACGTGCCACCACAGCATCCATAAATTCATCCATGAATTCATCGTACTGTTTACCAGTAACTCGTCTTTGTCTTAAACCGATATACAAAGGATCGTCCAATAATTTTTGATTATTAGTTCCTACATCTAACATTATAGGTAAACACTGGTTCGGATAAATACCAGCTAAACCTGTATACAAAGACAACTTTCCAACTGGTATACCCATACCATAGCATCCCAAATCGCCAAGACCTAATATTCTTTCACCATCAGTCACTACTATAGCTTTTACAGACGATTCGGGCCAATTACACAATACATCAAATATATGGCCTTTATCGTGTATTGTGATAAACAAACCTCTCGATCTACGAAACGCTACACCATACTTTTGACATGCTAAGCCTACTGTTGGTGTATAAACAATTGGCATTAATAATTCTAAATTATCCATTAAAACTTTATAAAACAATTTTTCGTTTCTGTCTTGTAAATTAATCAAGTCTACATATCGGTCCAAATCCGACTGTGCTCTTTTAAAATTTGTCATTATCCTCAAACATTGTACTTCTTGAGACAAAACTGCTGGCGGAAGTAAACCTTGTATACCCAAGAGTTGTCTTTCTTCAATAGTAAAAGCCATACCCTTGGTAAGTTAATTTAGTTTCATATTAAGATTAAAAGTTTTCATTCTGAGTTTAAATAAAATCCTCAAACTTTAAATAAACTCGGATTTCTGAGTAACTCGACACCTTTTATTTGAGATCTTGGTTTCGCCAATTTTTCCTTGTCTTCAATAGCTATATTTTTAATCTGGTTAGATCCAGTCAAGTGAATATTTAGTCTTAACTCATTCAAAGAGCTTGCTTTGTTGAGCAATTTAAAATTTCGAGTTTTAAGCATTTTTTTTCAAAAATTTATGATTATTTTTAAGATTAATAAAAAAAAGAAATAATTTTTAATGAATATAAAATAAAAGCGAGCTGTATATATATTTTAAACAATATAGAACGCTTATGAGAGCTTAGGACTAGACCTTAAAGAGCTGATTATAGGACAAATCGAATTTTTATTTGACTTAGTAAATTATCGAAGAAACAAATTTGAAATATTTCAAAAATTTAATTTTATTGAAATTTTAATAATAATATTAATAATAATAATAATAATAACCCAAAACAAAAACAAATTCATCTTTCATCTGAATCTTTTAGAAATTATTTTTTTTAAACAAAAATTTAAAAAAACAAAAAAAAAAATAAAATAAAAAGTTTTCATTGATAGTTAGAATAAAATTGAGATTTTTTTTGGAATTTAATTAAATTTTTTAAAACAAATTAATTTATTAAATTTTTTTAAAATTTTCTTTTTATTTCATTTTTTTTGGATAAATAAAAAAACTAGTCCTTTTCCGTACCGAAATAACGATCTCCAAAATTTCCCATTCCTGGAACTATAAAACAATTGTCGTTCAACTCTGGATCGACTGCTGTTGTTACTATTCTTACCTTTGGAAATGCATAAGCTACATTGTGAACTCCTAGCAAATATAAAATTTAAACTCTATTTTAATTATACCTGTATAATAATTACATAATAACATAGTCAATTAAAATTTTTCTATTAATATTATTAAAACAATATGTTGACAATTAAATTTTTTTATTTGCTAATTATAAAATAAAATTTATTGACTTTAAAAGCTTGTTTTAACTGCTTTGAGCACAATAAGACCTAACCTATATGCATAAAGTTAATAACCACAACGAAGATATAAATATGTATAAACCCTTAAGTCAAACAATTTTACTATAGGCCTGCAAGTACTAATTCAATAGTTAAAGTATGAAACAAATACCCAAAAGAAATCTTTCGAATCTAAATTTTTTTAAAGCTTGTAAATAGATAAAATATTCTGAGAAGAACAATAATAGTGACTTTGGTTTGAATTGAATCAGTGTTAACGCATTAGCTCTATTTTAATTATACCTTTATAAGTAATTTTTTTTGAGAAGCTTGAAAAAAATTCTTAAAATTTGATATAAATAAAATAAATTTTGATTATTACTTGTATAAAACCATATAGAAAAATAATTACCAAATATTTTTAGAAAAATTTGAATGCTAATATTATTAATTAATCTTTGATTTTTATTACAAGAAATGGGGTTTGAGGCTCTAATGTGTGATTAAAAAAAATCAAAAAATGAATCATTATATATTATAGTTATTGAAAAAAAAACAAAAAATTTTGATAAAATTAATGCAAATAATAATTCATTTTACTATGTTATTATTTAGCTTCAATAAAAATAAAATAATAAAATACCTTGCTCAGCCATCAACAAAGAAATAAGAATAATATTTTTTTCTTCAACAGAATGATCTAATAAAACCCTAATAGCCATCATAGCAGCTGCACCAGTAGCCAAAGTAGCATCCATCAATAAAACTATATCATTTTTAATATCACTCGGAAGTCTCAAATAATGTAACTTTATTGCAAAATAATAAAAAATCTATGATAATTTAGGAAAATAAAAACAAAGTTTAAAAACTTCTGGTTCTCCAGTCATATCATTGGTTTGAATTAAAATTTTTCCTATTAAAGCATCTTTATAAACTTCGCACAAAGCTGGTTCCAAACATTCGCCTGCTCTTAAAATTGAAACACCACAGACTTTAGCATTTGCGTGTCTTTTACCTTCATATTGCAAACCATTAGTAGTGTTTACAATTACATCCTCGAACGGTAACATAGACAGTGCATGCTCGATCAAAATTCTCATTAACCTATTTGAATAAAAAATAAATTCATCTCTTGGTGTATCTCGATTTCTAATAACCGTATGCATGAACTTGATTTGTTTTGTTTCTTCTATTTTGTGCAAAGAACATGGTAGCGGCTCGCCAGCTTTATGGTTCGGCTTAAACGCCAGATCAGATCTAAGTTTACAACCACGTATATTTAATTCTCTATGAACATGTTTAACTATGAGATCAATAGCAATAGAATTGTCGCCTCCACGTGGAACAATTATATCGGCATAGGCCATCGTCGGCGCTATATAATACTCAAATGATGGCTTTACATATTTATTATATTGAGCTAAAACAGAATGAATATTCCTACCTCGTTCACTAATGTCTCTTTTCAAGCGACGTGCCAATCTAATATCAGCATCTGTATCAACAAATATTTTTATGTCCATCAACTCAAGAAGCTCTTTAGACGCGAACGCCATTATACCTTCGAATATGACAACATTTGCACCATATATAGTTTTTTGTCGAGTCTCACGCGAATGTGTAGTAAAATTATAAATTGGTATGTGAACTTGTTTGCCTTTTTTGAGCTCTTGTAAAGTTTTGATTATCAGATCAAAGTCAAACGCGTCCGGATGATCGAAATCGTACTCGTTTCGGTTAGCCGATTCGTGTTGTTCTTCGCTTAAAATCTTATAAAAAGAGTCCATAGATAACAAAGAAACCCATTGAACATTAAGTTCTTCGATTATTTTTTTTGCCACAGTAGTCTTCCCCGAAGCGCTTCCACCACATAGACCAATAACTAGTGCTTCTTTCATTTGACCACTGCAATCGTACCATGGAGGACGACCGGCCGTATAAATGGTCTTAGAGCCTTTGATATGTATATTACCATCTTTTTCCGACGTGCTTGTAGTCCTAGCTCTGCTTACTGTTCTCTTCAAAGTAACAACACTCGGAGTGATCTCATTTGGCATATCATCGCCACTACCACTAAAAGACATTAATTTAAATAAAAAAATTTTAAATTTTAAAAAAATTATTTTTAAAAATAAAAATAAAATTTTTTTGCTATGGCTTGAGCATAATTTATTTATCTATGTTAATATTGCAATATAGGTAAAATAATAAAAATAAAACAACTAAACTAATGAATTAAGATTGATTTTTTGTTTAAATTTAGAAAAGGTAAAATCACAAAATTAATTTCAAAAATGTTTCTTTCAATTACCTATCAGATCCTCTTGAATTAGATCGAATCATGATAATGGTTTTTTTTTTGTTTTTGTTTTATTTGAAATATTTTAAAAAATATTTTCTTTGTATTTTAGTAATTTTTTATATATTTATACTATGAAAAATATTAAATATTAGATTCTGATTTTTTTTTTTTCTAGTATGTATTTTAAAAAATATAAATATATAAGAATAGCGTGCAAATTATGGATTTTTATAAATTTCAAATGCTAAGTATACGTAAAAATCAAGTTCTTTTTCATAAAAAGACAATTTTTATTTTCTAATTAATTTTTAAATCAAAAATTTAGCTTTAAAAATTCTAAATATCAAGGTAAAATTAATCTTTATTTCAAATAAAATATTTAAAATATAAATTTCAACTTTTTTAATTTTTAATTTTTTAGAAAATTCAAAATTGAAGTTTTCAAAAAAATATTTAAATTTTTAATTTTTCTCTCAAATGATTTTAATTACTAATAAAATATACAATATTTTATTATGAGACGACGATCAGTGCCAGTGCTTTCTAGATAAATAGAAAAAAAACAAGAAAATTTAGCTAATTTTAAGTTTTGTTTTAATCCAGATTTTTTTGAAAAAAAGTAAAATAACTGTTGAAGTATTCTATACTTTGAATATCAGCTCTTATTACAAGTTTCAAATATAAAATAAATAAATTAGATTTTCTAGTCAATTTAACTTATTGAAAGTATTATTATTAGAAACAAGATTTTAAAAAATGATTAGATAATAAACGTGAGAATAGATCAAGTTTTTATAAAAAATATTAATATTATTTTTTTATTTTTTTTTTTTATTTTTGAATAGCAAAAATAGATAATTAAAATAATAATAATAATACATCTATCTTTTAACTTAATTACTTATGAACTAGATTAGATTAGATTTGTTTCTATTTAATATAAATCATAACTCTAATCAATTAATCAAAACTCTGATTAGAAATTTCAAGAAAAAATTCAACTTTTAATGACATAAAACATTAAACACAATTTTGACTAATATAATATTATTTCATAATTTCTGGTTATCTAAGATTATGTTTATGTATTTATATTTATGAATTGTCAATTTCAAAAAAATGAGCAAAAAATAATACTATTTTTTTTTGTTTTAGTAAAGATTAAAATTTAAATATGTAAAGCCAACAAAGCTTAAATTATAAGCTTAAAACATTTACATTTTCCAACACACAGTTCTTTAAAACATCTGATATATTTAATTATTTTTAAGTTTTACAAGTAAAGTTATGATTGCATTTAAAAAAATAAAAATACAAAAATTTTTGATTTATTTAGTTTATATTATACAGTATATAAATATATATACAGTATATTTAAGATTTTATTTAGATAAAAAACGAAAAGAAAAGAAAATTATCTCAAACTAAAAAAAAAGATTATTTGAAACAATTTAAACGTTTTCAACAAATTTCAAGAAATTAAAAAAAATTTTTCAAATTTAAATTTAAAGTAAATAGTTGGTAAATGGTCCAAGCTCTGGTTTGAATGAAATTCTCAATTTTAATTTTTAATTTTTTGTTATCAAAATATAATTAATAACCTTAACCTCATTTTAACAACAACAACAACAACAACAACAACAACAACATAAAAATAATCTAAATAGTTAATCAATCAATAAAGTTATTTCAAAGACATTTAATAAGCTTAAACTAACTATTTAAAGTTAAACAAATAATATTATATAATTGTTTGTTAGATTTATAAGCATAGCCAGAATTGTGTTAATTGTAATATTTTAAAATAGAAAATACAAAAATAAAAAATTCAGAATATCAGAATAGTTGAATATTAATTTTCTTATTTAAAAATAAAATAAAAACGGATGTTTTAATAAAACACACAAATAATAATATTAATAATAATAATTTAGGTTTTAAGGCAAATAAGAACAAGATCAACAAGAAATAAAAAAAAAAAAAAATAAAAAAAGTAAAAAGTAAAAAGTAAGAAGAAAAATAAAAACTGTTGAAGATAATAATCTATATTTGTTTATATTTCAATTTTAGCATTTAATTATTAAATTCTAGTTTGTTTATAGCATTAAATGAATTAATAAAAAGAATTAATTTATTATAGTTTTGAATCGGGTAGATCATCTAAATGATTTCTATTTATTCTTTATTGATATTTGTATTGGCTTGAACAAATTATGTATCAAATTACGCAAAAATCTGTTTTCTTATTTTTTATAATTAAAATATTATTAAATCTGCTCAAATAATAGTAGCAGTATTTAAAATTAAACTTAAATAATTAAAAATATAAAAATATTTTTGTTTTTTTATTTTTTTTTATGATATTTTGTTTATAATTTTTTGATATTTAAAAAAAAAATAAAAACATTTAGAGCTAATTTAAGAGAGAAATGTTACGGTCCGAATAAAAGGACACAAAATCCTCTAGATTTAAAAGATCTTTATTTAACTCAACAAATAATAATAATAATTATAATAATCAATCTTAATCTTAACCTTGCAACAAATACAACAACAACAACAACAACAACAACAACAACAACAACAACAATATATTCAGATAGATAAATAAGTTATCTAATTAGAATATTAAATTTCCAAAATAAAAAAAAAACTATTTATAATTTTTTTTTTGTTAATAAATTAGATCGAACATAATAAATTAATAAAAAATAGTTAATTAGAAAAAAATAAACGAATGAATACAAATTCTTGTTGTTTAGTGTGAGTTGAAAAAATCAATTTAAACTAAAAAGTAAAAGTAAAAGAGAAAAAGAGAAAAAAAAAAAGAAGTAAAATAATAAATAAATAAATAAATAAATTTGTTAAATTATCATAAGCCCAAAGATTTCAAATATCAATATATCGAAATTGAGTGAGTTTCGAGTGTGAGTGGGAAAATATAGATAAAGTTATTTATACTATTATTTTTTTTTATTTTTCTTTTTATTGTTATTAAAGGCGTTGTTGTTGTTCTTCTTGTTGTTGTTGTTGTTGTTGTTTTTCTTATTAAGATTGCTAGAAAAAAAAAAATATATATATATATATCTATCTATCGAAATAATAGAAATACAAACGATCTAACTAAAAAGAACAAAAAACAAAATAGAAATAATAATCGTATTATTATTATTATTATTATATTTTATTTTTTTATTTCAAAATTTTTTTTTTTTTTAAGATCAAAAATTGTTATTGGATTAAACAAATTTTATATAATTATTTTATTTATTTATTTATTAATAAACATAAATTAGTTCTTTAATATTGAATTCAAATCTATATATTTTTTTTTTCTTATTTTATTTCATTTCATATTTCTTGTACAATTCAATTGAATTCAATTCAATTCAAATTTAGTTATTTGTATTCAAAATTCTTATAGCGTTATATATTAACAGAAGAGAAGAGAAGATAGATATATTTTTTTTAATATTCAGTTTTGGACATATTTTCGTTCTTCACCTGAATGAACGGTTAATTCGTCCTAGGCGTGTTCTATTCTATATAATTTATATATATTTATATATATATATATAATAAATTTTTAATAAACTACATTTTAAGTCTTGTATTTATTTTATTTTATTTCTATTTTATTTTTTTTTTTTTAATATTTATAGAATAATCATAAAACGACACAAAGACACACACATATATAAACATACACACATCAAAATATAATTATTTGCACACAATTATAGACTTAACTAGAATAAAATTGTATTAATTGTATTTTCAGTCTTGATTGAACTATTACAACTACTACTACTACTACTACTACTACTACTACTAGTACTTGACCCGTTATGAACAACGATATGAACGCTCTAAACGGTAACTCATATTACCAATCATCAATAAGCAATCAATACATGCAAGCATATCAACAAAGTGCTGGCTCGGTATCGCCATATTACAGCAATGATGTATCTCAATACTCCAATTCGGTTAATAATGTGTCGAATCCGTTTGCCGAAGATTATATGCAACAAGAAGAAGAATGGGAACGCGAAGGTCTTTTGGACCCTTTATGGGAAAAACAACAACGCAAGACTTTTACTGCTTGGTGTAATTCGCATTTACGCAAAGCGGGCACTCAAATAGAAGAAATCAACGAGGACTTTCGAAACGGCTTAAAATTAATGTTATTATTAGAAGTAATAAGTAGTGAACAATTGCCAAAGCCAGACCGAGGTAAAATGAGATTTCACAAAATAGCCAATGTTAACAAAGCATTAGACTTTATACAAAGCAAGGGTGTTAAACTAGTGTCAATTGGTGCCGAGGAGATTGTCGATGGCAATTTAAAAATGACTCTCGGTATGATCTGGACCATAATTTTGAGATTTGCAATTCAAGACATTTCAGTAGAAGGTTTTTTTAAAAAAAAAAATAAAAAAAAAAATTTTTTTTTTTTAATTTTTTTATTTTAATAAAATTTAGAAATGTCGGCCAAAGAAGGTTTACTATTATGGTGTCAACGTAAAACTCAACCTTACAAGAACGTTAATGTTCAAAACTTTCACATGAGTTTTAAAGATGGTTTAGCTTTTTGTGCTTTGATTCATCGTCATAGACCAGACTTGATCGATTACGATAAATTAAATAAAGACGAGCCACTTAAAAATTTGAATCTTGCTTTTGACATTGCCGAAAAGCATTTGGATATACCTAAAATGTTGGACGCTGAAGGTAAGCAAACAAACAAACAAACAAAAAAAAAAAATAATAATAATTAATCTATAAAATATTAAATTCAATTTATTTCTTAATTATCTTGATTTATTTACTTATTCTATTCCCTTAAATTAATTAAAAGACATGGTAAATTGTATAAGACCCGATGATAGGTCTGTTATGACTTATGTATCGGCTTATTATCACGCTTTTGCCGGGGCTCATAAGGTACTCCATTTTTACATACATACATAACTTACAATAAATTTAAAGAGTGGTTTTTAATTTGGTTTTTAAATTTATCTAAATTGCATGCTTATTAATTAATAATTTGGTTTATTTATTTATTTATTTAATTTTTTTTTTTTTTTTATTTATTTCGAGTCCCTCTTGAACTGAAATGAAAATATATTTATATAATTTTTTTTGTTGTTATGTCGTTATTTTTGAATGTTTTATTTTCTTTTTGGCTAGAAATAACACATAGCGCTAAACCGGATGAAAAATCGATCATGACTTATGTGTCTTCCTACTACCATGCGTTTGCTGGCGCCCAAAAGGTATTAACCTTAATTTTTTTTTTTTAATTTTTAACTTTTTTTTTTTTTTTCTTAATTGATTGAATTAATAAATAAATTTACAAAAAAAAATTTTTTTTTTGTTAAATAAATTATTTAAATTTTTTTTTAAGGCTGAAACAGCAGCTAATAGAATTTGTAAAGTTCTAAAAGTAAATCAAGAAAATGAACGTTTAATGGAAGAATACGAACGACTTGCATCTGATGTAAATTAAATAAATTTTGAGAGTAGTTAATTTTTTTTTATTAAAGTTAAATATTTTGAACTTGAAAGTTACTAGAATGGATACGTAGAACTACACCATGGTTAGAGAATCGTACTACAGATAATACATTGCCTGGTACTCAGAAAAAATTAGCCGAGTTCCGCGACTATCGCCGTGTACACAAGCCACCACGTCTTGAACAAAAAGCAAAACTCGAGACCGATTTTAATACATTACAGACAAAATTGCGATTGAGCAATAGACCAGCATATTTGCCAAGTGAAGGTAAAATGGTCGGTGATATTGCCAATGCATGGAAAGGACTTGAGTTTGCTGAACGCGGCTTCGAAGAATGGCTATTATCGGAATTAATGCGATTAGAGCGATTGGATCATTTAGCCAAAAAGTTCAAGCATAAATGCGACATACACGAATCATGGGCCAACGGAAAAGAACAATTACTTGAAGCACAAGATTTCAAGAGATGTAAACTAAACGATTTGAAAGCTTTGATTAAAAAACATGAAGCATTCGAGTCGGATTTGGCAGCTCATCAAGACAGAGTTGAACAAATAGCAGCGATTGCGCAAGAATTAAATGCTTTGGATTATCATGACTCGGCCTCGGTTAACGCACGTTGTGAGCGCATATGTCGCAATTGGGATTTACTTGGTACATTGACAAGTAAGAGAAGAGTAGCTTTAGAAGAAGCCGAAAGAATACTTGAACATGTAGACAGTCTTTTCTTGGAATATGCCAAAAGAGCTGCTCCGTATAACAATTGGTTGGATGGCGCTAGAGAAGATCTAGTCGATATGTTTATTGTGCATAGTGTAGATGAAATACAAGGTCTAATAAGTGCTCATGAACAATTCAAAGCAACTTTACCCGAAGCTGATAAAGAGTTTAATTCAATAAATGCTTTGGCTCAAGAAGCACAACATTTGTGTCAACAACATGGTCTACAATTAGGCGAGAATCCGTACACAAGCATTCAACCGGCCGAATTACAATCAAAATGGAACGAGGTACAACATTTAGTGCCATTAAGAGATCAAACTCTACAAAAAGAAACAACCAAACAAAAACAAAATGATAATTTAAGAATTTTGTTTGCACAAAAAGCAAACGTTGTAGGCCCATGGATCGAGAGACAACACGATCAAATTTCGACTGCTCTAGTCAACAATCAAGGCTTAGAAGCTCAATTGGCTCGTTTAAGATCTATGGAGCAATCATTGGCTCAATACAAACCGAACATAGACGAATTGGAGAATATTAACAAAGAAATACAAGAAGCAATGATATTCGAAAATAGACATACTAGTTACACAATGGAGACTATACGAGTTGGCTGGGAACAATTGGGAGTTAGTATAGCTAGAAATATAAATGAGGTCGAAAACCAAATTTTGACTAGAGACTCGAAAGGTATTAGTGAGGAACAAATGAACGAGTTTAGAATGTCGTTCAATCATTTCGATAAATCTAGAACACGTAGATTGGAGCCAAAAGAGTTTAGATCGTGTCTAATCTCGCTTGGATATAATATCAGAGACGACAAACAAGGTGATGCCGATTTTCAGCGTATTATGTCCATAGTCGACCCGAATAACACTGGTCATGTGTCATTCGACTCTTTCATGGACTTTATGACCAGAGATGCCAGTGACCAAGACACTGCCGATCAAATTATTCAATCGTTCAGAGTCTTGGCTAATAACAAGCCGTTCATTACTGCTGATATACTTAGACGCGAGCTACCACCCGACCAGGCTCAATACTGCGTTTCTCGTATGCAACCTTATCGTGGTGTTGACGCCGTACCAGGCGCTTTAGACTACACCTCGTTCTCTACCGCTCTTTATGGCGAATCTGATCTTTAATTAATTTTAAAATTATTATTATTTCATAAATAAAAAAAAATTTATTTTTTTTTAAATATCTTATTGAAAATTTATTAAACCTTTAAATTTAATCTAAACTAAAGAAAAAAACATCTTTTACTTTTAAATTTTTTTTTTAAATAATTTTTAAATTTCGATGTATAAAAATTTAACAAAAAATTTTTTGATTCTTTTAGATCGATAATTAATTATAAAATTTATCCTTTATTTAGTAGATTAAAATAAAAAAAAAATTATTATTAAAATTATTAATTAATTAATTAAATGATAAAAAAAAATTAATTTAAATATTTTTTAATTTTTTTTTTTAGGCTTGATAAATTAATTTACAAATATTTAAACAAAATAAAATTAAAAAAGTTTATTTTAATCATAAATAAATTCAAAAAATTAAAATAAAAAAATTAAAATTATTTAAAATGGTTTGATTTAGTTTGAAATTTAAAAAATATTGTTCTAGGGTGATATGTCCTCGTTTACTCATTTCTTATCAAATAAATATTCTGGTTCCTTAGTCTTGATCGAATTTGTATTTGTTCAATTGAAGTTTATAAAATCTTATTAATTAATTGTGTTCTTAAATCAAGTCTAATAAATACTATTTCTAAAATTATATTCATCTCTAAGTCACCAATTTTAAGTTTAAATTATAGATTATAAATTATAATACATATAAAGAGTTATGTTGACAAGTAATCAAAGTTAGTTCTTGCCTATAACAATATTCCTTATTATGGAAAAAAGGTTTAGACCTTCGGACAACTTTAGTAAAGATAAATAAAAAAGGCTAAAAATTTTAATATAAATTTTTTATTTATTTTCTCAATTCACTGTTAAAGTTTTCAACAGTTTCTTTTTAACTGAAAAATTTAAGAAATATTAAGAAAGAAGTTATTAAATAATTTTAAAATGTTGATTCTAATTCGTTTGTTTGATAGTCCAAAATGTTGGCTACTTTTTCCAATACTTGAATTAAGAATTTGTTTCCGATCAGATTTTTAGAAATTTCATAATCTTGTAAGAACATAACTTTTTCAATATCATTTGGTTTTATAATAAAATTATTCATGTACGGAATAATCGGATTTTTGGTATTTATTATAATTTTATTCAAAATTATATCGTTTTCCAATTCTTTTAGAACCCAATTTATTGAATCAATAACAGCATCACTTGTGTCATTATTTTGATTATTTATCAATTTTTTGTGAATTATACACACACATTCTTCTTTTTCTAGTGCATTCTTTTGAGCAACCAAAGCACAATAATGCTTCAATGATACATCAATATATAAAACGATTGGTTTTGTTTGATCTAATTTAACAATAGTCTTCTTTATTCTTTCTTTAATAAAATTAAAATTCTTTTGAAATTGATTGTTATTATTAAAATCTATATTATTTGCTTCAAACTGAATTTCCAACAAGTTCTTGATGGAAAAAAAATTTCTTATTGAATCTTTGTACAATAAAGCTAAATCAAAAAATAATTTAAGTTCTGTTTCATTTCTCGGTATTGAAATATCAAAATAAAAATATTTTAGATTATTTTCATGCACATTTTTGGAAATTATGTAACCTGAAATTTCGATTTCTTTTATATGTAATTTCTTTTTACATTTGGTTATATCAAGTCCGTAGTTTCGACATGTTTGAAGAATAGAATCAATTGTGTTTATATGCTCTACCATGTTGTCATTAAATATAATTAAGTCGTAGTTTAGAACGATACAGCTTTGATTTAAATATGGCTTGAGAACAGTGTTAAGTATTTTGTGAAGTGTACTTTTAAAATTCCTTAAACCAAATGGTATTTTATTAAACTGATAAACTTTTCCATCAGGCGATTTGAATGCTGTTTTGAACTTGTCTTCTTCATCAATCTCAATTTGATCATAAATATTTCGTAAACTATATCTCGAATAAACAAATGAATTTATTAATTTTTTTAGAATATCTTGATCATCAAACGGTATATGATATTCTTCTTTTTCTGTGATTTCATTTAAATTTCGATAATCTATACAAAACGAATTAGAATTAACAATTGGCGATAACCATTTACTATTTAAATTTGTTTCAACTATAATTTTAGATTTTAAAAGATTTTCAATTTTTTGATTAAGTGTAAATAATTGATCATTGGTAAAGTTATATAAATTATTCGTAATATCTAAGCTTTTATAAGTTTTTATTTTGTGTTTAAAAATTGGAATTAATTTTATATCGGATACTATTGGTTCTTTTCGAAATTTTTTCATGAGTTCCTGCTTTTTGTCGAAAATAATTAAAAATAAAATAAACAATACTGGTAAAAATAAAAAGAATAAGTAAAAAAGTTGTGAATTATTTTTCTTAATTATTGGTTCACATTCTCTTATTCTTCTATCAAAATCACAGCTTAAAATATTATTATTAAAATTATTATTTATACAATTTGATATAGATGGATTATTTAAATTAAATAATTGAAAATTTTTCCAATTTTTCATTAAATAAAGTAAGGTACAAGTACATCTAAAAGTACCATTATTTGTTTCTATATAAGCAAATACTTGGTTTTGATGTGGAAAATCTTTAAATAGACAAAAATCATTTTCTGGATATTCATATTGATCATAATTATCAATAAATCCAATTAAAAATTGTTTATTTGCATTTTTATTTAAGCTTTTCAACCATTGTGTGTTATTTATTTGGAAAAATGATTTGAAATTCTTTAGCTTTAATTGAATTGATATTAAATTTGTAAAGTCTTCGAATATATCTGAATTTATTGAAACAAGTGTTGTATCTAATATATTTAGTTCTTTTATTTTTTGGAAAACATGCTTGTCTAAAATTTTTTCATCTAATTTTATTAAATAACTGTTTAATATTTCTAAACGAAAAATATTAGATTGAATAGAATTTTTGTTACGAAAATCGGTTAATTCAAACTCAAATCTATTTTGTTTTGATAAATTACTTAATGAAAATGAATCTAGATTTGTTTTATAGAAAATAAATTGACAGATTTTGTTATTAAATAAAACATTATTTTTCAATTGAATATGCTTAAACATAGAAAATATTGGTTCAATATCATCCAAATTCATTTTATCTAAATAACAATTTCTAATCAATGGACTATTTTCATATTTAAAATCTAAATTAGAATTGTCTATTTCAAGATATTTTATTTTATCAATGTTTTTTTCTTGTATAATGACATTTTTGAATGGGTTTATGCCAAATTCAAAAGAAATAAAATTTTCTAAAATAATTTGTCCATTTGTTGAAATTTTTAAACCATTCAAATTAATTTTTTCATTAAAATCTAATTTTGTTAAAGGTGCTAATTTAATAAAATCATAGATATTTTGACCAAAAGAACTAAAGTCTAGTTGATTAAAATTTAAAAAATCAACACAATTTAAACTAGTTGTTGAAGGGCAAATACATGATGAAATAGATGGACATGTTTGAAATTTGGTGGTTGTTGAAGAATATGTTAAAGATGAAGAACTAGTTAGGGACGTTGTTTCTGTTGTTGTAGACGTTACTGTTGTGGTTGGATCACATTCTCTTATTCTTCTATCAAAATCACAGCTTAAAATATTATTATTAAAATTATTATTTATACAATTTGATATAGATGGATTATTCAAATTAAATAATTGAAAATTTTTCCAATTTTTCATTAAATAAAGTAAGGTACAAGTACATCTAAAAGTACCATTATTTGTTTCTATATAAGCAAATACTTGGTTTTGATGTGGAAAATCTTTAAATAGACAAAAATCATTTTCTGGATATTCATATTGATCATAATTATCAATAAATCCAATTAAAAATTGTTTATTTGCATTTTTATTTAAGCTTTTCAACCATTGTGTGTTATTTATTTGGAAAAATGATTTGAAATTCTTGAGCTTTAATTGAATTGATATTAAATCAGCAAAATTTTCGAATAAATCATTATCAATCGAAATAACTGTAGAATCCAAAATGATTATTTCTCTTAGTCTTTTAAATACATATTCATCTAAAAGGTTTTTGTTTAAAGTAAAAAGAAAACTATTTTCTAATACCAAATTTAGAATTGTTGAATTCAATAAATTGTACATATTATGATTTTGATTTAAATCTAAAAAACTAAATCTATTTGTTATTGATAGGTTTTTTATTGAATATAAATTTATAAAACTATCTTTGAAAACAAATTGACATAAACTTGTTTCATGTAATACTTTTTCATTTATTAAAATGTTTTTAAATGATTTAAAAATAGAATTTGTATTGTTGATATTAAAATCACATAAACTACTTAAACTTGAGCCATTTGAATATCTAAAATTTAAAATGGAATCATCAATTTCTAAATTTTTGCTTTGTGATGAATTTTGTATAGCAGAATCGAAAGGATTATATGAAATTTCAAAAGAATTTATGTTTTTTAATTTTATTATAGAGTCACTATTTAAATAAACATTTCTTAAATTGAAATTTTGGTTGAAATCTAATTTTCTCGTAGGAGACAAATCAAAGTATGTAACTAGATAATTTAGATTTGTAAAATTTAAATCCAAAAAATTATCAAATTGATTGCAAATTAAATATTCTTGAATTGGGCATAAACATTTCGGGTAAAGATATGAGCAGTCATTTATTTGAAATTGGGTTGTTACGGAGTGGCTTGAAGATGAAAAAGTACTTGTAGAAAATGTTGTTGTTGAAACTAAAATAATAGAAGTTGTTGGTTCACATTCTCTTATTCTTCTATCAAAATCACAGCTTAAAATATTATTATTAAAATTATTATTTATACAATTTGATATAGATGGATTATTCAAATTAAATAATTGAAAATTTTTCCAATTTTTCATTAAATAAAGTAAAGTACAAGTACACCTAAAAGTATCATTATTTTTTTCTATATAAGCAAATACTTGATTTTGATGTGGAAAATCTTTAAATAAACAAAAATCATTTTCCGGATATTCATATTGATCATAGTTATCAATAAAGCCAATTAAAAATTGTTTATTTGCATTTTTATTTAAGCTTTTCAACCATTGTGTGTTATTTATTTGGAAAAATGATTTGAAATTCTTTAGCTTTAATTGTATTGATATTAAATCAGCAAAATTTTCAAATAAATCATTATCAATCGAAATAACTGTAGAATCTAAGATTTTTATTTCTCTGAGACTTTTAAAAACATAATAATCCAAAAATTTACGATTCAATCTGAATATAATACTTCTTTCTATTTCCAAATTTAAAATAATTGAATTCAATGAATCGAATTTTGTTTGATTTTGAATTATATCCAAAAAACCAAATCGATTATTTATTGTTAGATTTTTTAGAATTAAAAAATTTATTGAGCTATCTTTGAAAACCAATTGACATATATCAGATTCATAAAGAACATTTTCATTAAGTTCTATTTTATTAAAATAACTAAAAATAGAGTTTATTTGATTACTGTTTATATCACAATAATTATTTAAATTTGAACCATTCAAATAAACAAAATTAAATATAGAATAATCAATTTCTAATTTATCATATTTTGACGAGTTTGATATTACTGATTGAAACGGATTATAAGAGGTTTTAATTGAATTAATATTTTTCAATCTGATTAAAGAATTTCCATTGAAATATATATTGCTAATATTTAAGTTTTCATTTATATCTAATTTTCTTGTTGGAGATAAATCTAAATATGTAACCAGATAATTTAGATTTGTAAAATTTAAATCCAAAAAATTATCAAATTGATTGCAAATTAAATATTCTTGAATTGGGCATAAACATTTCGGGTAAAGATATGAACAATCATTTATTTGAATGGTAGTTGAAAAATATTGACTTGATGTTGGTTTAGTTGTTGAAGTAATTGACGTTGTTTCGGTTGTTGTAAACGTTACTGTTGTGGTTGGATCACATTCTCTTATTCTTCTATCAAAATCACAGCTTAAAATATTATTATTAAAATTATTATTTATACAATTTGATATAGAAGGATTATTCAAATTAAATAATTGAAAATTTTTCCAATTTTTCATTAAATAAATTAAGGTACAAGTACATCTAAAAGTACCATTATTTTTTTCTATATAAGCAAATACTTGGTTTTGATGTGGAAAATCTTTGAATAAACAAAAATCATTTTCCGGATATTCATATTGATCATAGTTATCAATAAATCCAATTAAAAATTGTTTATTTGCATTTTTATTTAAGCTTTTCAACCATTGTGTATTATTTATTTGAAAAAATGATTTGAAATTCTTGAGCTTTAATTGAATTGATATTAAATTTGTAAAGTCTTCGAATATATCTGAATTTATTGAAACAAGTGTTGTATCTAATATATTTAGTTCTTCTAATTCTTTAAATACAAAAAAATCTAACAAAGTTGGATCAAGCCTAAATAAATAGCTATCTGAAATCTCTAATTTTGAGATTGATGAATTTAAGCCAACTGAGCTTATTTCATTTTCATTTATATTTATAAATTTAAATCGATTATTTAAAGTTAAATTTTTAATCAAAAGCGATTTTAATTTTGAATTTGCAAAGACAAATTGACAAATATCATAATCATATTTAACATTTTCATTTAATAAAACATTTTCAAATGTTGAAAACAATGGTTTTATATTTCTTAAATTTCTATTACAAAAATTATTTAAATTTAAGTTTTGATTTAAAAAATGAAAAATCGAATCATCTATTTCTAGTTTAGTTCCTTGAATGTTATTTAACAGAGTATTTTGAAATGGATTTACTGTAATTTCGATTCCAATTAAATTTTTAATCTTAATTATTGAATTTTTAGTTAGTTTTAAATCAATTAATTTTAAATCGTTATTTAAAACTAATTTTTTATTTGAAACTAGTTCAAAATTTGAAATATTAGAGCTCACATTTTGAAAATCAAGTTGATTGAACGTATCAAAGTTATTACATATCAGATAATCTTCCAAAGGACAGAAACATTTTGGGAAAAGATTTAAACAAAATGTTTTTCCAACTGGTGAACAACAAATAGGAACTAAAATGATAAATGTAATAAAAATTTTTAAAAAAAACATTTTATTTTAATTAAAAATACTTTTATTAGCAATATTCTTATATATATAAACTACTTTTTTAAAAATTTGATAAAAAATAAGATAATTGAATAATAATAAATGTAATAAGTATTTTAAAGTATTTTCATTTACCGTTCTGTTCTGTTTAAATCTCCTTAGCAATAAAAATATAAATAATTTTTAAGATAATATTTTAAAAGTAAAATAAATTTTTTAAATATTCTCATATCATGTGATAACTTTATCGCTTTTTAAAAAACAATTTACTACAAATTTCAATTTATCTAAATTTAAAATTAGAATTTTTCAAACAAAATAAATTTATTATATTCTATTAACAATAAAATTTAGCAACAATAAAACTAATCATGTTTTCATTTATGAAGCAATTTGTAAAAATTTAAAAAAAAAATAATTATCAAAAATTTTTTGATGCTAAAAATAAAGTAATGTTACAAAATAATAACATGATGCTTTAGATCTACTTTTGATTATTTAATAATACGATCTTAATAAATTTTTTTTCTAAGATAAGCATAAGCTGTAATATTATTTTTTTAAAACTTAAAAAAAAATTAGAGAAGTGTGGTAAATTCTAGATTTTCTAAACAAAACAAAAAAAAATACTTTATACATTAACGTTGTAAAACTAAGAGACTCCCAAAGCACGCAGAAATTAGCATTAGAAATAAACTAGTATTTTTTGCTTTTCAACATGATTGATTTTAATATTGATGAAATAAACGAGTATCAAGGCGAACTTAATCTTGAAACTATTAAAAAATGGTTTAGAATGCTTCATACTACGATTATAAACTTAAAAAAAGATAATATTGAGAAACAAAAAACTATTGAATCACTTTCAACTATGATAAACAAGTTAGAACCAAATCAAAAAAATCAATTGTCTTCTGAAAACACACCAACTCTTACTTATGCTTCAGTGACAGCCAAAAGAACAGCAGCTGAACGAGAAGCTGAGGCGGTTATTTTAGACTCCATTTCACGAAATGAGAGAGAAAAGATAATCGTTGAAAAGAACTTAATTATATGTGGCATTAAACCAACTGCAAACCCAGCAAAAGATATTGAGGATGCACATCTTGTTATCGAAAAATTATCTATCGGTAAAACGGATGTAAAAAAAGTTATTAGAATTAAAAAACGTGTTGATAATCAAACGATAGTTGATACCTCCATGTTTAAAGTTATTCTCAGCTCAACCGAAATCAGAGATAAAGCATTCACTCATCTTAAATCTGATAATAATCTAAAACAAGATTTGAAAAAAAATAAAATTTATATAAATAAAGATTTGACGTCAAGTGAACGTTTTATATATAACAAGTTAGTACAAGATAAAAATGAATTAAATAAGAAATTAAAATATGATGGCGATAATGGAAAAAAATATGATATAGATAAAAAAGGTAATTATTTTTGGGTTATAAGAAATAATGTTCTTTCAAAATTTTATATAAAAAAACAAGAATAGCAGTTAAATACTAATTATGAAAATGATAAAACTTACGATAAATCTACTAATACAAAAAATATGCAAAATACAAACTTAATTAATAATAATAATAATTTTATTTCAAACGATAATAGTAAATTTAATGATAACATTATAATTTTTAATGATAACAATAATACATGTAATAATCTTAAAAGAGTTGGTGATTTCATCTGCAAATTTTGCAATAAACCATATCGTTATTTTGGTGCGTTAGAAAAACATATTATTAAAGAACATAATAACTTAGTTAATTTAGATATTTCGCTTAATCTTAACGCTACTTCAAATTCGATTAATAACACAAGATCTTATATTACTGATGATTCTTCTTATTTATCTCAAGTCTTATCTCAAAATTCAATTAATCAAAATTATAATCGAAATTTAAAAATTGATAACGATTTTACATTAAATTCTAAAAATGATATCCATTATTCACAAAATTTTATGAATTCAATAAACGATAATGATGACGATGATGTAATAATTAAAGGGTTTAATATTGAAATTTGCCGTTATGATCTCACAACCTTAAACTTTAATGAAAATACACAAATTGGTAATGAATTAAATGACAACATTATTGATTTCTATTTAAATATGTTATGTTATTTTCAAAAAAATAAAAAAATATTCTCAATTTCTTCTATTATTTTTGAAAAATATTTAAAAAAGAAACAGGTTGAAACTCTTAAAAAATGGCATTCAAAGATCAATTTATTCAATTTTAGTTTTTTATTTGCTCCAATATGTGATAAAAAACATTGGATGTTATTTTGCATTAACGTTGATCAAAAAATAATAGTATTCATGAATTCACTTAATACTTTTATAAACAATAGATTAATTGTAACCTATTTTGATTGTCTAAAAACACTTCTAGATTCAAATGCTAAACATAATAATATCGAAATAAATTTAAATGAATGGAAATTTTCTAGTTTAAAAAATTTGCCACAACAAACGAATGATTTTGACTGTGGCGTTTTTATTTGTATGTTTGCTCGTTATATTTGCTTTGATTATAGAATCGATTTTAGTCAAAATGATATGATAACGTTTAGGCAAATAATTGCACGTGAGTTAATTAAATTTGAATTAGAAGATTTTGATAAAATACAATTAGTTCCAGAAATCTCTTTCTGGGCATGACTAGATAAGACGTATTACTGTCCAGTTTGCTATAACACTTTTAAATACCATAACAGACCATATTTTAATCATCTAATTAACGAACACAGTATTGACTTATATAATATTAATGATAACTTAACAAATTCAAACGCAATTACTCCAAAATTTAAAAAGAAATCAAATACTGCTATATACAACAATAACAATTCTTTAAATATACCTGATTATATTAAATCTATTATTAAACTAATTAAACAAGATAATAACTTTTCAATATTACATTTAAATGTCAACTCACTAAATCGAAAAAGAAATGAAATATTTAACATATTAGATCAGCGTATTGCTGATGTTTTAATGCTCAATGAAACAAAATTAGATTCAATTATCCACCCAATTTCCAGATTCAAACACAAATACTATATTATGTTGCGTAATGATAGAAATAGTCATGGTGGTGGAAATGTTATTTATATAAAAAAAGAATACAAAATTTCGAGATCAATGAATTTAAAAAACATAGAAGCAATTTATTTTCAACTAAAATATGATAAAAATTTCTATAACTATTTATCATGTTATAGAAGTCCGAGTTTTAATGAAGATATTTTTTTAAACGAACTTGAAGATTTTATTTTCACTATCAACTTAAACGAGCCACTGTTTATAATCGGTGATTTAAATTTTGATTTACTAGATAGACAATGTAAATTATATGATTTTATAAATAGCTATGAGATGTTCAATTTTGTAAACAAGCCAACACGATTAAGTAATAATTATTATTCCACCGAATCTGAATTTAAATGTAGAGAGAGTTTAATCGATATTGTTCTTCATAATCAAAATCTAGTCCTTAAAACTGAAGTTATTGATTCAAATTTAAGCGATCATTGTTTTGTTTTATCTAAAATAAATATCAAGCAGTCCAAGCTCGAACCTACTTATATAAGAATGCGGAATCTAAATGAAACAAATATGATAAAAATAATAGAGTTAATCGAATTATCTAATTTTATTCAATATACTTCAATTAAAAATGTTAATGAAAGATGGCTTGCCATTCGTAATAATATTTTGAACATAATTGATTCGGTTTCTCCTGAAAAATTAATATCATCTAATAATGTCCGTAGTAGTATTCAACCTTGGTTTGATGATGAACTTAATGAAGCAAAAATTGAGCGTGATACAGCTTATTCAAATTATAAAACTGTTCAGCAAAAATCAACTTATGATGAATTTTTATATTGGAAAAAATACTTCAATGATTTAAATAGTGTAAAAATGATTGCATATTTTAAAGATAAACAAATGAATGACTTTTGCAATACTAAAAAGTTTTGGGAATTTTACTCATCGACATATTCAATCAAATCAGATAAAAATAATTCAATTGAACCAAATTTTATTTCTAACAACAATGAGTCGGCTACTGATCCTGAATCAATCGGGAATATGTTTAATATATTTTTTACATCGATTGAATCAAATTCTAATATATCAAATGATGACTGTTTTATATTTAACGATGATCATTTCAATAATAATATTAAGTTCAATGAAAAAATTTTTAAAGAAAAATTTTTTTTCAAAACAACTAGTACAAGTGAAGTTGAAATAATTTTAAATGAACTATCAGCGACAAGCAGTGCTGGTTGTTGTGGTATCCCAACAAAAATATTAAAAGCAACATCACAGAAAATTTTACCAATATTAACTGGCTTAATTAATGACTGCATTTTATCTAATAAGATACCAACTGATTGGAAAACCGCAATAGTCACTCCATTGTTCAAAAACAAAGGATCGATTGAAGATATAAATAATTATCGTGGCATCTCTGTCTTGCCACCGATCGCTAAAGTTTTTGAACGAATAATTGTGAACCAAATGGTAAATTATTTATTTAAAAATAACTTATTTTTTGATGGCCAATTTGGCTTTCGACCATTTCATTCATGTGAGGCTGCTTTGCATTATATTATCAGTCAAATGAACCGAGTGTTAAGTATGAGAAAAATTGGACTCTTTTTATTCATCGATTTTAAAAAGCATTTGATCTTGTTGATTCAAGATTATTGCTTCATAAAATGAAACATTACGGTTTTAGTATTGATGCTATTAGTCTAATTAGTAACTATTTTATTAATCGCTTTCAAGCAGTCAAATTCAAACATCATATATCTGAGCAGCGTCCAGTAAAACTAGGTGTTGGACAGGGAACTTGCTGTGGTCCGATCTTTTCCTATTATTCATAAATGATTTGCCATGGTATGTATCAATTTTTAAGTCACTGCTGTTCGCAGACGATACAACATTGTCAATTGAAGCAGATAGTTATACTGAAGTTTTTAATAAGTTTATTCTTGGTATGGATGAACTAAGTAATTGGTGTAAATTTAATAAAATGGACATAAACTGGGACAAAACAAAGATCATGATAATTACAAACAAACAAAATGTTATCATACCAGAAAAGATAAGTTATTTTAATTCAGCTATTGAAGTTGTTAATAATTTTACTCTTTTAGGTGTCAATATCGATAGTAAACTAAACTTTGAAAATAATGTTTCTATTATTCGAGCTAAAATTAATAAACGTCTCTTTTCTATTAGTAAATTATTTTTCCTGGCTAAATCTGTAAAAATTCAATTTTTCAAGAGTTTTATTCTTCCTATCTTTGACTATTGTCTATCTTTATCTATTTACTATTCTAAAAAAGCGATTCAAAAAATATTTAATTGTTATAATCTATGTTTAAATAAATTATTTAATTTCAAAGAAATTATTGATTATAGGTCTTATGATCAATTTAATAAGCTTAATACTCAACTTGAAATTAAATTCGGCCTTTCCTGTTTTCTTCATCGTATTCTTATTAAACTTATGCTTTTTTCACACAAAATCATTAATAATCCTATGGCTCCTAAACTTCTCAAAGAACAATTAATATTCAATTATAGCTTGAATAAAAAATACGATTTTCGTAATGCAAGTGATTTGAAAGAGCCTTCAGTATCAAAATTTAATTACTTTGGTGAAAACACTTATGATCATTTTTTTTCTAGATTTATAAATTATATATATATTCATCATTTTGATTTAAATTATAATATGTTTGAAATTTGGGCGAAAAATAATGTTAATATTTTTTTCCCAATTTTTATTGATAAATTTTCACAATTTAATTATTTAGATTGTAATTTTGAATAATACTAGTAAAAATATTTTAAATAATTTAATATAATAAACACATTTTTATTTATTCTTTAAAATTAAATAATTAAAAATTTTTATTTTATATATTTTATGATTATGACTATTTATTTTTTTTTTACTTTTTATACTTATCAATATTTATTTACTCAATAAATGCTATTGACCGACTTGAATTTTATTCGAGTTCGCGTATGTCTTTAAGACACAGCTGTGGTCAATTGGAAACAAAAACTTAAAAAAAAATTAGAGAAGTGTGGTAAATTTTCTATTAAGAAAAGAGCTTATTAATAAAACATATTGCATAAAATTAAAATTTTCCCAAGCTAAATAAACCTATAAATAAACATGATTATATACAAAATTATAATCAATTATTATCAAAAGAGTAAAAAATGCTTACAAGATTAATTAATACATTATTGTTGACTTGCTTTTTAAATTTTGTATCCGTTCATGCAGAATTACCTAAAATAACTGTTCTTACTGGTCCTGGGTTCGGCTGGGACTACTTGAAAGACACTAGTGCTTATCCAATTTTCGATTTTACTTATAATGAAAACAGAACTACAAATGATGGGAAATACAGAATACCTGATTGTGTTGTTGCTGAAGATATAAAAGAGACAAACTACCAACAAGACAGTGAAGATATTCAAACTGCAAGCACTTTTGTTAGCAAGACATCTTCATATAATAGTGAATTTACTCGTAGATTTTGTCGTGGAGGTACTTTAATTATATTTTACAATCTAAACTTTATTCTTTTTTAAAATTATATTTTAATTACAAGGCACATATTCGAGCGAATATCAAAAGTTGTACGAAGAACAAAGAAACACTAGAACAGGTATTTTATTTAAAAATTTTCTAGTTTTGATGATTTCAATTTTGAATAATTAAAGTTACAACAACTACAAAATATGTAACCAAAAAGTATTCTTTGATTATAAGTTCTAGATGTCCATTAAATTCAAACTTTAAAAAATGGATCGATGAAATTAGACAAGCTTATGAAAGTGGTAATTCTTATCTAGCCAGAACTTTGTCTCAGTATCTAATAAAAGAGTATGGAAGTCATTACGTTCAAAAAGCTGTCATCGGTGGAATGATTTATATGGATGATTACATCTCTTATAATTTTTGGAAACAACATCGTTCAACTACGTCGATCCAAAAATGGTCATCATATAAATTTTCTTGGTTCTTCAAATATACCGGCGCCGGCTCAACTTCAACTACAACCAGTGATTATTCTTCGTATACTACTAATGTAAAAAAAACAAAAGTTGATTCAATTGGTGGCAACTATTTGCCTGGTATGAGCCTTACTGATTGGGTCAAAACCTTAGATAATAATTTAGTATCGATTGATAGAAGTTTTGATTTAATAGCAAATACAATCTCAACCTCTAATTTTCCGCAAATGAGCATTTCTACTTTATACACAATTAGAAATTATTTAGACAAATCTTTTAACCGCTTCGTAACAGTTAATACTAGATCAGGTTGTGTTGAAATGGATTCAATAAACTACAGTCCAATAGCTAACTTTGACCCCGAAGATTCAAATAACTGTAAAGAGCAGAGACCTTTTGGCGGCGTATTTGCATCGTCTTTTACTTGTGCACAATCAACTGGTGGTGTTTGTTCGGCATTACAATACGCTTGTCAAGAGTTGCACTTTACTTTAAGAGACCGAAAGTGTCCACCAGGGTTTACAGCTAAAACAGGATTTTTGGTCAGCAATCCTTGGCTTAATTTGACTGAATGTTTTTCAACTGGTACAATTCAAAACGGTAATATTCTGTTTGGTGGTATTTATTCTGCGACTCAAATAAATCCAGTTACTGGTACGAAATCTTGTCCTGAATATTTTACAGCTCAAAGTTTATTGGACTGCAATAAAAATGTAATTTGTTTAAGCACTAACTTTCAGCGTGATATCGAAAAAGCTGTACCTTTTGGTGGCTTTATTTCATCTTGTTTGCCACAACTCCAAGATTCTTGTCCCGAAGGCTTTGTTAAATATTTTATAAATTCTTACAAAGGTTGTGATCTATCTTATTGTACTAAGATAAAAAATTATAACCTACCACAAATTGTTTATCCAGAACCCGAAGCTAAACTTACAGAAAATGATCAAGAAATAATCAACAAATTATTAGATTTGAATAAAAAATTATAATTTTGACTATTAAATATGTGATAAAATAAATTTAAAAAAAAAATTTTTTTCAATTTTAAAAATAATTTTTATTTTATAAATTACAATTTTAACTAAGCTTTTAATTAATTAGTTAGACCATTAATAATATTAAAACAATTTTGTTTTTAATATTTAAATCTATTTATCTTCCAAATCTTGTGGTATATCAGCTAAATTCCACATTTTGCATTTGTTAAAAGGAAACCAATCGATTCCAAAATAAGGCTCACAGCATACATTCCCTAAAAATAAATCTTGACTATATGGATATAGTTGTTTAGATCCAGTACCAGTACTGTATCTTAAATAAACATTAATTCCATCAGGTTTAAAAGCATTGTTTTTATATAAAAAACATGCTTTTCTAGCGGTGACAAAATTTGAAAATATATCAATATCTAAAACTGATAAATCAGTATTTTGAATTTGTGTATTATTCAAAAAAATGCCAGCTGCTATTTTACAATCATCGATGCATTCTTTTAGTTCATCTTGACAATAATAGCTCATGGTTCTGTTTGGTAATAAATAATTAATATTTTTATGAAATTTGATTGTTGTTCTATTGGTGACAATTGTTTTATAATAAACATCACAGTTACAAGTACGCTTACAACAAATATTTCCCAATCGGATATCTTTATGCCAATATTTTTCACTTGGACCAGAAAAAATTTTTACTTTAATATCAAAACCTGGACTATTAACCGTCTGATTTAAATTCAAACACATTTTATCCGAGTTATTTCTATTTTCAATTATATCAAAACTATTTTCTGAAAATTTAGATGTTATATTATAACTAATATAATCAGAAACAAAATTTCTACAATCGTTTTCACATTGATTTATGTAATCGATCGAATCACATTCAAAAGACCGCTTAAAAGAATACAATCTTAGTATAGAATCTGTTAGATCAATTATTTGTCGAGACAAGTTTGAACCATTTCGTTCAGAATATTCTATTTTGCATTCACAATGCCTACAACAGATATTAGAAGAAATAGTTTGTTGGTTTGAAGTGCAACCTCTTAAATCCCAATCAAAATAAATTCTAATACCATCTTTATACACTGAACGATTTGGTGCTACTGTTTCACATATGTTTTCTCTGGCTAGCTCAGTGACTAGATTTGTAGATCCTCCAGTTGAATTTCTAATTTGTTCAGCGCACCAATCTACGCATTTGTAATCACAAAAATCCAATCGGTCTTGAACATTTTTCAAATATCGTCTAGTCAAATTCGAAAATTGATATGATCCAATCGAATATTTTTGCAAACATTCACAATCTCTTTGTTGTTGACCAAAGATTGGATAAATTTTTATCAAAATTAAGGCTAAGAGTTTAAGAATTCTTTTAATCATTTTTTTTATTTTTAAATAAAATTTTAATAGTTTATATCTTTAAAAAAATTGCACATGTTAAATTTTTTTTTGATTAAATCTTAAAAAAAAATTTTTTTAAAACAAAAATATATAAAATTTAAAATGCTAAAAATTTATCTGATTTTATTAAGCTTAATACTGTTTCCAAATTTGTGTTTATCTAACTGTGTTATTACTTTAGATCTGGCTATAATAGTTGATGTATCTAATTCTATAGGAAGAAATTATTTTGAGGAAGTGATAGAATCTTTAGTCAAAATAGTAGATAGAATAAATGAAAGACATAATGTTTCAGTAAACTTGATTCGATATTCAACTACACCGAATTTAATAAATGGATTTATTTTTAACGAAAATTCTAAAGATATATTTATAGATAAAATAAAAAGAACTGTTCTTTACACTGGTGCTCAAACACAAACAGCAATCGCTTTAAGATATACAAAAACGATATTCAACAGATCCTTAGATCCATTAGCGTCGAGAATTGCATTACTTTTTTCCGATGGCCTTATTGGACAAGGTGCTTACAACTTTGAAGCTGAGGCTCGTGATTTGAAAGCAGCTAATGTGGAAATAATTTCTATAGCTGTGTCAAATCAAATAAATTATACCAATCTTAAATTGATCGCTTCTTCTCAAACCCAAGAACATAATTTGGATTTCAAAGACTATAGAAAATTATTTGAAATAATAAATACAAAAACACTACGAAATTGTAACAAAAATGGTTTTAGATTTTTAAAAAATTATGAAAATGATTAAAAAATAGTTTTTTTTTTAAATTTAAATTTCTTTATTAAAAAAATTTAAAAAAAAATTTTAATATTATTTGGCGTCCGTTTGATCACATCTATTTAAACCTACATATTGACTAAGTGTTCTTATGCAGCATATTCTACCAATATGAATATCTTCTTGAAAAGGAAAATATTCATTATTTGTAGAATATCTCAAATACATATTAGTTCCTATTGTATCTCCTAATGGACTACGGTCAATCAAACGACAAATGTATCTTTTATACTCGTTTATTCTAAACACATCTAAATCAACAGTAGTTTTATTTTGATTGTATTGCTCAATCGGATTTATTAATTGAAACGCTTGTTTTCTACAAAAACTCATACAATCACTCAACTCATTTGAACATTCATAACCCAAATTTAAGCTATCTGTCGGTAGTATTTCTAATGCTGGCTTAGAATTATTTCCAAAAAAACCATCTTTAAAAACATATTCACATTTACACTTTCTTTTACAACATACACGACCCAAAGACACATAACTATTGTTAAAACCTTGACCTGCATCTACCTCAGCATATACATCCATACCTGGTTTTAGAATAGATTCATTTATTGTACTACATACTCTAGTTGATGCATAATCATCGCCAAAAATATTCAAGTTCAAAATTTTCCTATTGTCTACAATATCTCTTATTTTTGGATTATTGAAATAGTTACTCAACTCATACACACAATCTTTTTTGCATGCATACACTTCGTCAAGATTACAATCATAAGATATTTGGCTTGAAGGTACCAAATCTTTGAATTGCTTTAAGCCGATAAAAGCTTGATTCATTTCAATCGCTTTTTGTCCGATTAAATTGCAATTACATTTCCGGTTACAGCAAACATCTTGAATGATTGGCTCGTTACCACTTCTACAAGTATCATATTTCCAAGAGGCCCAAACTTTTATTCCACTTGATAAAGGCGAATATGGAGAAATTAATTGACATACTCTTTCTTTTGCCGAATTAGTTACTATTTCTTCCCGTCCTCCTAAAACTCTACGCACTGAATTTAAGCATTTTATAGCGCAGTCTAAATTGTCACAACCTATGTTATAACCACAATCATCATAACTAGGTAAATCAAATAACTTTTTATTATATGGAGGCTCATTGCCTATTGAATATGTTATTTTACATTCACATGTTCTCTTTGTTTGAAATGTAGGACACAAGCAGAAAATTGTTGGAAGAAAAAATAGTAAAACTAAATATTGGATCATTTTACTTTGTTTTAAAAATAAAATTGTGATTCCTAGTTAAATTTACAAGTTTTGAGATTTAGACACATGTCGAATTTTTGTTGATTAGAAAATTTTATCAATAATTTTAAATTTAGAAAAAAGAAACCATTTACTTTGTAAGTTAATAAAAACATAATTTTTAAATGATATAATTAAATTTTTTTCCTATATTTAATACTTCTCTTTGAAGCTTTAATTATTCTAAATTAACTCCAAATGTTCTTTTTTCTTGAAACTTGAACATATATATTTGAATTTTATTTTAAAACATTTTGTTTTTTATTAAAAATGATATTGAAATTAATATTAATATTTATTCTAAAGATAAAATTTGTGTTCAACTCGGTTTGGCTTTAAATTTAATTCAATTTAAAACAAAAATTTTTTTTGACTAATAATAATTAAAATGTTTTTAGTCTCAGCCTAGTCTTTGTTCGAGTTTGAAGGATTCAAATTCGATAACTACTTTTTTTGGGTTTTTTAAATTTTTTCATTTTAAAATTTTTAAATTTATATTTAATAAATAAATGAAATTTTAAAAGAGACAATCTTAATGTGACTGGATCACAACAAAATGCTTATATTTTATATGCTGATGATAATCTGCAAATGGCAGTAAAGTATAGAGACTGTGAGCAAGATAATAAATGCCATTGTGGTTTTTACATTAAACTTGATGGGAAGATATCTCAATACGCTTTTATAGATTACTGTGATAAAAATGAATTAACTAAATTTAGACTAAAATACTATGAACCTGATACTAAATTATTATCAAATATTGATTGTTCAAATACTATTGTAGATGAATCAAATGATCAAGAATGGAATAATATTCAAACAAATTTTGATTTTCTTAAATGTGCTCAAATTGAGAATACACAAAATTATTTTGTAATTGAATTTTTAAAATTAAAAATAAGCCTTTTAAATTCATGTTTAGAAATTTATGCTTCTTTAAGCTTTACTTAAACGACTTTTTGATATATTTTGATTTAGCTGATAATACTAAAATCGGAGAAATACGCATTCAAACTAGTCAAGAATTAAATAATAATAGTAGTGTTATCAATGGTTTATGTAATTTGGAATATGATAACAATAATCAAGTTTCATTAGAAGATTGGAAGTAATAAATTAAATAAATTTTTTAACTTAAAATTTAATTTATATTAAATTTTAAAAACAGTAACCAAAGCTTGATTGATAATGAGCTAGTAAATTCAGAATTAGATTTATCAGTAATATTAATTTAGTTTAAATTTTACTACTATTTGAAAAAATTCTAATTTAATTTTTCAAAGTTAATTGAAAAAGAATGTATATTAGAGAATAATTATGAAAAAGTTGAAACATTCAATGGGTAAAAATAAATCTAAACTGATCCCAAGTTTATTTTAAAATTTTAAAAATTTTAGTTTTGCTTTGAATAAAACTGAAATCACAGATTTAAATGCTAATTATATATTATACCAAAGTGCTAACAAAGATGTCATGGTTTGTGTTTCTCTTTTTATACTTTATTGTAACATTTAAAATAAGATTATAAAATTTTAATTATTCAAAAGGTAACTACAAAATATGAAAAATGTAATAAATCCAAAACAGGAATTTGTAATTGCGCAATTTATTTACGTGTAGATGATGCTTCACCAAGATACGCATTCATAGATATTTGTCTTACAAATTCTACTGTATATAAAGATTTCAAATATTTTGATAACACTCAAATCAGAGATTTAAAGAAAGGCATTTTCCAATTAATAAATTGTAATTCAACTATTTCAAATGAAAATGATGATCTTGAATGGAATAAAATACCAGAAACGAAACGATTTTTCAAATGTGCAAAATTAGAATCATCTAATTTTGAAACATACATCGTAATTTTTAAATTTAAATTATTATTTCTACTTACAGACAAAACTTTTAATAGATAAAAGAAACATATTCTTCATCGAAAAATCTTAAAATAAGAGTTGATTTAGATATGGATCAAAATAAAGTTTATCATTTTGAAAATGTAATTGTATCAAAAATGTACGATTCATCTGATCAAAACTTTGGTTTATGTGGTAAATTATTTAATTAAAATTATCAATTTTCAGTTATTTCATCTTAAGCTTGTCTTCAAAAGGAAATTTACAAAATTCTAGTAATTGCGCTTTTTTATTAAACCCTAGCCAAAATATTTGTACTTCTTTTGATTGGGAAAATTGGAAGTAATTTAAAAAAATACATTAGTTAAATTCAATATGGTTTGATTTATATATTTTATAATAAGATTGAATTCTTCTATTATTGATTGGAAATTAAATTTGGATGTAATTACTAAAAATTATTAACAGAATTAGAGTTGTTATGAATTTTTTTTTATTTTTCTTGATAAATTAAAAGGGCTATGTTACAGAACATGAATGCAATCTATTCAATTATGAAAACTCAATCAAAGTTTATAATGGGTAAATATTTTGGCAAAAAAAACAATTTAGATCAAAATTATAAAAAAATTAATTTAAAAGAGAATTTATGAAAAACAAATTTTTAACAGATAGAAAAAAAAATTTAGTTTTATTTGATTATAAGCAACAATTAATTGTTAGAATACATTAAAAAAATTTATTTTGTATTTATTTTAATAAAATATTTTAAAGGTGACATCAAAATTCAGATATTGTAAGTCAACTTTGAAAAAGATTCAATATTGTACATGTGGTCTTTACTTGAGTGTTAATCAAGGAACTAGCTCTGATGTTGCTTTTGTTGATTTTTGTGAATCTGATGATGCTTTTTCGAAATTCAGTTATTATAATTCGACTTTGTATAACAATAATAGATATTTAGATTTAAACTGTTCAACAACAATATTAAACCAAGATAACGATGATGATTGGAATTTGGTTCCAACAAGCTTTAATTATTTTAAATGCGCTAAAATTCAATCTGCGTTTTGCGAAACATATGCAGTAATTAAAATTACTTTAGAAATTAGTAATATAAATTAATTCAATTTCTAAAAACTTGTTTTTAGATCAGAACAGTTAATTTACCATTTAATATTAAACTAAAAACTGATTTAAAATGTGAAACTTCATCAAGCAAAGATCCTTTAGCCGAAATAATAATAAATCCACCTTTAAAAAGTGAAACTTTATCCGAAGGTATTTGTGGTAAATGGAGCAACAATGGAATTATTGAATGCAACCATATAAACAAAAATGGTTAGTTGTTTTTTTTAAGATAAGATAATATTTACTTAAATCAAAGTAAATAAATTTAATTTAAAGGAGAATGTGTAAAAAACAGCAATATTGAAGAAATAATAATCAAATCGGAGTAATTGATAAACTAATTTTTTAATTTTAACTAGATTTAAAAAAAATTTTGTTTTTAAAATAAAGCTTAGAAAATTACGATAATTTATCACTAATTGTTACAGGTGATTTTAACTTAACTGTAATTACTGGTCAAACTGAGGATGTAATTAAGTTTTTACAAAACCAATTGATTTTTTTATACAAAAATAGTTTTTTTTATTAGTTATTTTCGGAGAACAGAGTATGTTATTCAAGAAATGATCCGCATATGAAATCAATCATGAATAGGTTTTATTTATTATTTATTATATTACTATTTTTTGTTTTTTTAAAACTAGTAAGCTTTTTGAAAAATTTTTAAGACGTTATGA
This sequence comes from Brachionus angularis, assembly GCA_021432725.1. Classification (NCBI taxonomy): domain Eukaryota; kingdom Metazoa; phylum Rotifera; class Eurotatoria; order Ploima; family Brachionidae; genus Brachionus; species Brachionus angularis. Next base: position 1,385,887 of record JAJVDD010000001.1, on the reverse strand, counting down.
ATTTCAACAAACAGGAGGCTATGTTCTTTACGATATGGGACCAGAGTTATGGGTATTTAAAACTTTAACTATCAGTATTTTGATTTAATCAAAATAATACCTTGATTAAATTAAAGATAACTGCGTTTTACACACCATGCTATGGTGGTAGTCCAAGATGTAATTGTGCCATTTTCATCTCACATGATTTTGATGAGCCTAAATCTGCTTTTATTGATTTATGCAACGCTTATAATCAAAGCTCATTTAATTTCGGCTTTGAAGGAAATTATTATCCTAGGCAAAATTGTAGACAGTATAATTTCAATTAATGAATAATTTGTATGAAATAAAAATAAAATAAAAAAAAAAAGAATATCCAATCGTCAAGATGTATTTAAAGAACAATTTTGGAAGAATAATTCTAGATTTGCACCAAATAATTTTGATTGTGCCAAAACAAGCTCATTGGCAACTCTAGCTGGAACATATTTTGTATTTTAAAACATTTAGCTTAAGCCTAATGTAATTTAATATAATTTTTTTTTTTAATTTTAGTACAGATATAAAGATCCTAGTGGTGATAAATTATTGGATGTGCTAGTTGAACTGATAATTTCAAGAGAAGATTTAATCGATTATGTTTACGTCTATCCTTCGAAATATTCTTTTTCTCAATTAAACCAGAAACCAATCACTGGAGGTCTTTGTGGTCAATGGGTTAAAGGAAATTTCCTTCCAAACAAAAAAGATTGTGATTTATTTAGATATAATAGTACAAAATCTGATATTGATTGTGTTCCAGTTGGAAGTGAACAAACTTCTCAAAATATTAACTATTGGAAGTATTTAAATAATTTAAAAAAATTAATTAAATATAAATAAAAATAAATGAAAAATAATTCTCAAAAGAATAGAAAATTTTTATCCAGAATTGAGAAAAAATGTTAAAAAAGTATCAAAAAATAAAAATATGAAAGTTAACGATAAGGTTATAGAAATTCAAAAAGGACTCAAAATGTACGAATCTAAAAATGTAAATGATTTATTTAAATTAAATAAATTTTAATTTTTTGAAACTAAAAACAAAAATAGTTGAATCAACAAGAAGCTATAAGAATATGTCAACAAAAACTCAATTTTGCTAATACTAGAATCGTATTAAAAGAAAGCTTTGATAGACAAATAGACGAACTTATTGACATTTGCGTTAAAGACTTGATGGTACAGTTATTTTTAAAAAGCATATTTAGAAAATTATTTCAAAATTTAAACAAAAAAAGGCTACTGGTCAAGAGATGTGGGCAGATAAACATGCAGATATATTAAAAGACGATTTTATAGAAAAAATGTTAAAAGATAGGAATAATTTCGATCAAAAAGGAATCCTTAAAGACGAAGCCATTAGAGCATATGGAATCGAGTGTCCAAATAAATGTAGCTCAAATGGAGTTTGCTTAAAAAGTATAAATTTAAATTTAAAAAAGAAAAATTATCTAAATATCTAAAATTAATTACTAGATCCAAATTGTAAATTTGGTGAAACTTGTGATTATGTTGGTAAGTATATTTTTGTGCTTTTATTTTTTTAAACTCAATACTGAATTGAATATTATAATTTTAAAGTAAGATGCAAATGTATTGATAATTATGGCTCAAATGATTGCAGTGTTAGATTAACAAGATCACCAGAGTTTCGAGTTGCCGAAAACTGCTGTGATACTTCATCTATGACTTGTTCCAAATTTACTCTTATTGGACCAAACTTTTCTAATAACAACACAATCTATTACAGATTAGAATTAGACTTTAAAAATGAGAATGTTTTGAATTTTTTTTTTTTTTATATTTTAAAATTTGATTTTATTGATAAAAATTGTTTTTGATTAGAATCAAGCTATATATTTTGAAGGTGAAACTAAAACCACTGATTCAACAAGAATTCAGCTGGACTATCCTTTTGGCTTTTTGACTGATATTAAGAAAAGTCAGGCAATTTTAAGAATAGGTTTAAATTATGGTAAATCGGATTATTATTGGCAAAATGTTACATTTTATGATTCTGCATGTAGAACTTGTAAAAACGGAATAATCGATCAACAACCTGTAACTAAGAATTTTATATATATTTAATTTTTATAAATTAAATTGACTTTTTCTTATCTTATTATGATAGTTACCTGGAACTTGTTTCTCTAAATTCACTGGAAAATGTAGTTCTTTGGTAAAAAAAAATTTATTTTTTAAAATAATTCAACTTAAATAATGGTTTTTAATTAGAAAAATAATGAATGTTTTGAGGCAAGCCCATGTACAGGAGGTTTTGATTTAGCTGTTTTAATTCAAAGCTCAAAACAAGCTACAGAAGAAGAATTCGATATGGAAAAAAATGCAATATCTGAATTAATCGGAAGTCTTAATCTTGGCTTAGATAAAATTCATGTTAGCTATTTATATTATTCTAAAAGAACAAGAAGAATGACTTCTTTTAATAAACGCGAACAAGCGAATAGGAAATCTTTTTTTATTGAAAAAGTTCAACAAGTTCCGTATATTCCATTTTATGAAACACCACTGGGTCTAGCTCTTTCTCAAGCCAATCAATTAGTATTTAATTTAAAAAGAGACACACTAGTACCAAGAGTTGTATTAATATTCAATGATGGTACAAGTAATGAACCTTTGAGTTATATCAAAAATGAAGCTGATACATTAAAGAACAATAATATTGAAATATTTGCAGTATCAATAGGCAGTGGTTCGAGTATTCAGCAATTAAGCTCTATTGTAAGTAATCCAAGTACACATTTATTTAAATCAAGCGATCATGGATCTTTATTTGAAATATTGAATAAAATAAGAGAAAGAGTTTGTTCAGTTAATGCTAAAACCTATTTTGGAAGATTAGAAAAAGTTTTATTAGGCAAAAATGATTATAGATATTTCGAAATAGATGTAACAAATCGTCAATCGGATTTTATTGAAGTCGAAATAGAAGAGCTAAATGGTATCACAAATTTCTTTTATTCTTTCAACGAGAAAAATCCAACTTTTGATAATTCTGAAAAAGTCAATAAAAAGACTAAAGAGAGCAAAAATAATAAAATTCTTAACCAAATTTTAATAATTGTACCTTCTAATGCTAACAAAATTTTCTTCACTATACAAGGTACTGATCAATCAAATGAAGTTACTTTGGTTATCCGAACTATAGATTTTTGAAAAAAAAAATTAATATTTTTATTTGAAATTTAATAAAAATAATTTTAAAAGCATAGTTTTTTTTTTATTTTAAAATCCAAATGAATTTTCATCAAAATAAGAAACATATAAAAATTGATCTTGATCTGAGAATTTCTTATTTTAAAAAGTAAAAATTTAAAAAAATTTTATTTTAAGAAAATAAAAATTTAAAATACTTGGTATAAATCTCCCATAGTTGTCGATAAACTAGGAGTAGTATTATCAACAAGAATAAAAATACTTTGATTTTTATTAAGTTTCATTTGTCGTCTCAAATAAAAGTAAAACATAGACACTGTTCTATTACTAGGGATTATATATTTGAATTTTACCAAATCAGGCAAATCGGCATTTTTATGCTTTTGAACTATTACTGGAACACAGTCTTTATAAATATTTTTAATCCTAATTGCTTCTTCTTGTCGCTCTTCAAATGATTTATTCTCTTTAAAATCAAATTTTAATTTACTCATTTTTCTAAAAAATTATTTTCAAATTAAAAAAAAAAGTTATTTATTTTTTCAAAATTTTTATTTCGATTAAAATAGAAAAATAAATTTAATTATAGGCTCCAAAAACACTCTCCTCTGAGTAAGCAATATACAAAAAATTATCTTTATCAGCATACTTCTGTTCAAATTAGTCATATTTATTATTAATTTAAAAAAAAAAAAAAAACTCTTAGATAAAAAAAAAATTCTAATACTTGATATAAATCAAATATTTGTAAGCTCAAAACTACTATATGTTTATTGACTAGAAAAAATATGGTTTCATTCTGGGCTATCGAAGGCAACCTTTTTCTTAAAATGCATAAAAATTGAGCTACTGTTGAATCTTTTTCGACTAAAAACTTATTTATCTCAAGCTCGGGCAGTTTAGAACTTGGCAATTTCTCGACTATGATCGGCACTCGATCAGGATATTTTTTCCTTACCTTTTCAGACTCTTGAAATCTCTCCTCAAAAGATTTTTCTTCTTTATATTTCCATTTCATTTTGGTATTCTATTTCTATTTTTAATGATTCAAATCACATGAAATATTAATTTTTTTATTCTAAATTAGCTTTTTGAAACAGGTTTTGTTTCTATAGAAACAAAACTATAGTTTTAATTAAAAGTAAAGGCTTTAAAAAATAAAAAAAAAAATAAAAATTAAAATAAAATAAAAATTTAAATTTAACTTGTACGATTATGACTCGCAGTAGACCCAAATACTTCACTCCAAACGAAGTATCTATTCACAATACTAGCAAAGATATATGGGTATCATTTTTGGGAAAAGTCTATGATTTAACTCCATTTATAGAACTCACCACAGGTTATAAATAAAAACTAATCTATAATTAAATTCACAAAAAAAAAAATCAAATTCTTATCTAAAAATAATCTATTTAATAGGAGATCCTTTGTTAAAACCTATTATAGACGCAGCTGGCCAAGATATTTCTCACTGGTTCGATCCTAAAACAAAAGATATCAAAAAGTATGTAGACCCAAACACTGGTTGTTTGCTGTATTACACTCAGCACGGTAGATTTTCAAACGTACCACCATCTTTTCCATCGAGCGATTGGGCCAATGACTTTGGCAAGCCATGGTGGAAAGATGAAAAATACTATATCGGTGTATTGTCTAAAAAGACTAGATTTATCAAAATAATTAACGCTTTGACTCTCCAGAATCAAATTATTGAAGTATGCTCGGAAGAAACCATGAAAGAAATACTCAATCGATATTTGAAATATAATGCTCATGCCGAATCTTATACATGGAAGTACGAGTGTCGAGTGCTAGACATGGACAAAACTCTATCTGAAAATGGCATAGTCGATGACGACCAAGACTTTTATACTCTTAGAATGAGAGATGATCAGTACTTACAATCGGTCATATTGTACTATAATGATGACTTAACCGAAGCTTAATTAAAATAAAAATTATATTTTTTAGTTTTTTATAAAAATTTTATTTAAATAAAATATTTTTATCCAAAAGTAGCTTCTTGTGAATATTGAATATACAAAAATTGGTCTTTATCATTTTCTTCCTTATAAAAAAAAATAAATAAAATAAAACTTAATTCAAAAATTGAAAAATTTTAATCGAATTAAAGCAGATTAATCAAAGAGATTAAGATAAACTAAAAAATTGTGTCTCTCATTAGTACCAGATCCTTAAGTTACCTAACAAATATTGTGATACTATATTAAAGACTATTATTATAGTTATTTGAAAGTTTGACAAATTTTCACTTATAAATAAATGTTTTTGAATATTTTTCAACAAAAATTTGAAAATGTTTTTTATCTTTTGGAATTAGAACATTTTCAACAATATTTACAACATTAAAATTAAATTTTTATATTCTTTTCAATAAAAGCAAGAATTTAAGACTCTTTTAATTTATTTTAAAACCTTACCGAATAAATAGAACCCAGAGTTGAAGTCAATAAAGGCATTTTATTATTAATGAACAAAAACAATGCATTTTCTGAGCTAAGTTCGAGCTTTTTCCTCACCATAAACAACAATTGTCCAACTGTAAGGTCTCTTGGAGCCAAAAACTTGAAACTATTCAATTTTTTTAATTCATCTTCATTCTTCCAAAAAGACTTGTTCTCTATTTTCTCAACAATTATCTTTAATTATTCAATAGAACTTATTAAAAATTAAAAATATCAAAGTATTAAATAATTACAGGCACTCGGTCTGGGTATTTTTCTAAAAGTATAGAAGCTTCTTTAAATCTTTTCTCAAACGGAAATTTATTTTTAAAATCAAATTTCATTTTATGATTTCTATTAATTTTTCAAAATTAAGATTATTTCAAAATTTATTTAACTTTATAAAACAAATCCAAAATAAAAAAAAAAAAAAATTTGGAGAGTTAAAATTGTAAAAATATTTTATTTATTTTAAAAATATATATTCACAAAAGAGGTTTGTATGTTTTTTTATTTTTTTTGTTAAAAGAAGAAGAAGATCATTTTAATTAAAACTTAAAAAAAAAAATTCTAATTCTTATGACCATATACACTCTCTTCACTATAAGCTATGTATAAAAACTTATCTTCATCGGCATGCTCCTTTTAAATTAAAATTAATAATTAAAAACTAAATTATTCGTTAAAAAAGTTAAAATTTAATTTTTAAAAACTTGATAAAGGACTCCTATTGGTGTGGATGCTTGCGGTACTTGGTTATTTACAAAAAAATACAACGCATCTTCGGCTCTTAGTTGAATGCGTTTTCTAATTAGAAAATAGAATTGACCCACAGTCAAGTCTTGAGGACACAAATACTTCTTCTTGTCCAAATCGCCGATTCGTGATTTTGGTGCTTTTTCTACAATTATCTTTAGATTTAAATATTAAAGTTATTAAGTAAACTTTAGCTTTAATTTTTAAAATTAAAATTGACTCTTACTGGCACACGATCTGGATACTTTTTACGAATTCGTTCGCCTTCTTCTCTTCTCTTTTCGAATGATTTTTCTTCTTTAAATTCCCATTTCATTTTTTTAAAACTTTTTTTTTTTTTAAATTTTGTTCTTCTATAAATTTAATTTCAAAATAAAAATTAATAAAAATATGAAGACGAAATTGTTTTGTTTTTCTTTTTTTTCTAATTTTGAAATAAAAATGAGTAAATAAATAAAAAATAAATAAAAAAAAAAAAAAAACTAAATTCGTCGTTTAATTTAATCATAATTTTCAAATAATAAAAATAAAAGAAAAAATTTTAGATTTTGCGCAATTTTTAACATAAAGAAGATTTCTAGTTTAATTTATATAAATTATTATAATATGATTTTAATAATATGTTTCTATAAATTAAAATCAATTTGACATTTGAATTTCATTACTTAAAAAATTTATAATTTGAAATTTTCTTAAAACAAACTTCACATAAATACAATATAATAAACCTAAAATAATAATAATAATAATAATAATATAAATACCTTTATTTTATTAAAGGATGTATTACATAAACAAAACAAATAGAAAATCAATGTTTTAAGGTGTATTATGCTAACAAAAAAAGCAACTTTTATTTTGGCTTTTTGTTTGAAAATAAGAAGAAACAGAGTTAAGTCTATTAAGAAGAATATTGAAACAAAAAAAAAATTAATTTGCCAGTTGCATCTTATTTGCTTAATGCTAAATTATTATTTAGCTGCATATTTACGATTGACACATTTCTATGTGCCAAAATCAATAAACAATTTTGATAGAATTTTTATAATTTTTTTTTACCTAGGAATTTTATTTGAATCTAATTCACTGACTTGTTTTAAAATTTTGAGAACTTAAATTTAAATTTTTATTTTCAATTCAATTATTATTTGAATTGTTTAAAACATTAAACACATACAGTACATTTGTGTAGAACGTTAATATTAAGAATCTAGTCGGTTAAATGAACAAAAATGTTCCTCACAATAAAGTTTTTAAGTTCTCTATATCTTCTTTTATTTTCTCGATAAATAATGGTTGAGGCAAATTAGTTAAGCTAATTTAAAGAAACAATTGATCGGAAAATGTGGTAAAGAGAAACAGAAAAGATCTGTTAAAAGGATTTTAAGACTGTTGTGTTTAAGTGAATATTATTTTATCCTTTATGATAAGCATTTTACATACTACCACTAAAAAATATCTAATCACTAATCAATTTAATTAAAAGATTTATTAATGATAATTTGATTTAAATAAGAAATAGCCTATTTGATTAAATTCATGACTCTTTGACCAATATTTTATTCTGATTCTGATACTGTAAGCAAACATAAATTTCAAATACTACCTCAACAAAGAGCTCAAATAGAAATTTAAAAAAAAAATCTATTTCACATAAGTAATTTTAAGCAAATTTTTCTAACTTTGCTTGGTAATAGATCAGACGGCGTAAATATCAAGGCAATTAAAAATCAAGATAAATTTGAGTTGGAAATAACAGTTTAATATCAAAAATTAAATAATCAAATTGATTCTATCAAGTGTTATACAAATTTTATCATAAGATTCAGATGATTGCAAATCTATTTGATTTAAAATAGTTTAATATAAAATTGGAAAAAATTTTCTAACTGAGAAATCAATTTTTAGAAGCAGATTATGAAGAATTATCTTATTTCGTAGAATTTTGCAAAAAGAAAATTAAACAAATCAAAAGTCATTCAAACTTTGCTAACATAAATTTTAATAAAAATGATTTTTTAATTATTATTAAAATGATTACTATTTTCATTAAAATAAATTTGAAATTTTCCAAATAAAATTTAATTCATTTACTTTAATGATGCTTTAATATTTCAAAATAAGAATAGGAATGAACAATTTCATACTATACATAGAAAAAATAAAATGAACAAATATTCTTTCTAAATATAATTGTAAAAATTTTAAATTCTATTTTTTTCAAATCAAAAAAAAAAATTTAATTAAAAATATCTCCAATAATTAAAAAATTATTACAAGTTGTTTTTGAAGAGACATTTAAATAAACATATCGTAAAATTTAAATTTTTTTAAATTTTATTTTGATTGCTATCGAAAACTTGAGGTAATTAGAAAAAAAAAATAAGTAAAAATTTTCATTCTTGATTTAAATAAATTCATTTCATTTATTTTAACAGTAGTAGTTATGGGCTTTATTGAGTCGTTTAATAGTATATTCGACTTTGTCGATCAGATAGATAAAAATGTAATGTTTAATAGTATCATTGGTTTTATGACGTTCATGTTTATTTGGGAATTTTATTTATCAATTCGACAAGTGCTTAAATTTTAAACATTAAAAAAAATATTATTAATTTTTTAAATAAAATAAAAGTATCGAGTAGAAAAAAACAATAAAGTAGTGCCAAGTGAGCTTAAGGAAGTAATTGATCAGGAAACATTTGATAAATCAAGATTATATGCATTAGACAAGGCTATTTACAACTTTTTCAACAGTTTCTACAGTCAAATTGAGACTTACTTGATTCTCTATTTAGGCGCATTGCCATTTATTTGGAATGCTTGTACCAAACAGTTGAGCTACTTTGAATCAGAATGGTTAAACTCAGAAGTATACTTGAGCCAGAAAAAATTTTTTTTTAAATTTTATTTTTAGAATAGAACATTTCTTTTAAAGATCGCAAAATCAGCTTTGTTTTTGATTTATTTTATTCTTTATAGTCAAATTTCTAATTTACCATGGTCGATTTATTATACATTTGTATTAGAAGAAAAACATGGGTTTAACAAACAAACTTTTGGATTTTTTGTTAAAGATAATATCAAAAAATTGATTGTTATTCTAGTTCTAGTAATACCAATTGTTTCACTACTTCTTTTCATAATTAAAATTGGAGGTGATTATTTCTTCATTTATGCGTGGATTTTTATTACCATAATTACTCTTGTAATAATAATTAATTTCTAAAATCTTAAATTAAATATGAAAATAAGAAAAATTTGTTTTTTTTTAAAGTTTTTCATAACAATTTATGCTGATTATATTGCACCATTGTTTGACAAATATGTTCCACTTCAAGATGGAGAATTAAAAAGCAAAATAGAACAATTGGCCAAGAGTTTAAATTTTCCATTGTATAAATTGTATGTAGTCGAAGGATCAAAACGATCGGCTCACAGCAATGCTTACATGTACGGTTTTTATAAAAATAAAAGAATAGTTCTATTTGATACTTTAATTGAGGGATACAAACCATTGGATCATAAAGAAGAATCAGAAAAAGGAAACTTAAATGAAACCGAGAAACGAAGTAAAGGTTGTAGCATAGAAGAAATATTAGCCGTGTTAGCTCACGAGCTCGGACATTGGAAGTTAAATCACAACATCAAAAATTTAGCCTTGAATCAATTAAATACATTTTTGTATTTTCTAATATTTGCTGCTCTAATGAACCGACAAATTTTTTATTTAGCTTTCGGCTTTGACGAAAAGCCAGTCTTAATCGGTTTGATTGTGATAATTCAATTCCTATTCGCTCCTTACAATGAGTTAATAGGATTTTTGATGACTACTTTGGGTCGTAGGTTCGAATTTCAAGCTGACGAATTTGCCAAAAACTTAAATTACACTCAACACTTAAAATCTTCTCTAATTAAACTCCACAAAGACAATCTATCATTCCCAATCGACGATTGGCTGTATTCGTCTTTTCATTACTCGCATCCACCTCTTCTAGAACGTATCAAAGCTTTGGACAAACCAAAATCTGATTGACTATTAAAATTAAAATAAACATAAATATTTTTGTTTTTAAAATTTTTTATTTGAAAAATTAAAAAAAAATTCTTCTTTATAAAATAATAAATTGGTCTAATAAAATTTTATTTTAAATTTGTGAAAATTTAAATTTAAATTTTTTGAATGTTTTTTATCTTTATCTTAATAACATACTTTATTCAAATTTGATTAAGTTTTAGTAGTTGGTGTTGTCGATTACATTCTAAAAATTATTCTTTAATTGCATTTGTCTTTATTTTAAAATTGTCAATAATTATGAGCCGATTACAATTAACATGAAGTAAATAACATAAAACCAGAATAGAGCTATTAGTAATAACACAAGTGCTACAATAATTTTCTTTAACAATAATAAAGTAAAAGTAATTGAAAAGTGCTGGAAATTTATTAACAAAATATTAGTAAAATTAATTACTATTTTAGAAACTATTTAAAATCGATTTAAAAAGTGAATCCTTTTATATCTTATTCAGGTAATGGAATATGATTTTTACTATTAGAGTTATATTTAAATGTTAATTAAATGTAAGTTTTTTCTAGCTTTTTATTTTAATTTACTTAGCAAAAAAAAAAGAAGCCTTTTTTCTAATTGCTAACTTAAATTTGTTACTCTTAACAATTAATAATAATAGTAACAAAAAGTAATAGTTTATGGGAAGATTAATAGGAATTTTTATTTCAAAATTTATTTTATTATTTTTCTTTTTCTACATTCTATTAATTTATCTTACTTAGCTCTAGCAGCAACTACAATTTTATATTCGTATTTTATTCCTTCATTAAACATTTAACAGTTTATTAATTGTTTTCCTAAAAATCTTACTTGAAATCAAAAGTGATAATTAATAAAGTTGAATAGATGAAAACAAAAAAATAAAAATAACTAAGCTTTGGCTTTTGTCATTTTTTTTTCTCTATTAAACGTGGTTATATCAGCATTTAAAGCACTAATCGTAAATCAATCAAGTTTATTTTAAATTGTTTCCTCATTTATTTTGATCCGGATACTAACAATTAAATAGGTTAAAATATTGTTATTCTTTTCAACATTTTAGAAATTAACAGATTATTAAAAAAATTAAATAAAGTTAGTTTAATTTTAAGAGATTATTTATTTGTTTATTTCAAATAGAGTTTCATTTCAAGGAAAATATAAAGGTAAAGTTTTTTGTTTTTCAAGTTTCAAATTTTTGTTTTAAAATGTCTTAAAAAGTTTAATCTTATTTATATATATATTTATTTATTTTTTCTAGTTACTATGGTTAATTTTTCATAATTTGAAAACTATCTTAAAATTTTAGACATTAATATTTTTAAAATTCAATATATATATATATATATTTTTTTAATTAATCTTATTTAAATTGTAAATTTATTGTTTTTCTTATTTTTTTATTTTTTATTTAATAAATTTATAAAATATTTCTAATAAATTAAATTTGACTTGTTTGCTTTAAAGTTTTTTTTGCTAAGCTTCTTAGTTTAGATTATTGTTTTTCCATAATCAATATTATAATTAAAAGTAAAGAAAAAAATTTTAATTATTTCTTTTTTCTTTTTTTTTATATAAATTTAATAAACAAACATTTAAAACTTGCAACATTTTTTTTTGTTTTGCTAATATTGTGTAAAAAACGAAATAGAAAAAAAAAAAAAATTAATGAATATTAAATAACTATTGTAACTAACGATTGTTTAGAATTTTAATAAATAATTTCAATAAAGAAATAAAATTTATATATTAAATAATAAAAACCCGCATTAGTTTTTTTTTTTATTTTTTATTTTTATTATTTCAATTATTTCTCTTGTTGCTATTCAATATTTAAATACTGTTTAAAACAGGATTCTTATAAAAATAATAATAATAATAATAATAATAATAATATCATTTTTTTCTTTTTCTAAATTTCTTTGACAACAAAATTTATTTGTTTTGTTAAAAAAAAAAAAAGCTTAGCTGAAATAATAATAAGAGCCCCAGGTATAATAAAAAATATCATATTTTTTACTTTGAAAAATTTTTTTTTTTTGATATTATTTTTAATTTAAATAATAAAAAAAAAATTTATTTAAATATTTAGGCAATGAGTAAACGGGATATTAAAACAAAATTAAACATAAACAAACTGAATCGTCTAAACGAAGAAGACGAAAGCAGTTTTATAGATCCGAGTGAGTTGGAAAAAAGCAAAAAAAAATTAGAAGAAGAATTAAAACAATCACTAGCTAGTGACATAGCAAAAGAGTACGAAAAGTTAAGAGGCCAAATAGACCAAGTGTTTCGACTAGTGCCGTACTGTGAGCCGAGTTTTCTGACTCTAATTGACAACAATGATAAGCGATTAGAATTTTTAGAGCAAGTTTTATTAAATCGTTTTGTTTATTCAAACGAGAATGATTTGTTTGATTCTAAATCAGTTAAAATATCATCGGCTGCTTATGGATCGTATTTGTCAAAATCGTTTAATTCTTCTAGTTTTTTAGATCAGTCCGGATCGGATTTAACTGATAAATTGTTAAATTTAAATAATTTAAACTTAAATAATGAATGTTTAAACAAACTTTCAATAAAACGTTTAACTAAATATTTAGAAAAGCCTGGTGAAAATAGAGATAGTTTAGAAGAAGAGCAAGAAGTTGTACAAGAAGATAAAGAAGATGAAGAAGATGAAGAAGAGTTTTCTAATTTTAAATTTAAAAACTCGGATCATTTTAATTTAATGAATAATTTTAAAAAAATAAAATATTTAAATTTAAGCTCAAACAGCTTTAAACATATTCCAATTAAGATTATAAATAAATTTCAAAATTTAGAACTTATCGATTTAAGTGATAATTTATTCGAATCGATAAGTTTGATTAGTTTGCATAAAGTAACTGGCTTAAAAGAGCTTAATTTGAGTAATAATATGCTAAAATGGTTCACTACAACCGAGCGCTTTATGAGTCTTAAAGACCAAGAGCAAGACGAAGAAATCGAAAATATTACAAAACTATCCACTTCGCTTTTCATGAGCTTAGAAAGACTAAATTTATCTAATAACCAACTGATCAGCTCTAATTGTGTTCTAATATCTCAGTTTAAAAATTTAAAATATTTGAATTTATCAAATAATAATATTTTAATAAGCGAAACGCATCAACTTCCGTGGCAACTAATGTCAAATCATTTGTACAATTTAATAGAGTTGGACTTGTCAAAAAATAATAAAACGATTGATACCAATCGAAGCGATACTAAAAATCAACAACATCAAACTGAACTTTTTAAGTCTGGCTTTATTAAGCCTAGATCTGATAGTGTTTTTTCTAATCTATCTTCGAATAATTCACGTCTAAGCATATCACGTGTTTCCAAATCGTTTAATTGTTTATTTAATTTAAAAATACTAGATTTGTCTGAGAATAATTTGGTGAATATACCAAGCGATTTGAAAGATTTAAAATATTTAGAAGAGCTTGTATTAGACAATAATCAAATAGAATTTTTACCTAATGAACTTACCGAGTTGAAGCACTTAAAAGTTTTGTCTTTGAGCAACAACAATTTAACCGAAATAAGCGACAACTTTTTTAGCTATTCTCGTTTTAGAGAAAATTTAATTAAGCTCGATTTAAGCAAAAATAAGCTTAAATACGACTCGTTTTCGTACAAAATCGGTCTCATTGTAAACTTGAAAATTTTAAATTTATCTGAAAATTTTTTCGATCTAATTCCAAACACTTTACCTAAAAACCTCGAAGAGTTGAACATGAACAAAAACAAGCTCAAAGTGCTAATGATTAGGCCGTTATCTCAACAAACCAAAGACGATGATGAAATGCTTATTGCTCTCGATTTATCCGAGCATACAAGTTTAAAACGTGGCGAGAGAAATCAGCATACTAAAAGTGCATCAAGTAGGCGAAAGCTAACAATAAAAAGTATAATAAATGATGCTTATTATGACAAACCAGAGACCGATGAACAAGAAGAAATGGCTTTGCCACATGTGTTTTATTTACGTAATTTGAAAAAGTTATATTTAAGTGGTAATTTAATTCAAGAAATACCTACTGATTTCGGAGTTTTGAACTCTAGTTTAGAAATATTGGACCTAAGCTACAATTCAATAGGTCAAATCGGAATTTCGTTGTGTCGAGGCCTAGGCTCTTTGAAGTTCTTGAATTTGTCCAATAATCGAATTAGAGAAATTAGTGATAAAATAAGAGAACTATCTGAGCTTGACTATTTAAACCTTGGTCATAATAGACTAGCAAGTCTTAACTATGAACTGTGCAACGAACTAAAGAGTCTTAAAGAGCTTTACCTAAATAACAACTATCTAGAACAATTACCATTATTTTTAGTTAATAGTAAAAAAAGTGCTAATCAAGCTGAACGAACTCCTTCGGCTCTGACAAGATCCAACACCCCGCATTCAAACTTAAACTCAGAATTAAGTCTAAATTCAACAAAACAAAAAAAACAATACTGTTTTAATCTTCCTAATTTAACCAAAATTGATCTAAGCTTTAACAAATTTAAATCAAACTTTTCTTTATACACTTCTTTTTGTCTATCAACTAAACTAGTCGAGATTAATTTAAGCTCAAACAAAATAAACTTTTTGGACACAGAACAGTTAATAAGCTCGTCGAATAGTACTGCTAGTCAAAGCCAGATTTTTGGAGATGACGAAAAAGCTAAAAACTTAAGATCAGCTTCTAAAATGAAATTGAATAATTTAAAACAAATCGATTTGTCTAATAATGATTTTTATCTTACTAAAGGTGGATTTGTTAAATTATTATGTAACATTTACAAACTTTGTTCCAACTTGAGCACATTTATTTACGATCAAACTAACGGTGCTAAACTAGGCTCTAATTCGAATCTTACAAGCATGTTTGATGAAGACTATTACTTCGATTTGAATATACAAGAATTAGAAGAAGAAGAAAAAGACTTGGAATTTTATTTAGACTGTTTATACGAGAGATTGGAAATAATCGATTTGTCTAATAATGATTTGAAAAATGTACCAAAATTTTTTTATAAGTTAAAAAACTTAAAACAAATTTTTTTTAATGGTAATTTTTTGAAAAAAATTCCAAACGAGTTTTATGAAATATTGAGCAATAACAATGACGAGAGTGAATTTGAAAAATTGAAAAAAATCCAAGAATTGAGAATAAAAGAAGAACTTAAAAATAAAAAGAAGAAGAATTTGGACATTGAAGATGATTTCGAAGAAGAAGATCAGAAGAAAAAGAAAAAAACAAAATCTAAAAAAAAACCTGTACAAAAAGAAGCTGATTTTGAAGAGTCTAAATTAATTTTATTATCAGCAACAACAGAAACTGAAATAAAATCAGTTCAAAAAGAGCAAAAGTTTTTAGCTGATAGATTAGAAATTTTACATTTAAACAACAATCAGATAGAACATGTGCCACAAAATTTGTTTAGTAAATTTAAATCGTTAAAAGAAATAAAACTTAAAAATAATCCGCTTAAGGATCCACCACAAGAGTCAGTTTGTATTAGCAGCAATTTGTCGAATCGATTAATGCGAAATGAGCCTAAAAGATTCAATTCAAATCAAAATAATCAATTAATCGAGTCTGTTTCTGTTCTCAAACCTTTAAATACTAAAAATACAAATGTTAAGAGTTTACCTAATCTATTCTTTGAGGCTAATGAAAACTTAAAATCATTACAAAGCTACATGATTAAATATAAAACTAGAGAAGGTATTTTTTTATTTACCATTTTCTATTCTTTATTAAGATATTATTTTGGAACTAAGACATGTTATAAACTAGAATTATATAGAAAATATATTAAATTAATTATATACTTTTAATAAAGATATGATGCTGTGTAATATGTTCATGATTATAAAGGATAACATTGATTCAATTGAAACTCTTCAAAAGTTAATGAGAAGATTGAAAATGCCAATGGATCGAGTCAATTATGTTTGCAAAGAAATAAATGACAGCGTGGTGAAGAATTGGTCAAAAATATTTCAAATTGAATATCCTCCAGAACCTGGTAAACTTAGACCAAGTAAAAAAGAGCTTAATAAAAAAATGAATGAATACATACTTAGACTACAAGCGTGGAATTTATTGAACGCTTGGAAGAGCACATTTGGAACTGATGCTCAGTCTGAAGAACTTGTCAGAATATTCAAATTAATGAACTCAAACAAATACGAAAATGAAATATACGAAAAATTAAACTCGTTTAAGTTAACTTCAAATATGTTACGAGTTTGAATGTGAAAAAAAAAATTTAAATAACTTAGTCATAAGAAAAAGAAAAAAAACTACTACCCGGACCAAACCCATAATCTGTATTAATTGCCAATAAATTATCTCGAAGAAATATTCATTTTGATTAGATATAATTTATTTTATAAGAAACATTTTTATATATATTTTTTTTAATAAATAATTTTAAAATGTATTAAGCTTATAATTTTTGTTTGAATTGCTAAAATCAAATAAAGAAATTTTCCAAACAAAATCTAATAAAAACTTGAATCTTATAAATTTTTTAAATTAAGTTCTAAATAAAATTTTGAAAAAAAAATTCGTCCCTAGGTGGATTCGAACCACCAACCTTTCGGTTAACAGCCGAACGCGCTAGCCGGTTGCGCCATAGAGACACTACAGCTATTTTCAAATTTTAAAAAAGTTGACAATAAAAAAATAACAAAAAAATTTAGGCTAAAAAACAATTTCTCAAAATTTAATCAATAAGTCTCTATGGCGCAACCGGCTAGCGCGTTCGGCTGTTAACCGAAAGGTTGGTGGTTCGAATCCACCTAGGGACGAATTTTTTTTTTCTAATTTCTTCATTATTAGATTCAAAAAATGTATAGTACCAATTTGCGAATTGGAGGAGTTTTGTAGAAAAAATTGAATAAGTAATTTTAATTTAGCCTATCAAAAAAAAAATCGTCCCTAGGTGGATTCGAACCACCAACCTTTCGGTTAACAGCCGAACGCGCTAGCCGGTTGCGCCATAGAGACACTGTTTGACAATTAAAATAAAAAGCTATTTTTATTAAAATCTTATTTTGAATTTAATAATCATACATATTATGATTTAAAAAATTAAAATTAATAAAATGTAATTTTAAAAGCTGTTTTGTTATCTTTTATTATAAATATTATATAACTTAGGAAACAAATAATATGTGTGGATCTATTTAGTCATTTAACTAGTTATTTATAGCAAGCTGCGATGGCCGAGTGGTTAAGGCGTCTGACTCGAAATCAGATGGGGTTACCCGCACAGGTTCAAATCCTGTTCGCAGCGAATTAAATTTTTATTTTTAAATAACTAATTTTGAGCAATTAATAAAACACAAATTAAAGAAATTTAATGTTATTTTAATTTACCAATTTATTAACAAACAAAAAACTGAAACATTAGATAACATAATTCCAAAAAATAAGCTTTATTTTTTTTTAATTTATTTAAATTTAAATTAAAATCAAAAATCTAAAATAAAATTATTTAAACATTCCAAATAATCCTTGTTTTTAATAAAATCTTTTAATTCATCTTTTCTTATCCAAACAAAATCTAGTTTATTTGAAGAAGCTAAAAATTCTGCACCAGATTTGTATTGAGCTTTGAAAAAATACTCTTTTTCTACTAAATTTTCATCTTTTTTTGACTTAAAAACTCCAACTGGAGCATTTCCCATAAAATCAACTTCAAATTTATCACTCAAGTTTTTAATATTTCTTTCAGCAGTCTGAGATAAAAAAAAAATTAATTTTAAAAAATAAATTTTTATAAAAAAATATTAATACTTGTCTTAAGGAGTTATCTTTTGATAAATATTCAATTTTTGGCAATTGCCAGCTAGAAGTACTTGGCTCATTGACTAATAAGATTAATTTTTTGTCTAAAATGTAGTCGATATTTTGTAAAAGTTTTTTATCAGCAGCTTTTTTGTTTTGACTATTTTGATCGAAATCTGTGCCTAATTTTCGTTCGGAAAATTTGAACGCTTTCAATTGTTTTATTTGCTTGTCTTCGAAATCAATAGCTGTCTCGATTACAAGCTCTTCATTTTCTGCCGAGTCTAATTTCTTTTTTGAAGCTCGTTCCAAATCTTTCAAGTGTCGTAGTTCATGGTTAGATAACAAACTTCGTCGAATGTTTATTTCGTTTATTAAGTTTGAATATCTTTTTTCCAAATCGTTCATGTCACAAGTAATCACCGGCATTCTTTCAATACATACAGATGCATATAACTTAACTAATTTATTAGTATTTTCCTTCGCCGGAGAAACAACAGTCGAATAAACTTTAAAAGTTTGAGTTTTTAAAATTTTATTAAATTTTAATTTTTTTATTAATAAACAAAATTAACTACATTTTACATATTTTCCTCCGGTGTTTAAAAAAAAACTCAATTTTCGAAACATATCTTAGTTTAATTTAAATTAAAATAAACTTGGTTGAAAAAAAAGTTCAAAAAAAAAAATTCTACTTTATTAGTAGCAGAAAATTTGAGTTTAAAAAATTTGGATAATTTTTTTTTGAAAAAAAATTTATTAAATATAAAAAAAATTTTTCAATTTCAAGTCAATTTGAGATCTTTTAAAAAAATATACAATTTGAGAATGATTATTAAAATCTAATCCAAATTTGCAGCAGTGTCTTCTGTTTGGTTTAAAAAAAAAAATTTTAATTTAATTTTTAGAAATTTTCTTATTGAAATTTTATTTAATTTACTCTTTCCATCGCAAGCAACGAATTTTACGTTGTAAGCAACTATTTTCTCGGCTTGTGTTTCACGAAATTCGATTTGCTTGAATAAAAGTGTCCAGACATTATCACAAAATCTGTAAGTATTCAAAGTGCCTTTAAAGTTGTATCTAGTTTTAACTCTAGTTGCTAAAGCATTGTTTATTGATTTATCGAATTCTTTCAATACTCTGTTTGCCAATCTCTCTGAAATTTGATTTGTCTATTTTACAATAAACTATTTAAAATGGTTGCAAGTGATTTTTATTTCGTTTAAAGGTTTACTTGAATCAAATCGTCCAAGCATTCTTGTAAAGTGTTTCCCAAAGTGGTATTTCTATAAACTTCGTAGTTCATTTTTTTATTTTAATTTTTCAAATTCAATTTCAAAACTAGTTCTATTTTACTAAATTAAAAAACAAAAACAACAATTATATTTTTGTCTAAAATATTTTATATATGAATTAAACAAATTTTTTACTAATTTGAAATTCAAAACAATATTTAGTTTTTCTTATCTTAATTTAAAAAATGTATGCAAAATATTTTCAGTATCTTTAAAATGGTTTATTTTACTCAAGTTTAAATTTGGATTTGATATTGATAAGCATGAAATTTATTAAAATTTAAATTTTTTCTAAAATATATCTTGATCAATTAAAATACTAAGCTCTGATTTGAATGTTAGGTTTATTTTGTATTTCTACTATTTGATCTTCTCATGGTCACAAATAAAAACATTCAAAAAAGCTTAACTATTTTTGAAATTAAAAAAAAAATTGAAAAAATTCTTTGAATTAAAATTTTTCTAACTCGATTTTATCTTGACAACCAGTTCTAAAATGAATGATAAAAAAAACGCAATTAAAAAACTACAAATAGCAGCTCGTACAATAAAATTGAATCCAACATTGGACTTGAAAGAGATAAATTTGGGTTCGCCAAAAGAATATTTAAGGCTTTTTCATTATTTATTCTTAGACTATAGTCCAGCAATAGCTTCGGACATTTTAAATAAACATCAAATGGAATTGAGTAGCAAAAACGATAAACTTTTTATAGATGGAATTTATAAATTGACTCGTGACATGTTTGGTTATGTTCCTAAATTAACCAAAGATCAATTTTTTCAAACTAGTTTTGCTCAAATTAAAGCTCTAATGGCTGCTGAGATAATCGAGTTGGTTCATGAAAAGTATAAGCCTTCTGTCTCTTTATCTGGTGTCACTTCGAGCTCAACTACCAATCGATCAGTTAACCCAGCTACGAAAGTATTGAATGGTTTAAGTGAGAATAATGAAAACATAGACACAATTTCTCCTAAACAAGTCGAAAAAGAGCCTGTTCAAAGAAAAGCTTCTTTTAAAAACACCAATCAACCATCTTTACCAAATCTCGGATCTCAAACGATTGTCAATAAAAGTGTGCTAAAACAAAATTCAAAACAATTTACTGTTTTGAAAGAGCATAATATAAATAATGATTTACAAAAAAGTGACGAAGATTTAATCGAAGAAGATATGAATAAGAAACATGAAACTATTTTAAATAATTTGTTCGATAAAATAGCTAATTTGACTTTTAAATTTGATTCTATATTAACTCGAGTTGAAAATATAGAAAATACTTTGGCTAATTACAAACTAAATGAGAATTTAAACAATCAAAATGAAAACAGAAATAAAAACTATGAGAATATATTAAATCGATTGATTATATTAGAAACTGATTTGATATCAGTAAAGCAAAATTTATACAATAAATCATCAAACGATGTGAATAATATAAGTTTAAGAGAAAACGACCCGAATGATACTACTGCATATGAGACACCGTTTCACTCGTTTTTAAATGTAAGTCCTAAACAAGAAGAGATTAATATATATCCAAAAAAAAGCTCAATTGTGCAAGGCTTGCCTTGTAATATAGAAAATATAATAGCTGACAATTTTCATGATTTGACTATAAATAGCACAGATTCAACACCAACTTTGTCCAATCCAGTCAAAGAGTCGAGATTATCGAATAATTCTGAATCAAAAAATGAACAAGATTTAAATATTTTAAGAGCTAAAGAGCTTGTTAATCGAGCTAATCATTTAAATCAAATTTTATCAAGTAATTTAAAATATTAAATAATAAGAATTTATTTTTTTTGAATTTTTAACTAACTTTTTTTATAAAATTTATTAAATAAAAATTAAATAAAATGTTTTTAATAAAAAAATTAATTTTTTTTTTATTTCTTGGATTGTGTTCTATAACCAGTGTTTAATTTAGCATTATTGTCATATGGATTCGATTGAATCGGCTTCGGCTTTGAAGTCTTTTCAGCTTTCATCTAAATTTTGTAAAAGATATTTCAAATTTTATTCAATTAACATTCTTAAATTAAATAATACTCTTTCTTGATATCTTCGTTCATAATAATCCAATTCTGACTCACCGGGTCTTCTTTGAGATGATAATGCTTCTTGGGTAGGTACTAATTCACCTTTTGAATTTTTCATCATATCAGAATGGGCATATTGTCGCAAAAATGGATGGTCATTGCTGGTTATGGGTTGATTGAAAAATTCATCATCAGGTCTACCTCTACCGGATGGGTCTAATCTTAAATAACCATCTGCTAAAGAACTAAAACCAGTTATACCGCCCATAGCTTTATATGGTACATCTTGTCCCACTGGATGGCCTCGAGCTTCACGCTCGTCTTTGTTTTCTACTAATGTATAATGGGCATGTGTTGGCTCACCACAATCTATTTATAAAAAGCTTAAACTCATAATCTAAAAAATATAATCTAAAATATTTTAGAATACTGCAAGTATAAGAGCTTTTAAAACCAGTGCATTTACAGCCAGCTTTTTTGAAATTTTATTTATTCTAAATTTTTTTCAAAACAAATTAAATTAAATTTAAAAACCTTTAGCACAATTAAAAGGTTTAGTGCATTTATGATCTTCAGTGGTATGTTTACAACCACATCTGATCGATTGTGATCCATTTTTTGGCACATAAGTAAATGTAGAACACGGACAACCGTATTCTTTGCATGGCAACAAAATAGGTCTTGTTTTTGGAAGGTCTTTGAAATCAGTTTGATGCTGTTTAAAACGATGTTGGCAAAAGCATTGAGTTTCCGGACCAATTAGTACACAATCCATACCAGTAGAATTAACCCAAGAAACATAAACTCGATTTTTTAATCGCATAGGTAACACTTCACGTTTATATTGTTCATACTCTTCTGGCGTAAATGTGATACCATTATCATCATTTCCAACAATTCTGGTATATTCTAAATAAGCATCAATAGCACTTGCAGCGTTTTTATTAACCGGGATTCGGTTTTCGGGAGGACCTCTAAAAGCCATTTTGAAGAGTTTTAAATTTAATTAGAAGTAAAATAGATTTCAAAATAATTTTTTAAAAACATAAAAATTTTATTAATTTAGAAGTTGCTGCCACAGCAACAGGATATTTAAAGAATTCTTTTTAAGCCTTAAATTCAATATTTTTTCAAACATTTCTGATCAAAAAGAAAGTTAACTTTTGTTTTTCAAAAAACAAATTTAATCAAAAAGATAAATATTAAGCATGCAAATTTATTTATTTCATTTAAAGGTTTTTTGCAATGTCTTTGAAAAAAAAATTACTAAGCAAAATTTAAATTTTTAAATTTTATAACTTTATCATGCTTCGAATAATTTTTATATAAACGTATATTAAAAATTTAGATTTAAATTTTAAAAGCTAAAAATGGAACAAGATCTAGAAGTAGCCCAAGCTTATATTGCTTCAAAAAACTATGAACAAGCATTCAACCTTTTACATAAATTAGGTTCCTGAAATTTTATTGAAATTGTTCAACTATATTTTTTTAATTTTTTCTACTTTAAAGTAAGCAAAGATGTTAAAGCTGAAGATGAAGAAAACATATCAATAAAAGAGCAGGCCATTTTGGATTTAGGTGGTTTATTGAAAGAAACCAAAAAAGCTAAAGAATTAGCCGAATTGATTGTATATACAAGACCGTTTTTAAATTTAGTTAGCAAAGCAAAAGCTGCTAAATTAGTTCGAAATTTGGTAGACATGTTTTTGGATTTAGAAGCTGGTACTGGTGAAGAGATACGATTGTGTACAGAGAACATTGAATGGGCTAAAAACGAGAATCGCACATTTTTGAGACAAGCTTTAGAAGTCCGTTTAATCGGTTTATACTTCGACAATCGCCGTTTCACCGAAGCATTGAATTTAAGCTCACAACTGTTAAAAGAACTCAAAAAATTAGATGATAAACTTTTATTAGTCGAAGTTCAATTGTTAGAAAGTAAAACATATCATTCAATAAGTAATTTATCAAAAGCAAGGTTAAATTTTTTTTAAAACAAAATATTTTTTTTTAAAAATTTTATAAAAAAATTTTTTAGAGCTGCTTTGACTTCAGCAAGAACAACTGCTAATGGTATTTACTGTCCTCCTAAATTACAAGCTAGTTTAGATTTACAATCCGGTATTTTACATGCTGCTGATGAAAGAGATTTCAAAACAGCTTTTTCTTACTTTTATGAAGCTTTTGAAGGTTTTGATTCAATTGATAGTCCTAAAGCAGTCACTTCACTCAAATATATGCTTTTGTCCAAAATAATGCTAAATGCGTAAATTTTTTTTTTCTTAACTTCAAAGCTAAAATAAATATTTTATTTTCCATTAAAAAAAATTAAAATAGACCTGAAGACATAGCTGGATTATTAACAGGAAAATTAGCTCTTAAATATGCCGGTAAAGAAATAGAATCAATGAAAGCAATCGCAAATGCAAGTCAAAAAAGATCTTTAGCCGAGTTTCAAAAGACTTTAGAATCATTCAAAGAAGAATTAATCGATGATTTGTTTGTTAGATCACATTTGGACTCGTTGTATGACAATTTATTGGAACAAAACTTATCGAAAATAATCGAACCGTTTTCCAAAGTGCAAATAGACCATGTTTCTAGCTTGATCAAGCTTCCCAAAGATTCAGTAGAAAGAAAACTATCACAGATGATTTTAGATAAAAAGTTAAGTGGAATTTTAGATCAAGGAACTGGTGCTTTAATTTTATTCGAGGCAAAACCAGTCGATTTAGTCTACGAAAATTCATTATCAATAGTGCAAAGTATTGGCAAAGTAGTCGATAATTT
This sequence comes from Brachionus angularis, assembly GCA_021432725.1. Taxonomy (NCBI): domain Eukaryota; kingdom Metazoa; phylum Rotifera; class Eurotatoria; order Ploima; family Brachionidae; genus Brachionus; species Brachionus angularis. Next base: position 1,361,456 of record JAJVDD010000001.1, on the reverse strand, counting down.
ATACACCAAAGTCAAAAAGCTTTCATAGAATTTTTTTTCTTAATTTTTGTAATTTTTTTTTTATTTTATTCTAAATTTCGAATGACATTTCAAATAAACCTTAATTCGATATTAAAAAAAATAATCTTTTTAATTCACAAATTTTATTTAAATAAAATTGATTAAAAAAAGAAAAAAAAAATTGTTAAAATTTAATCTAGAAAATTTTTCTTGAGCGTCAGCACTTGAAATAATTTGTGATGTTCGTGATATTTTTTATTTATGAATTGTATTACCTTGTGCTGATATTTAAATCTTAAAGGTAAAAATTATGTTTTATAAAATAAGTTTTACTTTTTTTTTTTAAAGTTACTTTTAATTTTTACTTAGTCAAATAAAACCAGAAAAAAAAAGTGTTACATAAGTCGGAATATTTAGGTTATTTTAAAAATTTTTCATAATTTAAATTTAAAATATGGAATAAAAAAAAATGCTTGAATTTATAATAAATTAAAGAAAATTTTTAAATAAATATTTATTAGACATTTTTAATTATAGTTAAATATTAGAATATTCTAATTTTTGTTTCAATACCTGTTTTAAAATTAGAAAAGAATAAATTTCATTAAATATGAATTTAATTTCACATGTCGAAGACGAACAAGTAAATAGTACTTTGAATTTAGAACAGGTAAAAAAAATTGTAATAAATCATGTAATAAAACATTTAAATTAAATATAGCTTTTGAAAGACACTAAAAGACTCAATGAATTCTTCACTTGTCACAACAGAAACTATTGTTAAAGCACCAGTTGAAAATATAAATGAAATTTATTTAGAATTAGAAACCAAAATTAATAATGAGTTAAAAATTTTAACATGGAGCAAATTATACATTTCACTGCCTAAAAAAACGAATTTGTTTAGTAAATGTAAAAAAAACAGCAAAAGCTTAATACAGCCTAAGCAATTAATATCAAATGTAGATGGTATGGCTAAACCTGGAGAAATTTTGGCAATTATGGGAGCAAGTGGAGCTGGTTAATAATCAAAAATTTAGAATTTAATTTAATTATTAAAAATTTAAATTTCTAAAAATCAAAAGGAAAAACAACTTTACTAAATGCATTAAATTTCAGAAATCGTGGTAGTTTAAAAATAAATGGTGAAATAAAAGTAAATGGAAATTTGGTTAAAACATTACAAGATATATCTTCAATATCTGGTTATGTTCAACAAGATGATTTATTCATTGGTTATTTAACTGTTAAAGAACATTTAATGTTTCAAGTTAAATTTAACCTCAAATTTTGAATTTTGATAACAATATTATTTTATTATTCTATTAGGCGATGCTTAGAATGGAAAAAGGAACAAGCAAAGAAAATAGAATGAAACGAGTCGATGAAGTTATTCATGACGTTAGAAAACAATTAAAAAAATAAAATTTTATTATTTTAATCAGTCTGACTTTTAAAGTTAAATCTAAAAAAATGTGAAAACACAATTATTGGAGTGTTTGGAATTAAAGGAATATCAGGTGGTGAAAAAAGAAGACTTGGTTTCGCTTCTGAGATAATAACTAATCCGTCTATTTTATTCTGTGATGAGCCTACTAGTGGCTTAGACTCTTTCATGGCAAGCTCAATATCTGATAGTATGAGAAATTTAGCTAAAATGGGTAAAACAATAATATGCACCATTCATCAGCCATCTAGTGAAATTTTTGAAAGCTTTGACAAGCTTTGTCTTTTAGCTGAAGGTCGTTTAGCTTATTTTGGTGATTTACCAGGAGCTAGTGAATTTTTTAAATCGTAAATTTCAAGAAGAATTTTGCTTTCATATAATCTTAAATTTAAATTTTATTAAAATTTAAGACAAGGTTATATTTTACCAACTAATTACAACCCAGCTGATTTTTATATTAAAAAATTAGCTGTAATTCCATCTGAAAGAGAAAGCTGCTTGCAAAATGTTAATGTAAATCAATTAATTACTAAGCAAAAAATTTTTCTTATTATTTATTAATTTAAATTAAAGAAAATTTGTGATGGATTTCATTCAAGTGAAAATAAAAGAAATTTGGAAAAAGAAATTAAATCTGTAGATTCAAAATTTGGGAATGAGCATGATAAAAATTTATCAGGAAACGAGAATAAACTAAAAAAATCAAACATTTTGTAATTTAGAAATAAATTTTCTGAAAATAATTAAAACATTAATAATGTTATAACATTAAATTATAAAGTTATAAAACAAATGTTTTTACTCAATTGAAGTGGTTGTTATGGCGAAACATTTTGGGGATTATTAGAGAACCGTTTACGTTTAAAGTTCAAATTATTCAAACACTAGTAACCAAAAACTTTCATCTTAAAATTGAAAAATTCATATTTTATTAATTTTTTTCAAAGATTGTGGCCCTATTGTTCGGTCTTATATACCTGAGGCTTAATTATGACCAAAAAGGGGTGATGGATATGAATGGATTTTTATATTTATGTATTTGTAATAATGGCTTTTCGACCATGTTTTTTGTTGTTAATGTAAAAATATATATTATATTTTTCAATTTAACAAACAATCTTAAATGCTTTTTTTCAAAAGGTTTTTCCTATAGAGTTGCCCATATTTTACCGAGATCATGAAAACGGAATGTATAGAGTTATTTCGTATTATTTAGCAAAAATATTAACTGATGTAAATTTAAATGAAAATATTAGAAAAACTTTTTTTTTTAAATTAATTTTAATTAATTCAAACAGCTACCCAATTTTTTTATATTACCAATTGTGTTTATGAGTATTGTCTATTGGATGGCAAATTTAAATAATGATGCTGAACGATTTTTCATATGTGTAGGAGTTATAATTCTAGTAGTACAATGTTCACTTGCATTTGGTACTTTTATATCAGCAGCTTCTCCATCTACAAACGTCGGTAAGTCAAACCAAATCGAAACAAAAGTTAATATTTTTTTCTTTAAACATTCTATATTTTATTAGCATTAGCTTTATCAGGACCGGTTCTCGTTCCAGTATTTAATTTTTTTAATTAAAAAAAAAATATAAAAACTAAATTTTTTAAAAATTTATCAAAATTAAAGTTGATGATTTTCAGTGGTTTTCTTTTAAATAATGAGTGAATATTTGTTTGATTAAATTTCAAAAACTAAATAAATCTAATAAAATATTATATTTAAGTTCGATTCCAAAGTATTTTATTTGGTTGAAATATATGAGCTGGTTCGGATATGCTAATGAGCTTATAACAGTCAATCAATGGAGAGGCGTCCAAAACATAACATGTCCTTCTAATACTACTTATTGCTTTACTCGTGGTGAACAAATAATTGAATATTATAGGATAGATCCAGTAATTTTTAATTTTATTTTAAAATTAAAAAATCAAAATTATATTTTTTTAATCAAGAATAACTACAATCTCAATATTGGTTGTTTAATTGCTTTAATTTTTTTTTGGAGAATTGTTACCTATATTATTTTGCTAATAAAATCAAGAAGAAAATAATTTAAATTTTTTTATTATTTGGAATTTAATTCTAATTAATTTTATTATCTAATTTTTTTTTATTTGATTTTTATTAAATTTTTTAATAAAATGCTCTATGGTAAATATTTCTTTAAGTATTTAAAAATTAAATTTTATGTGGTAGCAAATAATTTTTCAATAAGAAAAAAAATGAAACTTAAACATCAACCAAACCATACATAACAAAATATATTCTACTAACTATAATATAAACAATATCTCTTAATAAAATCGAGATGTCCTCGATTTTGATGAATTTTTAATTGTCAAGAATTAAAAGAATAATTTGCCTAGAAAGGTTTTTAAAAATAATAGATAAATTTTTCAAATTTTTGCTAAAATTATTGAAGCATTAAAATGTGCAAATACTGCTTATAAAATGAGACTTACCAACAAATTTTATTCACCACAAAATATTAAATACTAACAAGTCTTCAAAAATGTTTTTAATATGATACAAAATTTATAAAATTGCAGCATTTTAAGCATGAATTGAAATGAACTTGACAAAGCCCTAAAATAAAAATCAAAAAAAAAAAATTCGTCCCTAGGTGGATTCGAACCACCAACCTTTCGGTTAACAGCCGAACGCGCTAGCCGGTTGCGCCATAGAGACTTGTCACCAAAACAAAATTTATTTCCTGTTTAAAGAATTTTCTTATAAAAAAAAAAAAAATTAATTGAATTTTTTTTTTTTAATTTTATTTCAATTAAATTAAATAAATTGCATAATATATATCTTAAAAATATTTCAATTATAGAACAAAAAACTAAAATCAAAAAAAAAAAAAGAAAATAATTTTTTAGATGTTTTTTTTTTAATTATATTAAAATTTAAACTTAAATTTTCAAAATTTAACAATTAAGAAAAGATCTGACTCATATATACAAAATATTATATAAATATTTTTGTTAAAGTTTAATAAGTTTTAATTAAAAAAAAAAAAATTTTTTTTTCAAATTTTTTAAAAAAACTTTCAAATATTTTTTTTTGTAATTTTCACTTTTATGATAAATATTTTTTAAATAAACTAAGAAAAAAAAATTAAACAACTAAAAAATAAATTTTTTTAAAATGTTTTTCTTTTTATATATATTTTTCTAATAATCATCTTGATCTATTTCAAGTTCGACATCATCCTCTTCTTCTTGATGATTGTTCTCTTCCAAGTTTTCTTCAATAAGCTCATCATCGTGGTTTTCTATATCTTCTTCTTCCACGTGCTCTTCAAAATGCTCTTCGTCGTGTTCAACAAATTCTGTATCATTATTATTCTCATTATTGTTCATTGCGTGGTAAGTCTCATAGTCAACTACATTATCATCGTCGTCGTCTAAATCGTCATCATCTTCATTCAACTGTTCAAAGTCTTCCTCTTCATAATTCTCATTATCTTCATCTCGTTTTCTCTTAGGATTTCTGTGCAAATTCTTGGCCAAGCCACCAAATTTGCTTTTATCACCATTTGTTCCATTAAAACTCAAATTGTCTTCATCAACCAATTTCTCATTCGATTTGCACTGCTTATTATCAATAACCTGAATATTTGGACCATACAAACTAACTATAGAAGATTTGTCAAGTCCTAAATTCTCAATTACTTTTTGCATTGCTTTTTTACCAACCAATATTGGACCTATATGACCCAAACTACGCTGGTGTTTTTTCACATCTGATTTCCATTTGGATTTAAATTCACAAGCACAACAATGATAAGGTTGTTCATTACTATGTACTATCAAGTGTCGTCTCAAATCGGACAAATTGCATGCTACATAAGGACACTGTTGACAGCATAGTGAATGATTCGATTTGGTCATTTCACTTTGTTGAGGCGATGGTTTTGCAACTGGCTTGTGAGATTTTTGTGATGAAACGGAAGATATAGAAGATGTTGAACAAGAAGACGATGAAGACGAAGATGAAGATGGCGGAGTCAAATTAACCGAGTTGGTCTTCTTGGTCGAAGAGTTAAAAGTCGGTGTTGGACACGGGCTACTCTCAACAGGTTTTACATTATCAAAGAAATTGAAGTCTTTCAAATCAGGGAACAATATTTGATCGGGTATTTCGACTATTTTAGCATTAGCGTTATTCGGATGTTGTTTTTTAGTATGTTTTTGAACATCCCATTTCCAATTGCTGGCATACATACAAGCGGAACATCTATATGGTTTTTCTCTGGCATGATGACACCTCATATGTTGTATTATTTCGGAACGCCAACGACCTCTAAAATCGCACCAAAAGCACAAAAAGTTTCTTGATTCTTTCTCATTCGATTGAGCGGCATTATCATTCAATAAGCTTGTGTTTGAACCTTGTGGTTGTATGTTTTCGCTATTCATACCAGACGAGTTTGGCTTTAATTTTTTAGATTGTGATTGTGAGCTTAATTTTTGATTATTATTATTGTTATTATTATTTAAAGGTGATAACAAACAAGTAGATGCAGATGAAGAAGACGATGAGGAAGTAGAAGTAGTAGAAGAATTTGAACTAGTTGAGGAATTAGAAGATAAAACTTGTTGATTTTGATTAGGATTCAAAAACGGATTTGAATTAATTAATAAATTTGCTTGTTGTTGTTGTTGTTGTTGTTCAGTTTGTTGAGTGTTTGGATTTTGAACAGACATAGCGGCAGCGGCAGCAGCGGTCATAGCAGCCAAGAAAGAATTCGGATCATTTGAAAAAGGTAATTTTTGAAAATGTGAAGCCAGCAACGAGAACGGATTTGGTTGATTGGTAGATTGATTAGTTTGAGTAGCAGCCAACAAATAAGCAGCATACATAGCAGGATTAGTGCTAGTATTAAGTAAAGATTGTGGAGATAGACTGGGAAATAATGGATTTAAATTAGACGAAGTGGTCGATGAACACGATGACGAAGTAGAAGAAGATATAGAGCTTGGTGGAGTGTTTGGATTAATAGACAAATGTTCAAATTTATTATTATTATTATTATTATTATTATTATTATTATTATTATTATTATTAGAATTATTATTATTATTTGGTTGTAATTTTTTTTGATTTACAATTTGATTTGGTTTATTAAATAATTGAGCTTTTTTCTCACATTTGAGATTTATTGGCGATGGTGATCTAGAAACGTGTTTGTTAAGACTACGATTTGACTCGTTTGAACGCGATCTAGATCTTGATTTACGAGTTTCGCTGCCATTTAATGAAGAAGGCATTAGAGAAGAACGTGCAGCGTCACGATCACGTTTTTTGTATGGATTGCGAAATGTTGGATGAGTGCGATCAAAATGTTTGGCCAAGTCCCATCTCCATTTGTAAGTAAGCGAGCAAATGAGGCATTTAAAAGGACGACTTGTAGAATGCGAAGCAGCATGTTTTTGAAGTTCGGTAGGCCAACGACCGACAAAGTCGCATTTAATGCATTTCAATGGATTAGCAGGATCGCTAAGATTCCATTCTTCGTTTTGCTGAGCAACATTGGTATTTCTTGGCGGCGATTTGCTCGACAATTCTCGTTGATACTCGTTATAATGATTTTTAAGAAAATGTTCATTTATTTGATCGACAACATGAAATTTAGACTCACACACAGAACATACAAATAGCTTTTGATTATAAGCTTGTTGATTGTTATTGTTTGACGATGAAGAGTTTAAAGTAGATGAAGAATTGTTTAATATTGATTTGTTTGATTGAGTTGAATGTTTGTGCATAGAGTTTGAATCGTGTTCGTCACATGCTTGCTTTTTTGTATTATGTTGTTGTTGGTGATCATGATGATGATGATGATGATGATGATGTTTATTTGAGTTGTTGGATGAATGAGAAGTAGTCGATGATGAACTAGTCGAGTTCGATGATGACTCAGAAGAAGAAGAATTTGAGGAAGATGAGCTGGACGAAGTTGACGACGATCTAGAGCCATTCATAGACTGAGAACGCTCACGTTTTTCTTCTTTAATAGGAGCCGAAGTTTTCATAGACAAATCAAGCGGAATAGAGCAATCCAATTCTTGTTTGAAAGCTTTTTGCGGCACTGCTACGATCGGAGTGCTTATTTTATTGTTTAAATTTAAATTCATATTAAACTGATTTTGAGCAGCAGCTGCTGAGGATAAATATTGTTGAAACACATTTAAATAATTAGCAAATTGAGAGTTTGCTGGTTGACTAGAATTGAGTGTAGGCTGAGAGTGTGGCTGAGCCGATTTAGGCGCTTGTTTATTGGCTGTTTGTAGTTGTTGTGGTTGCTGTTGCTGTTGTTGCTGTTGTTGTTGTAGTTGTGACTGTGTCTGTGTAAGAGAATTAGAAGAAGGCACATTAATGGTTGTCGAACCATTGCGTAATTTAACAGTGACCGGAGCATCGAGTGGTGGTGGCGTCTCAGTAATATGCTTCTCTTTCCAATGCTTATTCAAACTTTTGCGCCACTTGTAAGTATTACCACAAATTGAGCAAGCAAATTTGGTAATACCTTCTTCAATAACTTTACGATATCGAGCCGGATCAACTTCAGAGTTATAATGTCTTTTGGCTTTTTCAGTTTGTATTGGCTGTGCTTGTATTGGTATTTGTTGATAAGATTGTTGATGTTGATGCTGATGCTGATGTTGTTGTTGTTGTTGTTGAGCTAATTTTTGTAGCATTAAATTATTATTAAATGCAGCCAAATCGAACAACATTTTTGAGCTTAAATCTTGTTTATTAGTTTGCTGTATTGGTTGGCTTGATTTTTGTTGCTGTTGCTGTTGTTTTTGTGGTTGTTGATGACGATGATTATTATTATTATTATTATTATTATTATTATTATTATTGTTATTTTGTTTTTGTGATTTTATCTTTATAAAGAAAAAAAATTTTTTTAAATAAAAAAATAAAAAAAAAAAATTTTTTTTCTTTTTTCAAGTGATTAATGTTTCAATTTATTTATGGACAATCAAATTTATGGATATTAATTATAAACTCTCAGATATAAATATATATATATAAATTTATATATATTTATACAAACACTCAAAAATCCATATCAAGTAAATAACGGATCAGGTGTAAAACATTATTATTATTTAATACGAACTTAAATTAAAAGCTAGCCGACTTTACTCATAGATAATAAAACACAAATAAAAATTGAATTCAAAAACAAAAAAAAATAAAAAACTTTAAATAAAAAAAGAAAAGAGAAAGCATTGCTAATTTGAAAAACAACAAGAACAATTCATGTCTATAAATATTTAATCTTTTAAATTCCATTCGCAAATTAAACACGACCAATCGAGTTATTTTTAAGACCAACCCACAATTTCGATTGGCTCATTTCTAACTATTTACCTGATTAAATTTATTTTATTATATATAGGTGTATATATATAATATATATCTATATCTGTGGAATATTTAGGAAATTAATTAATCATCATCTTCTGATACTGTACGTATCTTAAACAAACAAAATAATAATAAATAATGATGAGGATGATGATTTTTTTTTTCATTATCTTCTATTTGCTTTAGAATTAATAATAGAAAACAAAAATTAATAAAAATAATTTTTAATTTTAATTTTATTTTTTTTTTTTTTTTTTTTTTTTACTATTTTAGTATTTTTTTTTAACACCTCAATAATTAAAATTTTAATTTTACGATTCGATTCAATTTGAAGTTTAATTTAAGAAATAATAAATTGTGCTTAAAGGTAATTCCCCTATCTATCTTAATTTATCTATTTTGTCTTATCTTTAATTTTAATTTAAAGATAAAATTTAATTAAAAATCACACATTTAAATTTTCATATATATTTTATATTTTATATTTTACCTTTTTGCAGTCTTGTTTTAAATTTGAACTAATTTCTAAATCATCGTCAATCTCTTCTCCGTTTTCTTCTTCTCCGTCTTCTTCTTCTTCCTCTTCTTCTTCAGCATCTTCTACTTCTTCTTCTTCTTCTTCTTCTTGTTCTTCTACTACTCTTTGTCCACATTCAATCTCTTTATGAACATTATTATTATTATTATTATTATTACTATTAATTGATTCGCCACATTTGCTTATTGAATTCGAATCTAAATGCTGTTCCATATGCACTTGATAATCCCATAAAGATTCAGTATAAAACGAGCATAAATCACACGGATATATTTCGTCCAAATTGTGCTCGAATTTCATATGCTCTTGAAATTCGTTCAAGTCCGAAAACTCGTCAGAGCATGTATTACATTTTTTTATATTCTTGTTCATATTTATTTGAACTGTTGATTGTTTACGCTTGTTTATCGAACTTTCTAAATTTCTAGTAGATAGCATCATTTTTTTTTTTTTATTTTTTTTGTTTGTTTGAAATGTTTCAAAAACAGAATGAAAATTTATTTATTTAATTTTCTATAAATTTGATTATTATTATTATTATTCTATTCGAATCATTCGATCTAAAAAAAAAAATAGCGGTAAAATTCCATTAATTTTACTAAATATAACAAAAAGTATTAACAATTGATATTTGTAATAGTTTAAGAAGAATAGAATATATAAATATATATATAAAAAAAGAGCTAATTTTAAGCGCGATAATTAATGACAATAAAAAAATAAAAAAAAAAAAAAAAATTTTTTTTTATATTTTTCTATTTTTTAGCTAGTAGTTGTAAAAGGAGGACTGGATAGAAATAAAAAAAAAATATTAAAATAAAAAAAAAAAACAAATATCAAATCTAAGACTAATTTAGAAAAAAAGAAAGAATGACATTAAATTCATCATCTATCTATAAAACTAGGACAAACATGGATTAACAAGAATTTGCAATAAGAAAATTAAAAAAAAAAAAAAAAAAAAGAAAAAAAAACGAGAATATGATAAAATGACCAGACCCATTTTTTTTGTATTTTCTAAGACTGTAAAGAAGATTAGGTAGAAAAAAAAATTTTTTTTTTTTTTTTATTAATTAATTAAAAAAGTTTAAATATCAATTTTTTAGAATTTATAATTAAAATAATTTAGAAGAATAAGAATAAAAATAAAATAATTAAAAAAAGTACAAGTTTAAGTATAAGTAGAATTAGAATTATTATTAGTAGTAGTAATAGTAGTAGTAGTATTAATAGTATTAGTAGTAGTAGTAGAATAAGAAGGAATGTTCCTTAATCACGTCCTGGTCACCGCCTAAATATAATGATAATCAAATATTTTCTGATTTACTGATAAAAACAAAAATCCTCCCAAATTCGAAAAAAATAATCCTTGGCTAAACAAGAATTAATTTCCTTCGAAAAAGAGAAAAAAATAATGATAATAATAATAATAATAATAATAAAAGTAAAAATTCAGGTTTTTGCTTATGAAACAAAACTAATCCTAGTTTAAATAAATACAAAAAATAAAATAACTTAGAAGAACATGAAGAAGAAAAAGAAAAAGAAAAAGAAGAAGAAGAAGAGAAAAGATAAATCTTAATTAATTTTTACAGGTCGAAGAATAATATAAATTTATCTTTGTTTAATTCAACAATCCGAAATTCGGCTTTGTTTGTATTTAATAAAATAAAATAAAATAGAAAAAAAATTGACAAATTTGAAATTTATCTGATTTAGACCAAAAAGAAACAAAAAGGTAGAAAAAAAAAACACAATAACAACAACAACAAAAAAAGTAGTTTATCTTTTTTGAATAATCTTTAAAACAATTGTGTAATAATAATAAGAATAATAAGAATAATAAAAATAATAAATTTTATTTTATTCTATTTTTTTTTAGTTGAAATAAAAATATAAAAGAGATTAAAAACTTTTAAAAATTCAGTAAAAGAATTTCATCTCATTGTAATTCTAAATTTTGTTTCTTTCAAAAGTTTAATATTTACCTAAAGATTAGTTAATGAATGAACAAAATTCTTTCTTTTTTTCTTTCTTTCTTTCGTTCGTTCGTTTTAAATTCTCTTATTTTTTTTTCTAATATTTTTTTTTTCTAGTTTTAATTTAAGCCAATCAAATATAGAAATTTAAGAACTTGAACGTCTAAAAAACACGATTAGTCAATAAAAAGGAATTTGAGAAATTTTTTAATTTAAATTAGAAATAGAAAGAAATGAAACAAAAAAAGAAATTAATATTTATTTAAAATAAAAAAAACAACAACAAATAAGAAAGAATTGAATTAAATTCCGTATGAGGATGATGATAATGATGATAAGCAGAGTTTAATTATTTTCTTAAATGCAATCGCATTATTTTTCATATGTATCAAATAGTTGTCTTTAAATTGCATTTTTTTCAATGTGATCTTGCAATAATATTCGTATATCAATAATATACTATCTATCTGATGATCTTCTTTTTTTTTTTACAGTTACAGACACAGTTTAATTTTATTTAAATAAAATTTTAAATGTTTTCTTCTTTAGAAATGATTTTTCCATGAATTTCAACATAACTTGATAACTTTTATTTATTCTTTTCTATTCTTATTATCTTAATAATGATGATAAGATATTTTAAACAAAAAATTTTAAACAAAAACATATTTGCCCTTTAACTAAACTCAAATGGAATGAAAAATAAAATTAAATGAAATGAAATACTAAATTGTCATCAATTATCAATATTCGTTCTAGTTTTTACTTTTTTTTTTTTTTTATATTTTTTTATATTTTTTATATTTTGTCTCTTAATTGTCAAACGCCCTGAAAACATTTTCAATTCCAATCTTTTAAACACGAAAATTAAATATTAATAATAATAAAAATAAAATGAAATGAAAATGAAAATCTAATAGATAATTTATAAAGTAGTATTTTAATGATAATGAATCACTAACACGCCCTGATAATTCATCGTAGTCGTTGTTGTTGTTCTAGTCCGTATAATAACAAGTAAACAATTTATCTTCTTCTTGTTCTTATTCTACTTCTTCTTTTTCACTATGTCTCTGTCTCTCTCCTCTCTCTCTCTCTTTCTTGATTGTTTTTTTTTTTATTTTCTATTTTCAGGTATGTGACGTAAATATTTGAATTTAGAATAAGAATTTATATCCGGGCGTATATGATCCTATGTATTCATATATATATTATACATATTTACCTTTATTATCCTATTTTTTCTCTTTATATTGTTTACTTACCTATCTTTTTTTATACAAAAAAAAGAAATTTATCAAATCGAACTTTATTTGCTTATTGGTTTTCTTTTTTTTTTTTTCCTTATTTCTAGTTGTTGTATTTATTATTTACTTATTCGAATAAATAATAAGGAAAAGAAATAGAAAAAAAAATGACAATTTTTTATTATTTATCAGGGCCTGATTAAATTTGGATCAATATTTGTTTAAGGATAAATAAAATATTAAAATAAAAATAAAATAAATGAATAAAAATAGCAAAATAACTAAATTCCACATTAAATTAAGAAAATTGTATCACGAATTCCTGATTCAATTCAAGTTTATATATTTTTACTAATTATTTTTTAAAAAAAAAAAAGAAGATATTTTTATAACTCTAAAATTCTCTAAAATTTATAGCTCTTGTTGTTGTTGTTCTTGTTCTTGTTTCTCTTCTCTTCTCTTGTTGTACCAAAAGAATTAGAAATTTGAAATCTTGTTTTAATATTTATTAAAAATTAAAAAAAAAATAAAAAATACATATAGAAATTTTATTATATTTTTGAATAAAAAAAAAAGTGCTGATTGGTTAAAAATTCTACTAATCAAAAAGAAAAAAAAATTAAAAACAAAATAAAAAAAAAAAGAAGATAATAAAAATAAAAAAAAATTATCATTTTTCTTTTAAATCAGTGACTTAAAATTTTTAATTAAAAAAAAAATTTGATATTTTGAACCAAATTAGACGAGAAAATGAAAAAATAAAAACAGGCCCTAAACCATTCTGATTTTTGATTGATAGGTAAATTAAATTTAGAAATTTACAAGTCCTGAAACTAAATTTTCAAAAAGAAACAACTAACTAATAGTTACCTATGTGTGTCATTTATCTCTATCTCTAATTCTATCTCTCTCTCTTTTTCTCTTTAATATTTCAACCCGGATTAAATTTAAAATATCAATCGGTGAATAGGAAAATAGAAAACGAAAAAGAAATAGAAAAGAAAAGAAAAGGAAGAATTTTAATTAAGATAAATTCTTCTCTTTTTTTTTTGTTTCATTTTTAAATGATAATAATAATAATAATAATAATAATAATAATTATAAATTGTCATTTGAAATTCTTTATTCCTTTTATCTTAGAACAAAAATAAAGCAAAGAATTTTATCTATACAAATTGTAGTATTCGAAAGTTATGTAAGAAAAATAGTTAATATTTAATATTTAATAAAAGATTAAATTAAAAATATAAAAAAAAAAAAAAAAAAAAACTAAAACAAAAAGTAACTTAAAGTAAAACAATTCTTCTTCTCCCTCTCTCTTTTTTTTTTTACTTTGTTTTGTTTTGTTTTAATTTGTTTTACTTGAGATTATCTTATCTTGTTCTTTAATTAAGAAGATCCCAATTTTCCGTTTTCTCTTTAAATTTCTTCATAATCTTTTAAAAACATGAAACCCAACAAAATTACTAAAATCGCAATTTTAGAATAAATTTTATTTTATTCTCGAATTTTCACGGGTCTATGATTTCTGATTTTATTTTAAAATGTAGAAACAAAAAAATTCATATATATATTTTTTATTTTTATTAAAATAAAAAAAAAAAATTATTTAATTCGACGCTTCTTTTAAGAATTTATTACTTTTCTATCAATTCTAATTTGAAATGAAGGAATTTTTTTTCTTGTTGTTGTTTCTATTAGTAAAAGAAGTTAGTAAAAGAAGCAAAAAAGAGAAAAAGAAAGAATAATTTTTTTTGTGCATATATCCACAGGTAAATAATAATATTTAACTTTAATGTTTGAAACAAAAACGAGAGATTCCAATTTGGTGTTTGAACAACAACAACAACAACAAAAAGCTTAAACTTTTATATTTACCAGCGATTTGTAATTGTTTTATAAAAAAAAAGAAGAAGATATTATCTATTTTTTTTTTTAAAAAAAAATCATATATATTTAAACATTCATTCATATATATCTTTCTAGCCTTTTTTTTTAATTTGAAAATAAAATAGCCTCTGATATTTTAAATTTGGGTTAAATATTTAATTATAATTCTATACCATAAAAATATTATTATTATTATTATTATTATTATTAATATTAACAAAATAAAAAAAAAGAAGAATATACTTGATGATAATAGGTCTAATAATAATTGTTTACCTGTAAGCGTTCTCTTTTCTACTCTACTACAAAAACAAATATATCTAAATAATAAAATTTTAAACAATTTAAAATTTAATAAATAAAGAAAAGAACAAATTTCAGATTTTGTTGTTGATCTTGTTGTTTTTTTAAATTTTAAATTTTAAATTCCAGGAAAAAGTTGGAAAATTTTATTTTTAGAAATTTTTGTTTTTAAATAATAATAATAAAAAAAAAGGATTTTATTTTTGACTAAAATCCCATGCAATTTTATAAATTTATTATTCGCTTGAACATATATTAATTTCAAAATCATGTTTAGTTCTATTCTATTATTCATCAGATTTTTATGTTTTTTATAGAAATAGAAATAAAAAGAAGAAGAAGAAGAAGAAGAAGAAGAAAATTTTAAATAATAAAATTAAAAAATTCTAATTTTAAAAGCAACTCTTTTAATTTATTTTTACAAAACAATTTTGTTTTACATGCTTCTTTGTTGTTGTTCTCTCGATTATAAAACAGAACTTTGATTCTTTTCTTGCAATCTTTTATTAACAGTTTTTAGTTTTTTCTTTTTTTTTTTTTTATTCATTTTTCATCTTGTAAAGCTTAATAGAAACAAATTTAGAAAAACTAAAAAACTAAAATAATATAATATTATTTCAACATATAAGATTTTGATATTGAAAATAGAAATAAAAAAAAAAATAAATATATATTAAATATATATATATTAAAAGCTAGATGATATTTTAAAATTTTATTTCATTTTATTTTTTTTTTTTTTTAAATTTTAACAAAAATTAACAAAAATAAAATAAAATAGAAAACTTTTGTTTGTTCGACGAATAATAATAAAATTCGATATCAGTAATTTTACCTGCAAATAATAAAAAAAGAAAAAAGAAAGCGCATGATTATTTCTTTTTTTTTTTTTTTTTAATTTTTAATTTGAGTTTTTTGCTGAACTTTAAAAATTATCTAGAAAAAAAAAAAAATTTATTTCAGTAATTTCAAGTATCACTCTTTAAATTTAGGAATTTAATATAACTTGAGATAAAATGGAAAAAAAAAATTCTTTTTTTTTTTTTTTTATTTTTATTTTATTTTTGTTAATAAATTAACAAATTATTAAAATTTATGAATTTTGTTGAATTTTAAAAGAAATTTACCTGTACTTTTTACTTTATTTTAAAAACTTAAAATTAAATTTTTTCTTTCTTTTTTTTTTTATTTTTCAGCTCACCTACTTGAATTTTAATAAATTTTTATTTCAACAAAAATGATAAGATTTGAAACTTCTTCATAATGAGAATTTGAAATGTGGCATTTTTCTTTCTTTCTTTTTTTTAATTTTTATTTTCAGATTTAAACACAATTTAAATAATTTTATCTTTAACCCAATTAAAAACGTTTGATAAATTTCTTTTTTTTCTAAATTATGTATTTTTTATCTGGAATTTAAAAAATCGGCTTTTATTGAAATCAAAAAAAAAAAAAAAGAAAATTAATTTTTTTTTTTTTTGACAAATTATAAAGTCCACTTTTTGAATAAATATTTAAAGCTTGTCTCAATTGATATTATCTAACTAAAAATAAAAAAAGAAATCTAATTTGAAAAGGTAGATAGATATTTATCTATTTGTCGTCAAATCTGTCTGCTTTTTGTATTTATCCGAATTTAAAATTTATTTATTTTTTTTATAGTTTTTTATTTATTGATCTATATCTCTCTCTAAAACGATAATAAATCTTTAATAATAAACAACAAAAATATTTAAAAAAAAAAAAAAAAAACTCTTAAAAATGTCAATCCTAAGCTTCTAAATGGGTTTAATCGAATCGAATTGAATCGATTCGATTTGATTCTAATAAAAGAAGAACGAAAAAATTTGAACTTGTATTTATTTGATCAAATCTAAACTTTTATACAAAAAAAAGTTGCAATTTCTTTTCTCTCTCTTTTTCTCTTTCTACCTTTCTATTCTATTTTGTATTTTCTCTCTCTCTCTCTTTGCTTAATTCAAGGAAATTAATTATTATGTAAAAAAAAATAAAAAACAAAAAGGATTAAGTGTTAAATAGGGATCAAAAAGCAAAGGATTATGAGTTTGTGTGTTTGTACAAATAAAGGTTAGATATTGTTCCAAAAATATTTAAAGCTTAATGCAAATATTAATAATTAAAAAAAATCGGTGATGATCGTCTAATCTTTAATTTATTTTCTAGTTTTATTTTATTTACCAATCGTTTTTTTTGTTTTTTTTTCTTCTTCTCTTCTCTTCTTATTCTATTCTAATCAGAGCTAATTCCACTAATAATAATTTTATTTTATTTTATTTTATTTACTTATTCTCTTCTCTTCTCTAAAATCTCCATTACATTAATTCGATTATAAACAAATTTTTCTAATTTATTTTAAAAAGCGGCTCTTTTTCTCTTTGGTTTTGTTTCGCTAAAATCTAAAATGACATTTTAATTTTATTTTTTATTAACATGGAATATTAAATTTAAATTTAAATTTTTCTTTAATTCCATTTGCAAATAATAATAATAATAAAAAAAATATACTGATAATCTAATGATTTGTTCATGTTGATGTTGGATGTTGTTATTTACCTTTTGTTGTTGTTCTTCTTGTTGATGTTGTTGATGTTGTTGTTTTAAATACCGAATTAAATTTATGCAAAATAGACATTTGAACAAATTAACAAAAAAATATTTAATAATCTGGCATAGAATAGAATAAAAATTTTAAAACATTTTGTTGTTGTTGTTGTTCTTGTTGTTTATTCGTTTATTAGTTTGTTTGGTTGTTTGAAACTCATACCTAAGCTGAGATTGATTCTTATTTGTAATTGAATATGGTTATAAAAATGCGCGGCCTTAGCGATTTTATTTTTTTTTACTATCATTTTTCTATAATAAAAAAATTAAATTAAATTTAAAATAAGGCACAAAACTAATTTAAACAAAAAGCAAAAATCATAAAATTTTTTTGTTTTAAATCTAATTCAACTTTAATTTGTAAAACAAAATAAAATAAAATAAAATTAAATTTGAGATTAAGAACAAAGTTCGGTTTAACTTAGACCACAACAACAACAACAACAACAACAACAACAAAAAAATATATATATATAATTTTAATTTGAAAAAATACATATTTATTACTTAAATTTAAAATTTATGGCTTTTTAGTTTCTAAAAATTAGAATTGATGCTGATATTTAAATTTCTACCTAAAAACAAAAAATTTAAATGCCGGTGAATCTTTTTTAATTTTTTTTTTTTTTATAATTTTTGCTAAAAATGGCTCTTTATGTCTTTAAATTTTAATTGCTTAAATAGTTATTGTTATTACTTTTTTGTTTTTTTTTTTTTTAATTTTTTATTTTTGAATTTTAAATCAGACAAATTTGCATAATAATTTTTTAATATTTTTTTAAGGTAAATATTAGAATTACATTTCAATTTATTTTTATTTTTATTTTTTGCTTGATTTTATTCGATTTTTAATTTAGCTTTGGTTTAAGCAAGTGGTGATCAGCAAGGTGTCTCTATGGCGCAACCGGCTAGCGCGTTCGGCTGTTAACCGAAAGGTTGGTGGTTCGAATCCACCTAGGGACGAATATTTTTTAAACTAAAATGTCTCAAGACACTTTTGTCTTTAGTAATAAAGTGAGTAAAATGAGAATATAAATATTTAAATATATCCAAGGACGTTTGGCTTAAAAAAAAAACTTGAAATTGTTTTTTTTTTCTTGAACTCAACAAGAAAGTTTAAAGTTTTAATTGAATTTTATAAATTTTGATTAGATTTATTATAATAAAATAAAATATAAATAGGTTATTTTAAATCTTTATTTTTATCACTTTAAAAACAAAATTTTTTTGATAATTTATATTTATTCTTAAATAGATAACTTATTAATAAAATTAATAAAAATATCTTGATAAAATTAATTACTTAATTTTCTATTTACAACAAAATAATTCTTTTTTTTGTCTTTTACTGAAATGCTTCAAAACAAGACAATTTTATAATAAAAAATATTTTTTATTATAAAATGGAAAAGCTATGATGTTCTTAACACTTGAAATGAGGTTTTAACCTCGTCAAAAATATATCGCTATTTAATCTATTAAATCAATCTTGTTTTTTTTGATATTGACTATTTACAATATTCTACTGTATACTCTTGTCTACTTCTCTTACTGAATTAATTTTTATGTTGAAAACTTTTCATTGAAAGCATTTTGAAAATATTATTGAATTCTGTGAATTTTCAGTATCTTTTTTATTAGAGTTATTTTAGAAATTAAAACAAGAAATTAATAATGTTTATCAATTCTTTTTAAAACAATGTTTTTTTGGATTCAAATTATTTTTCTATTGTCTAAAGACATAACATAACATCTAGGAAGTTGGATCAAGACAATTTTCTAGATTATTTGAAAAAAAGGAGCTATTTTAAACATTTCTATCAAATCATACCGTAATCTTGTTTCTTATTTATACATTGGATTACATTTAAATGCAACTAAATAAGTTTTTTTATAAACACCAAAAAGACTACTTATTGGATTAATAATAATAATAATAATAAAAATATAATATTTCTAGTTATTTTTTATTGTTAAAACAAAATAACAACAATTAATTAATCACTGATAAAAATTTTGAAAATATTTTATACTCTATTTTTATCTTTTATAATCTTAATATATTTACAACTGCTAATAAACATTTATTATAACTCCAAGTCTAAACATTATGCTGAAAAGAAAAGCTTAGTTTTATCATATTTTAACCAAATAATAATTAAATAAATAAAATTATTATTTTAAATTAATTTAATAATTTATTAATTAAAACAAGTCATGGAAGGGGCTTCGCCCCCTCCATACCTCCCCCTTCTCTGAAATTCATCATTATTAAAAAATTCGAAAATAATTTAAATTTACAATTTATTAATTTTTAAGAATAAAAGTTAATTAAAATTTTTTAACTAAAAAATGAATTAAAATTATTCTTGGGTTCAAATTCATTACTAGTTTGATCTATTGGTAATAGTGAAGAATAATGATTTTGATCAAAAAAGCCACAAATAAAAAAATTTGGATGATTATCTCTTGGAGAGTATTTTATAGCATGGAATACATTTGATATGTTTGTGTTTATTTTCTGATTAAATTCTGATGAACTAAGCGTTAGGATATTGGATCGCATTTTTGAATAAATATAAATAGATAAATTGAGTGAAGAACTTAAAGCCATTAAATGATATTCATTGCACCAATTCCCGTTTTTTCTAGCATCAAGTAAGAGCTTTCTGTATTTTGTGTCGCAAATTATTGTTATCTGGCTTTTTTGTAAGTTTGGTTGTTCATGGATTATTTGTTTTATGATAAAGTCCTTCACCATTTGCTCGTTCTTATATAGATAAAATACAGTAATAAATCTTAAAAATGTTGAAAATTTTGTATTACCGAATAGGCAATTTGAAATCATATGAAATAAACAATTACCATCGGGAGGAGTTTTTATTGGCATATAGTGTTTTATGAACTCAGAATGTAATAATGTTATTATTTTGCGGTCAACTACTAAATCGTTGGTAAAATATTTTCTAACTGGCTTATAAAAACCGAATATCTTGCTTATTAAATAATTATTACTGGCGAAGAATTTTTCTACCGCTTGTTTTTTTATCGAATAACTTAAAAATTCGTCGTTTAAGTCAAAGTTTTTTAAGCTTAGCAGCTTACTTTTTATAAAATAATTTATTATGTTTGAAAAGTTTAATGAATTATCATAGTTAAAAAATGAACTCGTTTCATTTTTCTCTATATTATCACATGTTTTCTGTGTTTTTAATAAATCTTCAGTTTGGATACATAAAACGTTAAAATTTTTTTTTTCATTGAGCCTAAAATTTTTCACTGTTCCATTTTTTTTTATAAATACTAGTAATTGAACCAAATTTTCATCAACTTTCACGGCATCTAGTATGAATCGTTTTAAATGTAAATCAGTAGCCTTTCTAACCTGAAGTAGTACATCGGTTAATTGTTAGACCTTGGACTTTATGTATGGTTTGGGCTGATGCATTCACAACCGGAAATTGAATTCTAAAGAAACACATTCCACTCTTATGAAAAGTTATTCGTTGTTTAAACTTGGGGATTGGTTTTATCGAGCCATCGTCGAGTTTAATTAACAAAACATTTTCACTATGGCATATGTATTTCCCGGTCAGTCCATTAACTATATCAGAATTAAGGCCCCCGTTTTTCGATACCATCAATGGGCAATCAGGATACAATTCTAAAATATTTTCTAGAGAACCTCTTTTATTATTTATAAGT
Source organism: Brachionus angularis (assembly GCA_021432725.1). Taxonomy (NCBI): domain Eukaryota; kingdom Metazoa; phylum Rotifera; class Eurotatoria; order Ploima; family Brachionidae; genus Brachionus; species Brachionus angularis. Next base: position 1,340,326 of record JAJVDD010000001.1, on the reverse strand, counting down.
TCTTTGTTATAATCGGTTAGATCTTTTCCATATTGATCTGTATCCTGACTGTATAAGAGAATAATTTCACTTGCTCTTTTTTTGTTAATATGTTTGATTATTTCTTTTCTTTGTACATGTAAGCTTGATAAATTTACGGTTTTGGTTAAATCTGTACATTCTAATGTTATTGCATGACCTTCACCGCATATTCGTTTCTTAATAAATTCAATATTCATTTCAGTCAATCGGCCAATTCTACAATTGTTTAAAAATCCTTGAAATTCCATATCTGAATTTTGTCGAACATTAGTTTCCATTAAAAAAGGTCGAAAATTTGAAATAAATAAGTCGGAATTGTATAATTGTTCGATTGGCATATAAGGTGAAGAAACGGCCGGAAGCTGAAATAAGTCTCCAATTAAGATCAAATTTTTACCACCAAATAATTTATCATTTTTATTCACAACTTGTAAAATTTCATTTATCCTTTAAATTTATCGTTAAATTTCATTCATTTCATTTATCCGTTTTGACATATTGCTGTATTTCTGTCATAATTCAAAATTGTACTATACTATAATTTTGTATTTTTAATTTAATTTAATAACTATTATTATTTTAATAAAATATTAATATAATATATTAATTTTTATTTAAATTTTTTTAGACAATTAAAAAAATTTAAATAATATAATTTTCGTTTTAAATTTTTAAATATTTTATTAATTAAGTGGTTTTGATTTAAAAGTGTTATAAGTTTTAATTTTAAAAGTGGTTTTAAAATTTTATTTTTTTTTTAATTGTTGTCATATCATTTATAAATTCAAAAATTAATCAATTAAAAATTTTTTTAATTAAAATTCTCGTATACCAATCTTTTAACATGGCGAAGATTTTTTTTCCATTACAACCATTATAAATTTAATAAAAAATTGAAAGAAATTTATTTATAATATATATATAACAAAAATGAAATTATTATTTAAGTTTATTTTTTAAGACGAGCTTTTAGGATTAAAACTGCACATGCTAATGTCCTAAAACCCAAAATAATAACACCAAGTAAAATAAAATCAAGACTAAAATTGTCTTTATTCATCTTTAAAGAACTAATAACATCATCTCCATTTTTGAAGCATCGTGTTGTATTTGCTGGGCATTCTATTTTATCAACTCCATTCCATTGATTAACTATTAATATTTCGTTTGAATAATTCAACCAACTCAAGTACTTGAGCCATATAAAATAACTTGGAACAGTACTTGAAAATATTTTTTTTTTTATTTTAATCAAAATAAAATATTTTAAAAAATTTTTTTAAAAAAATTAACCAACTCATTATTCAAAAAATAACCACTAAAAATCATTAATGGTACTAAAATTGGTGCTGATATGCCCAAGGCTGCGTTTACAGTAGGCGAAGCAGCAGATATGAATGATCCTTTTAATTTTAATAAGGAAAATTATTGATATTTAAAAATATTTCATATTTTCTGAATAAATATTAGAAACATACCAAATGAAACAGCACAATTAGCAACTAGAATCAAAGTGGCGACACAGAGAATAAATTTAACTGGATCACTATTCAAACCAGACATCCAGTAAACGATTGCGACAAATATAAATGGAAAAATTATATATTTAGGAAGCTTAATTTAAATTCAAATAAAAAAATATTCAAAAAAATATTAAATCAAATTAACAAACTTCGCTGAGAAGTTTGGATAAATAATAGTTAGCTGTACGATACATTGAGTTTTGGTGTTCTCTAAAGAAAATGGGCAACTCGGCCGGAAAACTGTTCAAAACGCCAAACATGTTTGAAAAGCTGGAATTTGTAATCAACAAAAATAAGACCCCATTTATGTTTTGTACACCATCTTGATCTAATTTTAATCTTAAATAAATAAGACCAAAAATAATTGCAATAAATATGGACTGTAATGCTAATATCTTAGTCTCCATTGGGTTTCTAATCATGCTCAAAAAACTTCTCCATATTAGCCATCTAAGCTGAGTTAAAGAGCTTGCTTTATATGAAATGTTTTGATTTGATTTGAAACTATCTTTTTTTAATGATACTTCTTTTTGAGTTTGCTTTATTTCTGTATTAATATCTTGTGCATATTTACTTTGTTCAAAACCATCACATATTTTCTTTATTTTTATAAATTATAAAATTGGCTTGATCAAATTTATTTTTTTTAATTTACTTTAACATTTTCTCTACATTTATCTTTATTGAAAGGAGATATGGCTAATGTTTTAATATAAAAATCAGCAGGATTATAATTCATTGGTAAAGAAAAGCCTTGAGCGTTGAAAAATTCCGGAGCTATGGTTAAATCGCCATTAAAAGCAACACGACCCTCGGCCATTAAATATAAACGATCAAACTTTTCAAACAATTCGCTTGAAGGCTGATGGATGGTGCAAACAATAGTTTTTCCTTTATTAGCCAAATTTTTCATTGATTCAACTATAGACAGAGCCATAAAAGAGTCCAAGCCACTGGTAGGCTCATCACAGAATAATATTCCAGGATCTGTTATAATTTCCGATGCAAAACCCAATCTGCGCATTTCTCCACCCGATATACCTTTTATTATTGCATTACCTATCAATGTATCTTCACATTTTTTAAGGTTTAGCTTTAAAGATAATAGAATTAAATATTAAGTTTGACTATGATTTAAATTAGATAAATTATTACATCGTTTAGAACTTGTTCAACTCGTCTGTTTTTTTCCTCTTCTGAAGCTGATCTATCCATTCTTAGCATAGCCTGGAATTTTAGATGTTCTTTGACTTTTAAAGTACCGATAAAGATATCGTTTTGTTGAACATAACCAGACAATATAGCTAATTGTTTCGGGTCTTGTATATATTTACCATTTATTTTAACATCACCGGTTATTTGCAAGGTACCTTTGTTTCTAAATGTTAAGACATTCAGTAAAGTTGTTTTGCCTGCACCCGAAGCTCCCATAATGACTAAGATTTGTCCTGGTTTAGCAATACCACTTACTATAAATACCTGATAAATAATATTCTAAAATTTTAAATAATAATATTTTTTGATACCATTTTGAACTATCTGCTTTCTTTCAACTGGTTTTTTATCCTTATTGAAAAATGAAAATATACCACTCTTTTTTAAAGGCACATAAACATTTATGTTTTCCCAAGTTAATGTCAATTGATTCGAATCATTTTCTAGGTTTATGACTGAAGAGTTTTTAGTTATTACTGCTTCTGGTTCCTTATAAATACTTGGTTTTTAAGATTTTATTAAGAACTTGTTTTTAAAATATACTTGACTAACTTTATTATTTGTTCCCAACATCATTTTATTTTATAATTGTTGATTTGATAATAAAAACTATTAATATAAAAAAAGCTAAATTTTAATTATATAAATTCTAAAATTAAGTTATATAATTTTAGAACTTGATAAGATAATTATTTTGGTGACTATGCTTAATGCTATTTACTGAAATTAATATTTCACGTGATATTACCTCTATTTTTACAAATTAGATTTAATTATATAAAAAAAATTTTTCTTTTAGAAAGTTTGGAATAAATACTAAAATATTTATCAATTCATCGAACAATTGATTTGATTCATCAAAATTGAATATTATTTAACTCTACAAAATATCAATAAAACACAAGATTTTTTTAAGGAAGAACTTTTACAAAGAAAATAAAATAAACAATTTTAAAATATTATCAAAATTAAATCAATTCAATTTAAGCTTAACTATGTTTTGGTAAAACAATAACTTTGTATTATAACCAACCATATTGATTGGTAATTATTACATTACCAACCTTTTGAAAATTAAAAACACCATAAAAATGATTACCATTTGAAAAAAAACGAAATCTTTTACATTTGAATTGTTAATCGTTTAAAAATGATATTTGCTTCTTAGAAAATTGAGAAAAAATGTTCTATTAGCAAGTCTTTTACCAATTCAAAAGAGCTCTTATAATAGAAATACTGGATTAAAAAAAACTCAATCCATTAACGAGTTTATTAGTACCAATTTCTTTTTATTTTATATTTTAATTTAAAAAAATTAGCATTAAATAAAAATGATGATAATAATTACTACCGTATTTTCTCAAATACAAGCACACGCCGCACATCTTTGAAATTATTTAATTCGAGTAAAATTCAACAATTTTTTTATTCCAATTATATGTAGACCCAATTAAAATCAAGCAAAATTTATAAAATAATTGGTCTTAATTTTATCCAAATAAAAGTACTGTGCTTTTATTCGAGTGAGCTTGTATTTGAGAAAATACCGTAATTTCTTTGCTCAGAGAAAACTGAATGTTCATAATAATAATAATAATAATTCTATTGATATTAATATAATATTAATTAAAATTTTATTTAAAAAATTAAATTTTTATTAAATTTTGTAAATACAATAATAATTTAAAGTAAAAATATATATAAAAACATGAATTATTTAAAAATTCACTAATCAATATTTTTAATAATATTACAAAATATTTGCTATTCATTTAACATTTCACAAGAATAAGAATTACAATTAATCTTAAAATTTTGATAATTCAAGATTGATGATTCATTGTTTAAATCAATAGACGATGATTTAGAAGATAAACTATATTGATCTTTAGTTAGAATAATATTTGAATTTAGTTTATTATTATTCAATTCGTTTAGAAAATCTTCAAACGATTGAATATTATTCGTTTCATTAGAAGGATAATAAAAGACTTTTTTGAATCTAGAATCTTCATCTAATTCACTATTTGAATCTAAACTTAGTAATGAATTGCAATCAAATTTATTATTTTGATTCGCTTTGTTGGAATTAGAAGAGCTTGTTTTGCTAAAACGACTTAACAAACTTGTTTTACTTCCATAATATGAGAACGATTCAAAATAGTTTAAATTATTTTGTTTGTAATAAACAGTAGTAGTATCACTTAGTGAATTTAGCTTCAATTTTTGACTGGTAAACTCTTGGTCAAAATAGCAAGTATCTGTTATTGAATTTAAAACAGGTATAAAAGGAGGCTGTAATTCTTTATTAGAAAGTTTTAACCAATCGATATCTGAAAAAAATTTGTGATTTTTAATTTCATCAAAATCTCTAGTACCAGAGCCAAGGCGCTTTCTGGCATCTTTTTCTAAAAGTTGAGTTAAAATTAATTTTGCTTCATGACTTAAATCCATTGGTAGAACTATATTCTGTTTCAAAATTTTTTCAAATAAGCCTATTTGTCCATGAACGTTTGAATTGATTAATTTACAAGTAAACGGTAAACACCCGATTAACATTTCATACAAAACAATACCAACAGTCCACCAATCAACTGCTCTAGTATAACCATCCAATAACTTTTTTTCACTCATTATAATCTAATAGATTTTAATTTATCAATTTATTTTTGATTTTAACAAATAAGCAAAAGCATAAATACTTCTGGAGCCAAGTATTCTAAAGTGCCACAAAAAGTACTTGTCTTATCATCAAAATTTAAATTCTTTTTACTCAAACCAAAATCAACTTTTTATTTAAATAAAAATTACATTTTTTTAAATAAAAAATTTTGATCTTTAAACAAACTTAGTTTAATATGTCCTTGTGAATCTAATAGAATATTTTCTAGTTTTAAATCTCTATAAATGATATTATTTTTATGCAAAAAACCCATCGCAAAGCATATCTCAGCGCAATAAAATTTAGACTTTGATTCAGAGAATTTTTTTTCTTTAACCAAGTGGAAAAACAATTCTCCACCATTCACATATTCCATAACCAAACATAATAATTCATTTGTTTGAAACGAATAGATCAAGCTCTTGAAAAATTATATTTTATTAAAAATTGAATTTTTAAATTAAAAAAAATTAAAGAAAATCTACTGTTATAAATGGATTTTTAAGCGTTCTTAAAACATAATTTTCTGTTTTTGTATGATCAATTTTATTCTTTTTTTTTTGAAGAATAGGTTTAATATTTATTTGAGGTTTTCATTATAAATTAGATTTATTTACTTTTTCAATAATTAAACTTTTTTTTAATATTTTCATTGCAAATATTTTATTTGTTTCTTTTTGCTTGCATAAAACAACTTTACCAAATGTTCCTTTACCGAGTAATTTCAAATATTCAAAATCATGGAAAGTCTTTTGGAAAAATAAACACTTATTAACTTGAAAATATATGTTATTAATATATATTTAAAATAAATACAATTTTTTGAGTTTCATTTGACAAATTTTCTATTGTAAAATTTCCATTCAAGAAATTAGAAATATATTCGATTGATTTGATCCAAATTTCTCGCTCTGTCTGGTCAAAAGCCGCAAAAAATCTCTCTACATTCGATTTTTCGATTGTACAACATTTTAGAATAAATACGTTTAACTTTGGTTTATCTGATTTCAATATATTGCAGTCCTTGATAACAAATATGTTATTTGGTAAATCGTGTTCTTCTTTATTCGATGGCCTATTATTGTAGCCTAAAAAATAACCATCTTTTTTAAGTATGAAATATCTTGCTCTCCATGTTTTAATATGTTCACCTTTTTAAATTTTTCCTTTAATAATTTAATTGGTCAAAATACCAATTTTTTTAGCAAAATTTTACCTCTCTTGTGTAACCAGCCTTGTTTATAAATTTGATTATCAAAATTGTCCATATTGAAAAAAAAATTTATTATTGATCAAAAATCAATCGATTGATAATCGATAATTATTGATTCATAAATTTTAGTTCATTATTTTCTATTTTGATGGCATGTTCAAAATTTTTAAATGATATAAAAATTTTTGTCTTAAAAAACCTAAAATTAAAAATTAGATGTATAATTTGTGTAATACAATTAAGCCTTTAATGTTTTATGTTATCTTTTTATGTTGAAGCTATCAACCACAATTTTAGAGTTAAAATAACTTAAATAATTTTCATTAATTTGTTGTAATCAAAACTTGATTAAAAATAAAAATTATTCAAACAGTAGGTCTCAATAAAAATCTGTAAAAAAATTTAAATTTATACTAAATAAAAGTAGATTTTGGTTTGACATAATATGGCAAAAAGAAGAGTTTATACTCATAATAAAGAATTAATACAATAAGTAATAATAATCAGTATCATTAAAAGAAAAAAGATTTATGATAAGTCTGATGTGAATTATTTAATTTTAGAAATGTTTTTTAATTTAAACACAAAAAATTTTTCTTTTTCATTTTCATCCCTATATATAAAATCCACCAAACGTTTTTTGTTTGTTTGTTTGTTTGTAGTTGATCGACCTATTATTATTTGATATTTGTGCAAAACATGAAAAAAAAATTATACCAGCGTGTAGAGCTCGATGAGTAAGTAGAGGGAAAATATGAGAAGTCTATGCTGCGACTCGGTTCACTCGGTATCTGTATCAACGATTTATACCGTAGAAATACCTTCAAAAATCGAGTTTAAGTAGGATAAATATTTTTTGAGTTTTTCTTATTTAATTTTATTTGATGATTACGAATATCATATTAGCCTTTATTTATCTCTTACTATTCATCAGATATGACCTGTATTAAAATACTAAAAATTGTACCATACCTACGACGGGCCCTTTATATGAAAATTAATTGAGGAATGAGATTCAAATCGAATAGCTAGAAGCCTCTATAAATGCCCTAGCATTTGATTTCAAGAGGTAGTGATATTTTAATTTTTATAATTTACATTTTACAAGTAAGAATAATTTTTTAATTTTTTTATTTTTTAGAAAAGGTTAAAAGAAGGCGAAGCGGCTCTCGAGAAGTGGGGGAATCCTGCACGCCCTCTTTTCTTTTAAAAATTTTTTGGCAAAAAATAATATACCTAGGGTTAAATACACAGTTTTTATTTTTTTTTCTTTTCTGGGGGCACCCCTGAGAGTACCGTTTTGTTTTAACAAATTTTTTTGGATCACATGGGCGGTCGGATGGAAGATATACCTAAGTTTGGTATTATTCCTGTCGGTTTCAAGGGTCGAGTAACATGAATCTGAAAACCGTTTGCTTCTATCTCTTTCCGTTCTCAAGACAATTTGCTAATGGACGAACATGACAAGATTATATAACTATGGTTAAAAATAGGGTTAAAAACTCTAACCCTACTTGGTATTATCCGCCTTTCTTTTACCTAAGTTAGGTTTTAAAAAATTTTGTCCATGGTCTTACTTTTAATCAGGTTCTCTCGATGTTGAGAGAACTGAATATTTTTTTCTGCTTGTAAAACATGGATCATTTTTCTTGACCTGGACAAAGGCAAAGAATTTTTTGATCTATATTCCTCCGATGTTTTCCGATGATCAGTAATGGGAGACTATGGAACATTTTTTTTTAGATTTGTTGGTGTATGTTGACTTTTTAGAATTAGAATTGAGTTTTTTTGTAGACGAATAATTACAAATTTCAATGGAAATTTCTTTTTCTTAATATTTTCAATAGTATGAGTTTAATTTCTTTCATAAAAAAATTTCAACCATAAATTTTTCAAAAATAAAACAAATAACCAAAATAACTTTATTAAAATAAGGAAAATAATGCCTGATTCATAATTACCTAAATTAGCTGAAAATACCTGAATACCTGAATTAATTTTTTTGAACATATTTAATAAAAAAAAGAGGAATCAGAGAAGATAAGCGCTGAAAGTTATGATCACGATGCATTTAGTAGTGTCTAGTCTATAATATATAAATGCGTTGGGTACAACTTTGTTTGTTTGTTTGTTTGTTTGTATGCAGCATTTATATTTCGGCTCAGGAGCGTGCTAAAATTAAACACGATGATTCATTCGATAGCCCTTGACGATGATGGGTGATGATTACCACTTACAACATAAAAAATTATTCAATACATCATAAACTTTAAATTATCTTCATTACAAAATTGTCAATTACTTAAAACTATTTAAAAATATTAATAAAATTCCTATTTTCCTTATCTTAATACTATGAAAACATGAAATTATCTGCAAAATGAGCTATTAAGCATTTCTCTAGCTTAAAAATTGGTTGAGATATTACATAGTTTGGATTTAAAAATATTTTAAAATTTAGATTTTTTAATTAATAGTTTATTTTAAATAATTTTTTTAAAATAAAAATTATTAATTTTAAAGCCACTAACTACGCCAAGGCCGGTCCCAAGCCCGGGTAAAGTAGGAGGGGTGGTGGTATTATGCAAAGTGTGGTACATTACGGGTGGTGAGGTCTACGGGCCTTATCTCAAATCCTGTCGTACATCTGTGCCGCTGGCTTTGACCATCACGGAGTATAGTAGGTTGGGAACGATCGCGGGAGCTTGTTTTGTAACGCTGGCACTTTGCACATACTCTTAATAAGGCAAGGTAAAGTCAAATTAGGCGCTTGGTTTGGGGTTCCAAGCTATATGCCAAATAATGATCGAGTTTGCAGCTTCGGCTCAGATGAGTGGTTGTTATTTGTGCTGAACGTCCCCCGTTCTTATTAAGAGTATGTAGCCGTAATATCATCATAACTACGCCACTGCCGGTCCCAAGCCCGGGTAAGAGTAGGAGGGTGATGATTACCACTTACAACATAAAAAATTATTCAATACATCATAAACTTTAAATTATCTTCATTACAAAATTGTCAATTACTTAAAACTATTTAAAAATATTAATAAAATTCCTATTTTCCTTATCTTAATACTATGAAAACATGAAATTATCTGCAAAATGAGCTATTAAGCATTTCTCTAGCTTAAAAATTGGTTGAGATATTACATAGTTTGGATTTAAAAATATTTTAAAATTTAGATTTTTTAATTAATAGTTTATTTTAAATAATTTTTTTAAAATAAAAATTATTAATTTTAAAGCCACTAACTACGCCAAGGCCGGTCCCAAGCCCGGGTAAAGTAGGAGGGGTGGTGGTATTATGCAAAGTGTGGTACATTACGGGTGGTGAGGTCTACGGGCCTTATCTCAAATCCTGTCGTACATCTGTGCCGCTGGCTTTGACCATCACGGAGTATAGTAGGTTGGGAACGATCGCGGGAGCTTGTTTTGTAACGCTGGCACTTTGCACATACTCTTAATAAGGCAAGGTAAAGTCAAATTAGGCGCTTGGTTTGGGGTTCCAAGCTATATGCCAAATAATGATCGAGTTTGCAGCTTCGGCTCAGATGAGTGGTTGTTATTTGTGCTGAACGTCCCCCGTTCTTATTAAGAGTATGTAGCCGTAATATCATCATAACTACGCCACTGCCGGTCCCAAGCCCGGGTAAGAGTAGGAGGGTGATGATTACCACTTACAACATAAAAAATTATTCAATACATCATAAACTTTAAATTATCTTCATTACAAAATTGTCAATTACTTAAAACTATTTAAAAATATTAATAAAATTCCTATTTTCCTTATCTTAATACTATGAAAACATGAAATTATCTGCAAAATGAGCTATTAAGCATTTCTCTAGCTTAAAAATTGGTTGAGATATTACATAGTTTGGATTTAAAAATATTTTAAAATTTAGATTTTTTAATTAATAGTTTATTTTAAATAATTTTTTTAAAATAAAAATTATTAATTTTAAAGCCACTAACTACGCCAAGGCCGGTCCCAAGCCCGGGTAAAGTAGGAGGGGTGGTGGTATTATGCAAAGTGTGGTACATTACGGGTGGTGAGGTCTACGGGCCTTATCTCAAATCCTGTCGTACATCTGTGCCGCTGGCTTTGACCATCACGGAGTATAGTAGGTTGGGAACGATCGCGGGAGCTTGTTTTGTAACGCTGGCACTTTGCACATACTCTTAATAAGGCAAGGTAAAGTCAAATTAGGCGCTTGGTTTGGGGTTCCAAGCTATATGCCAAATAATGATCGAGTTTGCAGCTTCGGCTCAGATGAGTGGTTGTTATTTGTGCTGAACGTCCCCCGTTCTTATTAAGAGTATGTAGCCGTAATATCATCATAACTACGCCACTGCCGGTCCCAAGCCCGGGTAAGAGTAGGAGGGTGATGATTACCACTTACAACATAAAAAATTATTCAATACATCATAAACTTTAAATTATCTTCATTACAAAATTGTCAATTACTTAAAACTATTTAAAAATATTAATAAAATTCCTATTTTCCTTATCTTAATACTATGAAAACATGAAATTATCTGCAAAATGAGCTATTAAGCATTTCTCTAGCTTAAAAATTGGTTGAGATATTACATAGTTTGGATTTAAAAATATTTTAAAATTTAGATTTTTAATTAATAGTTTATTTTAAATAATTTTTAAAATAAAAATTATTAATTTTAAAGCCACTAACTACGCCAAGGCCGGTCCCAAGCCCGGGTAAAGTAGGAGGGGTGGTGGTATTATGCAAAGTGTGGTACATTACGGGTGGTGAGGTCTACGGGCCTTATCTCAAATCCTGTCGTACATCTGTGCCGCTGGCTTTGACCATCACGGAGTATAGTAGGTTGGGAACGATCGCGGGAGCTTGTTTTGTAACGCTGGCACTTTGCACATACTCTTAATAAGGCAAGGTAAAGTCAAATTAGGCGCTTGGTTTGGGGTTCCAAGCTATATGCCAAATAATGATCGAGTTTGCAGCTTCGGCTCAGATGAGTGGTTGTTATTTGTGCTGAACGTCCCCCGTTCTTATTAAGAGTATGTAGCCGTAATATCATCATAACTACGCCACTGCCGGTCCCAAGCCCGGGTAAGAGTAGGAGGGTGATGATTACCACTTACAACATAAAAATTATTCAATACATCATAAACTTTAAATTATCTTCATTACAAAATTGTCAATTACTTAAAACTATTTAAAAATATTAATAAAATTCCTATTTTCCTTATCTTAATACTATGAAAACATGAAATTATCTGCAAAATGAGCTATTAAGCATTTCTCTAGCTTAAAAATTGGTTGAGATATTACATAGTTTGGATTTAAAAATATTTTAAAATTTAGATTTTTTAATTAATAGTTTATTTTAAATAATTTTTTTAAAATAAAAATTATTAATTTTAAAGCCACTAACTACGCCAAGGCCGGTCCCAAGCCCGGGTAAAGTAGGAGGGGTGGTGGTATTATGCAAAGTGTGGTACATTACGGGTGGTGAGGTCTACGGGCCTTATCTCAAATCCTGTCGTACATCTGTGCCGCTGGCTTTGACCATCACGGAGTATAGTAGGTTGGGAACGATCGCGGGAGCTTGTTTTGTAACGCTGGCACTTTGCACATACTCTTAATAAGGCAAGGTAAAGTCAAATTAGGCGCTTGGTTTGGGGTTCCAAGCTATATGCCAAATAATGATCGAGTTTGCAGCTTCGGCTCAGATGAGTGGTTGTTATTTGTGCTGAACGTCCCCCGTTCTTATTAAGAGTATGTAGCCGTAATATCATCATAACTACGCCACTGCCGGTCCCAAGCCCGGGTAAGAGTAGGAGGGTGATGATTACCACTTACAACATTATGCTTGGTTTTGGGTTTTAAGTTTTCCACATACTTTTAAAGCTTTATTATTAAATTTAAAACATAATTGAGCAACAGAACAAAATTTTTACTGAGCCTTAATTAAACGACTTATGTTCTCTATTTTTTATGATCGTTTATCTAAAACGCAAATATTTGCAATTATTTAGTTTGTTTATTTTTTTTTATATATACTCAAATATAAATAAATAACTTTTAACTTATAACTTTTTTGTCTAAAACTATTAAGATTACTTATTTAAATTGATGAAAATGCTAATAAAATTTTATTTAAAAATGTTTTGGAGCAATAATTTGAAAGCTTTATTTAATTTTTTAAAGTTTTTTAAATTTATAATTCAACCAAAATAATTTCAAAATTTTACCAAAGATAAACGAATTTAGTAAAATTAAAAATATTGATGTAAATTTTTGAATCTCCGAAAAAGATTTAAATTCTTGTAAACAATAATAAATTTTTAAATATTATATTTTAGCTTTCGAATATTTATTTTTAAATTAAATTAAATTTTAAATGGTTCATTCAATATTTTAAGGCCACTGATAGATTCAAATCGAAAAGCTAGAATCCTTTTTAAATGCCCCAGCATTTGATTTCAAGAGCTAGTTTAATAATAAATAATTAAAAAAATTAAAAATTCTAAAATTAATTTTTATTAGGTAATCAAACATACTCCGGTCATTACTAGGCATTCAAATCAAATATAAATAAAAAAAAATTTTTGTTAACAAAATTGCAATTTTTTATAATTATTTTTAAGACTACTAAATAAAAACTTAACTTGAAATTTGAACGCATTTAATACACTTTGAATTAAATACGCTTATGTATTTATTTAAAATATTATTTCTAAAGAGATTTTAAAAATTTATGAAAAATGGTAACAAAAATTCAAATAGCAGGAAAATTGAAATTTTATTCTAAACCATATGGTCGTCAATGGAAATGGAGATATCAAGTACACGGTCATATGCTTGAGCCAAAATTGAAAATTCCAAAATCATTAGAAAATGTGAAAATAATTGATCCTTTACATCCCGAGACTATACCAAAAGAAGAGAAGCCAAAATGGGCACCACCTCGTAGACATCCTATTCTCGAATCTTTTTTTCCTCAATTAACTCTAAAAGACCATGTTAATTATCATGAAAAACCTATTAAATTGTTTAATAATAAAGTAAAGTTTCATGCTGGTATTGATCAAGTTTGTTTATTAACTAAAACAAAACCAGTCCAAGGTTTACCAAGTTCAGTTAAAGAGTTATCAAATTTATTTAATATAAATGATCAAGTATTAAAAAATTTCAGAAAATGATAAAATCAGTTAATCCTTTTATTAGTTTTTTAAAATAATAGGAAGAATTAGTCAAAAGCTATATTAAGCAAGCGTTGGCTTTTAATCCTACTAAAGAACCTTGTCCTGGTCTCAAGATTCCTAATGATCCGAAATTTGTTATTGGAAAACAATACGGAACTCCCCATACCAGACAAATGTAACAAAAAAAGCAAAAATCTTTTAAAAAAAATTTAAAAATCAATTAATTTATCAAAAGGCAAATTTTGCTAGATAATTTGATTAGACTTAGCAATATAAATATTTATAAAAAATTTCCAACTATGTTAAAAAGTAGAAATCTAGAAGAAAATTCTCCAATTTTAAGCACTATACAAAGAGGTATAATATTTTATATTAAATTATGATTAAAATAATTTATATTCACCACAAAAGCCGATGAAGTAATTCAAATATGCAGAAAAAATGATTTTTTAATAACTAGTTCAAATAGTTTACCATCTATAGCCGATGAGAATGAAATAAACGAGACTTCTAATTACAAATTTGTAGATATGTATCCAATATTTCCGACTATTGATTTAAAAGAAGAAAACATTTACGACGAATCTAAGCCTTATATTGTAGGAATAAACAATTCTAAAACAAATCATATTCAAACTATATTTCATTTAAACGATGATGATTTTACCAATGAACAAGATATATCAAGATTAATGATGTTCGCTTTTGGCACTGCTTATGCAAAGGCTCAATTATTGAAAACTAATAAAGTTTGTTTGTTTTCAATAATTTTTTTATTTTTGTAAATCAATTGTTAAAAATATTTAGGAATTGGATGTTGATTCAAATCAAAGATTAAAAAGACCATTAGTAATCAATGCTGTGTCTGTAACAAATCAAAGATTCAATTTTGTAACATTTCAGTTAAACACACTTAATCTAAAAGATAACAACGGAGTTAAAAATATAGCCTATTATGATATAAGTGATAACGAGTTGTATTTAAATAGACCTAATTTGGAAAGCTTACCTTATCCAACACAAAAAAATATACAAAGATTAGCTCTTAGACATTTACAGTATAACCCTGAAGTATTCAAAAAGTTGTTATCAGTTGTTTCTTTCGGTTCTAAGCTCAATTAAACAATAATATCCAGAATTTATAAATAAAAATTTTCAAAAAAAAAGTGATTTATTTTAAATTAATAAAATTTTATTTTAAAATTTATATAAAAAAAAACTAAAATTTCTTTACACATTTACGAGCAAAAAATGACCAACACGAACCAGGTTTACATCTTTTTTTATTCGATTTAAAAAAAAATTATTTTTAAGCTTTGGTAAATTAAATAAAAATAACTTCTTACAAACATTGACGATAAGAAGAATGACAACTCAAACCTAGTGCTGAATCACATTTATCATCATTTTCAGCACTTTCCAAACTTTCTGAGCTTTCTAGACTTTCAATGCTTTCCACACTTTCTCTACTTGTGCTTAAATTATTTGGTTCGCATCTATATCTAAAATTAATTGCTTAAAATTTTTTAAATTTATTTTTTTTTAGATAAAAAAATATTTTTAAATTTTTATTAAACCGCAAAAATTTAAATTATTTTTCCAAGCTGAGCCAAATGGACATCTTTTTATATAAAAATAAACTCGAATGAAATTTTAACTAAATATTGATTCTTATGTTAAAAGTTACTGGCATAATCCATTGATACATTTTAAGCCCTTCAAACAATTTTTATGTCTAAAACAAACACTCATTAATAATCCATTTGTTTTGAATACATTATATGATTTAATATGTATGACAAAATTGGTCAAAATTATCAAAATAACTTTTAAAAATAAAATAAGAGTATAATTCTTAATTTATTTCTTAAAATTTTTTAACAATCTATAAATTTACGTGAAATATGAAGTTTGTTTATAAACATTTTTTTGATATTTTTTGTTTTCTAATAATAAAAATTACAAATAAACAAATTTATACAAGAAAAATATTTTAACACCTTTTTTAATTATTTGATAATTATCTTTAAAAGTTTATCAAATTGCACTATTCAAGATTAATAAAGGATAACAATTTTTTGACAATGTTTAATATCATTTTTGAAAAATAATTATATTATTTTATTTTATTTATTTTATCTGATTAATTTGAATATTTTCCATTTGACTCAAAAAATTCTAAAATTCGACCATTAATTTAATCTTTCGTATCTTATCTCATGTCATCAGATACATTTCACTTCCAGATTCTATTCATCAAATAACCAACAAAAATACATTAAATTTAGATTGGAAAAATTTGCCAAACTAAAAACTTTTTTTCAACTTTATACAGTATTATTTGTTGTACATGTTAAATGCTTATTTTTAGTTTCAATAAATGTAAAATCGAAAATAAATATTGCAAAATGTCATTCTTTCTTCAATTTAATTTATCTTCTTTTTTCTAAATAAATAAAAATATTTTTGATTCTGCAACGAGTTTTTATTTATTTAAAAATAAAATCAATTTAAAAAAAAAAAATTATGAAATTTCTAATAGTTCTAAATTAGTTGTAAATAATGTTCTCAATCAAATCAAAATGCAACAAAATCCCATTCTCTTGTACATTGTTTATTAAACCAGTTTGAAAAATTTTCATAATATGAGTAATAAAAATTTTTCTGATTGTTTAGCTTTTCGCAAAATTCACACATCTTTAATTGTTCTAAATATTCTCCATTGTAAATAACTTTATTTTTTCTTTTCCATTGGAAAAATTTTTCATACATTTCAATATCATTTGAAATTTTATTCAAATAATTACTTAATTTAAAAACATCATAGTTAAAATCTGATGCATGTATGAAAGAATGAGTAGGAGCTACTCGTTCGTAATATTCTTTATTTGGATACAACACAATCGGAATCAAATCATAGCTTAATGATCTCCAAAACTTCTCAGTTATATAATCACTACAGTTTTGACTTTCAAAAGCAAGATAAAATTTATTTGTTTTTAGTAGTTTATGCTCACATTCTGAATCACGATCACAATTAATCTCATTTAAATTTAAATATTTTAAATCTTTTTGATATTCTTTTATTTGTTTTGAGCATTTACCATATATTTCAATGCTAAAATGTTGACCTAAATTGGCACTAAACCTAAGTCTTGATTTTGTGTTACAATTGCTAACAAACCAAGCAGCTTTATTTTTTCGTTTTTTAAATTCATGTTCTATTTTTGCATTTAATTCAGAATCAGTCAATTCTCTATTCAAGCTAGCTATTACACCATAAGTAGCATAACTAATTTCTGATTTAGAATTAAATGATATTGTCCAGTTCATTTTATACGAATCTATTTCTGGATCAATCATAATTGCTTCATCATTCCACAATACCCAAGTTTGGGATGAATCGCGCTTAAAGTTAATTATGTTTTTCTCCTTATTATTCTTTATTAAAGCTATAAAATCGTAATAGTGAAATAAAATAGAATCTGCTATTGACGATAAAGACTTATCACAAGTAAAAAAACAATTTTTATAATAGCATTTATCTAGAGAACTGAAACTACTATTTAAGGTGACATTTCTCTCATTTAATAAATTAGTTTTAATATTTTTGCTTTTGATTAGCCCAAGCATTTGTTCATTTAAATTTAATTGGCAAAATTTTTTATTTGCAAATACTTCAGTATATTCAACAATCAAATAATAAGGTTTTTTCTTCTTATTTTTCATTTTATTTAAATATTTTTTTGTTTTTAAAAATATTTCGGAATCATTTTTATTAAAAGACTTTTTATAAGTTAAATAATGTTTTAATTGATTTAAATTTGAATCTGGTTCGAACAGTTTTTCTACATAATTAAAGTATTCATTTTCGATTAGTTCTATTTGATTATTGTTTGAAGTTGGTAAAGTTTTGTTATTTGATAAAACAAAATCATTTTTGAAAAAAAAATATTCAACATCGTTTAATTTTTTAGCTAAAAAACTCGTAATTGTATAATGATAATATAATATCGTTAAAATTAAAATTAAGTATAAAGAAATTTTTTTTTTAATTCGCATTTAAAAATATTTTTGGGTTGAACTGCTTTTTCGAGAAAGTCAAAATTCTTAACTTCTGGTAAAATCAAATATAGAAAAACTTTTCAAGTTAAGAATTTTTGAATTGGAAAAATCAAATAAAGTTTGATAAAAAATCAATCTATATTTATTAAATCAAAAAATTATTCATGTTATTTAAATTATATAATTTAAAAAAACATTGAAACCTATAACAAACAAAATATAAATAAAAATATTTAGTAACTAGGGAAATTTTTTCAAAAAATTATTTCAAACAAGTGATTTCTTTATTTTTATACCAAATACTCTTTCCTACTTCTCTTAGAATAAAAATAGAATTCAAATTATTTTCTTTAAGAAAACTAATTGTTATAGTAATTTTTAAATTTCTAGCAAATATTTTTCTTTATTCTAAAAACATGAAAAAGAATTATTAAGTAAACATCGAAATTACTTTCATCTAAATTTGAGTTTTTTGCTTTTTTTTGAATCAACTAAAATTTCAATATTAAAATTCTTTTCTCGTGCCAAAATTATCAGGTACACCAATAAATTATATACCTACATTCCATCAAAGCTTAATTTTTAATATAAAAATCAAATCGTTTTGCATAATATTTATTAAATTTTCTTCAATTCATCAAGCTACTAAAATAAAACCAAATAATAGAACATTAAATATTTATTTATTTATTTAATTAGTTAAAGCCACATAGGCATTTAGATAAGTAAAAAATTGACTAAATTTAAAGTATAAAATCAAGTATAAAAAAAATAATCTTAAAAAATTTAATTATGTTACATTATGTTACATATTTTAATAAAATATTTAGACCATAGTAAAGATAGAAATAATTTTCACTATTTTGGATACCAAGGTCTATTAAATGAAAATAATAATTAATCGAGTCTATGAGACCTAAATTAGTACATTCAAATTGAATTTCGATTAAAAAAATTGACAATTTTGAGTCATACTCTAGGCAGTTTATATGGATCAAGCTTTCTAGTTCTGATAACTGTTTTAAAAATGACGTATTTTCTTTATCAAAGGCTTTATAATCATTTCTAAGAAACTCAAAGACTTTAAAACAAATAGAATTATTGAATATTTGTTTAAGAAAGAATATCTTATGTTTGTAGTAAATTTGTTAGATTCATTAAGCTACTAAAATAAAACCAAATAATAGAACATTAAATAGAAAAATACCATAATATTAATAATGATTTATTCAGTAAAAAATTTGACAAAAATTAAAATTTTCTTAATTAATGATTATTATTTTGATTTTAAATTTATTAAATACAATTTTTTAATTAGTAATCATAAAATAAAAGGGATACATTTTTTACATATTTACTAAAAAAAGAATTTTCATCTTAAAGCTAATAAACTAATTAAAATATTTTAAAAAATAATCTATAATATTATTTAATAGCCTATTTTTTTTATCATTTTCTTTATTTAAAAGATTTTCTTTTGGATGATTAGCCAATTCGCTTCCAGGTTCTTGAACTATCTGAGGTATATGTTTAATATTTCTTTCTTGTAAGATATCATCATACTTTATCGATGCATCGCTAAGCATAAATTCTATATAAGGAATATAAACTGGAAACCTTTTACAATTGTTAGCATATGCTGCTTCGACTAATTTTCTTTCAACATTCGTACATATCTCATATATATACCATTTTTCTTTTTCTATATCTGTTATATCTAACCATTGACAGTCTAATACATTTGGATATAAATCAGCCCAGCCTGGTTGTATGCCTTGCTTAGTACAAGCAAATAAATTTTTACAAGGTATATGCTCGCCAAACATAGTCTGCACAGTGTCCTCCATACAATAGCCACGCTTACCACCAGTTACAGCAATTTTTGAATTCATATCATACAAGTTGAACAAAGCAAAGCCTTCAAAATGATAATGTGCATGACAAGGACTCCATTCAAATTGGTTCGGCGCGTCATCTGGTATAGGTGGATAAAATATATTTCTACCAACATTATGCACATATGTATCGAATCTCATCAATAATCTCTTTCCTTGATGTTTTAGACAGCCCTCAACAATAGCACATGAACGATTACCTATGATTCTCCAGTCGAATTCAATTGTTGGTAAAACTAGTTTATCATCATTAGGCATCAAATCTCCTAGTTGTTCTTTCATATCATGCCATTCACAATCATGAGCGCAGTATGGATATTCCATATGTTCAGGTATTGGCTTTATACACTCTGGTCTTAAATGATCACACAAATGAACTCTTTTACATTTTCCTATTTGGCTAACACACATTTCTGAATTTCGAGTATCACATATTCCACAAACACCAGCGCAACCATCATCACCACATTCTTTGATATATGAAACATTGTTTTTCGATTTATGAATACAATCTGGTATACATGGGCTTAATCTACACTGACCGGTTTCTAAATCACACTGTTTATCGTCCGAACATACACCACACACACCACCACAACCGTCATCACCACATTTGCGATTACCATCACATTGGGGTAAGCAATCTGGATAAAATTTTACTTTTAATTGATACGGGCGAATATTTTCAGGTACGTCACTAAATGCAGTAGCTATAAGTTTATAAGTACCATTAGCCAATTTACCAAATATGCGAGAAGATACGCCACCTGGAGGAGAAGAATCATCACCACAGAAAGAATACAATTGTAAAGGATGACAAGCAGAATCATGTAGAGCTAATACAGTATCCATTCTATCATTAGAACCATCTGCTTTTAACATTTGAACCTCAATTCCCATTAGAACAGGACTTTGAATTATAAACTCGTACACAACATCAACTACTGGTGCTGGATTACATATTGGAACAGCATTATCAGTATAAATTGGTAAACTTAAATCTCCATATATAATATAATCTTGAATACCTTGAGTAGGAATTACGAGACTCTCGTTATAGAGCTGATAAGGTCTATTACACGATCCTTCACCTAATGAAGAACGCAGGATGCACTTGTGTTTGGAACAAACATATTCATTTGAAGGGCAAGTACCACAAAAAAATGTTAAATCTTTACTCCATCCACATTCATATTCAAGCTCGAAACATTTATCAGCTATATTTATTTTCGGCGAATTACACTTTTTACAGTTATCGCCGCCTAATGGTGTCATACTACATTGTTGTTCAGCTTCAATGCATTCATAAGACTTACATGGATCATGAGTCAAATCTTCACATGGTTTAAACTTAGAACTTAGGCATTTACCATTTACAAATCTTTCTTCACCATTACAAAATAGGCCATCTGAGCACGTAACCTCTATATCACGATGCAATCTGGTATTAATCATAACAAACATAGCCGGGAGTTTTTCATTTGAAATAGCCAAGGTAAAATACATGTTGTTATAAACTCCTATTTTATGACCTGGAGCGATCATAAAAGTATTATTATTTTCAGGCTGAAACACGATTTTGTTAGTCTTCAAATCAAAATGAGTTACAATTAATTTTTTGTCTCCTGTCCAGTCGTTATCATGACTTGAATCTAGCGGTGTGAATACAAGTTCTACATACGGAATTAAAGATCTGTCCACCAGCGAAGGTCCAGTCCATGTTGCTTCTACATATGCATTCCATGACTCGTTTGGCTTTACTCTTAAGGGTGCATAAAAATGATAGTCTTTCAACCAATGCTCTGCTTCTTTTATACCATACAACTGATCATGTATCTCATTAGTCCATAGCTCCGGTATTGGCGGTAGAATGTGTGAATTTAGATTTAATATTAAGTTAAATATTAAATTCAAAATTAAGCTTTGTTTAAGCATTTTTATTTTAAACAAATTTTTTCATAGACTTTTAGATAATTTATACTAATCCTAAAATTATTCGAGCATAAAATTAGAAACTAAACACAAAAGTTCAATGTACTTAAGGCTAAAATAGTTGTTTGAAAAATTTCCCTTTGAGGATTTTAAATAGAAATCAGTTTTATTTGTTAATACAAAAAAATTTTTGAGTTTATTAAAAACAAAACTCAGAATTTATAGTAAATTTTGTAAATTTGATAGCCGTAATTACATAATGCCGAAATTTTAATTAAATTTTATTTTTATCTATTTAGTACTAATTCAGACATTCTGATAGTTTAATTAAATTTTATTTAAAAATTTTAATTATCCAATATTAATAAGTTTTAAATGTCATTTTCAAATAAGCAATTAAATTTCAAAAAATATTAAATTAATTTTTTAAATAAGTTTTTAAAAATGATTATCCACCTCTTTTTTAACCTATTTTTAAAAATTTTTAATTTCGTATTTTACAAATAAATGATAAAGCAACTAATTTACTATCATTTTTAAATGTTCTCGATTATAAAAACATATAAATTAGAAGATTCTAAAAGATTCTAAAAAGTTCTAAATAGCAAAATCTCTGAGAACGGCTAAGGCTATGCGCTAAAACGCAGTCGAAGTGGTTCTCACCACCAAGACAAGCAGAGACTACTTCTACTACTACTACTGCTATTACTACTAAAAACTGTTTTTATTTAATCAATAAAATTTGTTTCAATAAATTTAAAAAAAAAATAAATTGGTTTTAAGTAAATTCTATTATTACGATAAATAATAGAAATATAATAAATAATCGGTTTTTCATCCATAGTTATTATTTTAATCTTTATCATAAAGCAGTAGCTTTGATTAAAGAGAAAAAAAATGAAGCAGGTTTTATCAAAATGTTTACTTGGTTAAGATTTAGGTAATCTTTAAATATATGCTTTATTCCAATATGAAATAGTTCCAATCGACACCATGTAATAAAATTTAACATTATTTTTTTCAAAAAGGTTTACTTCAAATGTATTTTAGTAACTATTCATATTGAATAAATCAAAATCCTAACTTTTGATCCTGTAATAATAAGAAAGCATATACGGTGTTAGAATATAATATATAATCAAAAATAATTTTTATTTTAATTTAATTAAAGACTTAAAGAAAATTTAAATATCTATTAAGATCAAAATTAATCTATCGATTATATTCGATTCATAATTTTTAAATTTGAAACATTTAATCGTAAATAATAAAAATTTGTTTTATGGGTATATGAATGTTTCATCATGAAAGCTAATTTAAAAACAGAAGTATAATTTTTTTAAGTAAATACCAATAAAATCTGTAAAAATCAGTTAAAAATTAATTTTTTAAAACAAAATTAAATTTTCTAGTATTTTCCAATTTGTTATTACCTTTCGATTAAACCTGACCCATTATAGAATTAATTTCAAAATGAAATCTAAGCAACAAACACTTAAATTGAAAAATATAAATTTTTATATCAACAAGTTTTTCACCATTTTTCATCAAAAATTTTATTTAAATTACCACTTTCAAATGAAGAATAGTTCTTGCTAGTTGCTTTATTCCAAAAAAAAGTTCAAATACTAATAGAAGATTTTCTTTTAAATATTACATATCACTTGACTATCAATCCGCTATTTATTCTCTTATAATTTTATTTTTGAACTTAAAATGAATTTAAAGGTTTTCACATCTAGATGTAGACTTCTAGTTCTGATTTAATTTTAAGCTAACAAGTTTTGAAATTTTTTATGTCTTCAAATTAAAAAGCAAATAATTTATAAGGTTTACTTCAATTTACAAATTAAAACTAAAAGAAAAAATTTTTGATTTTGGTTAATTAAGATTATTATAATAATAATAATAAAATATTTCTAAAATGGTCTCGACTACTAATTAAATTAAAATATAATAAAGTTAAACAAAATTCTATTGAATTTTTAATTTATTTTATTTAAAGAAATAGAATTTAATTTATCAAAAATAATTAAAAAAAAAAAAAAAATTTTAATAAATTATTTTATTTTAGCATTAGAAATTTTTTGAATTTTACTATTATTACCATTATTAAGATTAAGATTTAAATTATTTGTATTTGACTTAGTTATTTCTTTATTTTTTATTAAATTAGATGAAATTTCATTATTTTGAGGAAGTTGTTTTGCATTTGGTTTTTGTAAATTTTGGCTCGTACTCGGAATTTGGCTTGTTTTTGTGTTCACCGCATTTGAGCTAATACTACTCAAATTATTTAAACTCAAATTAACACTTTTGCTTGTTTTCGCTTGATTTTTTGCATTGGCTATTTTGTTTGCTAACGATTTACTAAATATAGGTCTCGAATCGTCTTGGCTCATTAAACTATTGCTTCGTTTATGAGTTTTTTTATTATAGTCATTCATAATAGACTGAAAGCTATCTTTTCTTGAATCGGGCGAAGTGGATTTGTTTAAACTAATTGAATCTGATATAAAAATGTTTGTATTATCGATTGGCGTTAATCTTGATGCTATAGATGCGTTAGAAGACGGATTACTTAATGTATTTGTAAACAAGACAGTATTTTTTAAATTTTTTAAATTTTGATTCGACAAATTTGTTGTTTTAACATTTGTTAAACTTCGGCTTATTTGCTCATTTAAATCGCTGTTAATCTGATTATTATAAAAAATATTATTGCTATTATTATTATTATTATTTGTTTTTGTTATTGGAACTGGTATTGCAGATATTCTTTTTAAATTTAAACTTGAATTAGAACTATTGTTGTTGCTGCTGTTGAAATTGTTTTGATTTTTGTTGTTATTGTTATTATTAGTAATATTTATTTTAATTTCGTCATTTTTAGAAATAATTTTATTATCCATGTTTGTTGTTAATTTGTTGCCATCTTGATGATTATTATGCAAAGTTTTGATTTCAAGTTGATTATTAATAATATTATTGTTTGCCGTTGTTAAGCTTGATGACATTATTTTTTCAGAATTATTATTTAATATTAAAATTTGTTCTTTATAATTTTTATTTAATTGTTGATTTAGTTGTTTTTGTTTTTGAATTAGAGAAAGTGAAAAAAGAGAAGACGAGGATGATTTAAGCTCTATTTCTTGTTTGAGCTTTTTCAAAAATGTTTCTGATTTACGCACATTTAATTTTTCATTTTCAAACTCAATTCGATTGTTTTCTACATTTGATTTTAATTTAATTTCATTATTATTATTATTATTATTTAGTATATTGTTGCTAGTTATGTTATTATTATTATTTTTATTATTATTAATGCTTGAAGCTGAATTTAAATTTTCTTTAACTACTACTCGATGCACAATAGATACACTCATATTTTTAGAAATTTTAAATTCAAGTTTATGTATTATTTAATTTGAATTATTAAAAACCTAATGGAAATTAAATTACTTGAATTTAATAAACAATCATAAAATAAAATAAAAACACGAAATTAGTAAGGAACATAAAAATTAATGATTTAAAAATAAAAATAGTTAATACTTGAAAAATTTTAGCAAAATTTTTAGATACAGGTTTTTATTTTTTTTTTATAAAAACTTAAAATAAAGTTTTATTGTAGAAACTAGTCTTTAAAATAATATATATGGTTCGACATTGAATTTAGATTGCTTTAAGGGTTCTTGAAAATTAAAATTTAAAAACGTTTTAACTCTAGAAAATCAGGTCAAAATTTAATTTAAGTCTAAAATTCAAATTATAAATTAAATTTATTTTTTTATTTTTTTCTAATAGAAAAAGTAAGAATGAAAACATTTTTATTGATTTTTCTTTAAAGTTTAATTATAATTGAATTTTAATAATTTTTATTTGAGATTATCTCAAATTTCAATTTAATGCTTTATCAAAAATTTACACGAAAATCTTAGGAGAAATTAATTTTTATATTTTAAATAAAGTATTAAAGTTTGATTGATTTGAAATAATTAAATTTAAAAAAAATTCAGGTGGTATTAAAAGTATTAGAAGCTTGTTGTTATGTACCAAAATAAAATATTTTTCTTTTCTCCATTTTTGAAATACAAATATTTAAAAATGAAATTATTATTAAATCAATATTTTTTTAAATTGAAAAAAAAAAAAAATAAAATAAATTGGTTTTTATAATAAAATTTGCTTAAAGCTCTATTTTATTTATAAAATTTTGTTTGATAAATTAAATAATTATATAACTTGAAATGGAATATTTTATGAAAATTTTAATCAAAACCATGCTTGATCAATTATGATAATTGACCATAATTACAAAAACTAGAAAATTTTTTCTTAAATTTTTTTATATATTTATGTTTCTTTATATTTAAAATTTGTTAAAAAAATTAAAATGGGTGCTAAAAACGATAAGCCAACACAATCAGCAAATAATAACTTGAATCCAAATCGTCCACCAAATTTACAGAATAATGAAAATTATCCGGTTCAATCGAACCCAAAATTTCAAAGCTCTAATAATTCAAATTTTCCTAATAGCCAATCTTTACCATTTCCTAAATTACCTCCACTACCATCTCAACAACAGCAACAACAACAACAAATACAACAACAAGTACCACCAAGATATGATAATGTTGAACTTAGAGTCAACAATCAACCAGTTAATCCTTCTAACACTGCACAAGCTCAATTTTATACCAATCAAAAGCTAAGTCCTGACTTTAATGAACCTCCTTTCTATCCTTATAGAGACTTGATAAATATTACTGAAAACCCTAATCGATATGAACTACCCAAACCTAAAGTAATGCCTTTAACACCACAAGAAATAATTGAGTATCAAAGAGTAGGTCTAATACCACCAAATCATCCGAGTCAAATGACTTATTATGAGCCTTCTGTATTTGAACATGTATCACCTGATCCTCAATATATGAATTATGCCAACTGTGATAATTGTATTACTGTGACAGTAGATGAGTTTAATATAGTAAAAGATATATTTGAGCGCAATTGTGGTCCAGATAGAAAAATGAGTTTTGATGAATTTTACAAAGTTTATGGACAAGACTTGGAAAGTGCTCAACATGCTTTTTTGACTGTTGATCAAAATGGTGATGGCCGAATCAGTTTTGATGAATTTCTAAGAGGATATACAATCTTAAGATCTATTACCCATCAAGCTCAATTGAGCACTATTTTAAATAATCAACAACAATTGGCTAAACCACCTCATCAACCGAGACCTGTACCAAGACCAGGTCCTCCTCTACCATTTGGTCCTCTAGATGAATATGATCCTTTAGCGGTACCTATTGAAAACTTGGCTGCTTCTCTCAAACCATATATAAAATAAAATGTCTAAAATTTTACAAATATTTTTGTTTATTATTATATTTGAATTAATATAAAATATATTTTTTTAAAATTTCATTTAATTGATACAATTTTTTAAAAAATAAAAAATTTTAAAAATAATTAAGTTTTGATTATTTACGAGGAATTTTTTTCTCTTTTAAAAGAAAGAAATAAATAAAAAATATAAAAAAAATTGTATAACATACCATTTGGATATTTTGTAGGAATGAAAAAAATTTAAATTTTTCTTTTGTTTATTTCAAACAAAAATAATATGCATATTTTATTGTCATTGCAAAATAGAAGAAAAATGAGCAATAACCAGAAATGTTAAAAACTAAAAAAAAAAATTTTTTTCTTTATCAAAAATAGTATTTAAGGAATAGTAAATAAAACTAAAAAGACAAAAAATTTATTTAAAATTAAAAAAAAAATTTATTAAAAAGTTGAATTTTAAATAAAATGGGCTCAAAAAACTCAAGAAGGAAGAGACCAGTTGAACCAGAGCCAGATGGTACTAGATGCAGAGTTTGCAACGAATGCGGTGCTACAATAGCTACAACAACAGTTACAACTACTACTCGTATTCCACCAACTCCACAGCCTTGTTTTCAACCACCAATTCAATCTGCATATGTGCAACCTTGTTTGCCAATGTCTAATCCTTGTATTCAACCATGTATCCCAGTCTGTCAACCACAACAACCGGCTTGTTGTATTCCAACTCCTCAAGAATGTACACCATCTTTTCAATCTAATTTAATTACTACAGCCGATAACAACCTTAATTTAAGTTCACCAAATTTGAATTCATTTTCCTCGGGTTTTGAAGGATTTAATACAATTAATTCCTTCAATAATTTATTAAATACTCAACCAGTTTTTTAAAATAAATCATTATTTTTACTTTACTTCTCATAATATAATTGTTTTATTATATAATTATTATCTATTTTTTTTGTTTAAAATCAATTTTTGAAATAAAAATAAATAAAAATTTCAAAAAATAAAACTTTCAATTTGCTTGAATGAGTATTTTTTTTTTTAAATTAAAAAGAATTACTAAAAATGTATTTTTTAATTAATCATATCTTGATTTGATGAATAAAAGATAAATAAAAATTAATTAGAAAAACATCCGAAAAATAAATTTTAAAAATTTTATAAAATTTGATTTCGAGTTGTGTATTTAAATTTAATGAAAATTCAAAAAAAATTTTTATTATATTCATTTTTTTGTTTAAAAAGAATATAAAAAATATAATTTAAAAACAAAAATGGGATCCAGAAAATCAAAGACTCCACCACCACCACCGCCACCGCCACCAAGACCACCAACTCCACCACCAAATCCAAACTATCCTCCACCATCTCCAATTCCAAATATTAATAACAATTATTTATCAATCCCAAATCATACAAGCCCTCCGTATATTCCCAATATTCCTCAAAATTATGTTTCCACAAACACTGAAAATTTTAAAATCACAACTACTACAAATATATCAGTTATAC
The DNA here is from genome assembly GCA_021432725.1 of Brachionus angularis. Classification (NCBI taxonomy): domain Eukaryota; kingdom Metazoa; phylum Rotifera; class Eurotatoria; order Ploima; family Brachionidae; genus Brachionus; species Brachionus angularis. The sequence continues at coordinate 1,311,732 of JAJVDD010000001.1, read as the reverse complement.
CACTCGGTAGCTCAACTCCAAATCTAACTCCAATCGGTCCTCAAATATTACCAAGCTTTAATTCATTCAATCCATTACCATTACCGAACAATTTTTCTAACTTTAACTCATTCAACCCATTACCATTACCGAACCATTTTCCCAACTCATTCAATTCAGGATCACAATTACCAATTTACTATTAAAAAATTTCAAAATAAATTATTTAATTTTTTTGTTTTAAAAAATTTTTTTTGTTGCTTTTTCAAAAATTTTTATTAGAAATAAAAAAATAAAAATTCATGATCAAAAATTTTTGTTTATTTTTTATCAATTTGATAAATTTTTATCAATCAATTTAAAAAAATATTATCAAAAATAAACCTACCGGAAAATAAATGTAGAAATTTAAAAAAAAAAATTTATATTTAAAATTGAATATATATTTATATATACTTACCTTTTTTGAGTTTTCATTATATTTAAAATTTTAGAAAAAAATTTAGAAAATATTTTTTTATTAAAATGGGATCCAATAAATCTAAGCCAACAAGCCGTTCAAGAAGCTCAAGTACTAGTTCAACGAGTAGTAGAAATCCTGCTAGTAGTTCATCGATTCCAACTAGCGCAACAAATTTTCAAAATCCACCTTTAAATTCATACCAGAATTATAACATACCACAACGTCAAAATCAATTTGCAAATAATCTTTTTAACCAATTACCAAATCAAGAACCATTTGTCTTTTCATTTATAAATAATCCTCCTTATAATGTCCCTTTAACCCCACCATTACCACCAGTCAATCATATTTATGATCCTTTAGCAACTCTCAATTTATTGGATTCTCCTGTTTATCTAACTACAAGATATTCAAGGCCAAGAACATGTTCTCCTGTAAGATGCTATACTAAATGCAAAACGAAGTGTAGACCCGAAAGAGTTGTTAGAGTTAGATATAATCGTAGATATCAACTATGCAAAGATATATTTTTTTAAATTAAATTTTTTAATTTTGATTTAGTTTAGTTAAGAACTTAAAAAAATTATTTTAAATAAAATCTTTAAAGAACTGGACAATATTAAGTTTTTAATTTTTTTAAACGATGATTCATTAAAATTGTATTTAAGTTATGTAACAATACACGTCATAATAAAATTTTTTCATTTCATCTTTCTTTAAAATTAACCAAGCATGAACATGAATTTTTAGCATAATTTATCAAAGCTTCTATTTAGGAAATTGTTTTGTTTTGCTTTTTTTTTCATCAAAAATAAAATAAAAAAAAATTAATTAATATTTATTTCTATCTTATAAGAAAACATTCTTTGTTACTTTTTCCCAAAGAAAAATAGAATATTTACAAAAATTGAAGCTGAAATCATTAACATTTTCATTTAATGTCTTGAAAATTCAAAAACTTGGTAGAAATATTTCAGGTAAATTACATTTTAAAAAAGAAAATATGTATATAATATTTTTTACTTTCCAATTCTTAATTTATTCTAAATTGTTTATTATAATCATTAAAATAACTTTCATTTTTTTTTGCAAAAATAATAACTATTTTATTTTAAGAAGAATGGGCTCGAAAGCTTCAAAGAGTAAAAAATCTACTGATATTAAATCAACAGAAGAAAAAAAAAAACCAAGCTTTTCATCTAGATTAAAAAAAAAAGATTCAAAATCTTCTAATTCAAAGTCGAGCAGTAGTAGTAGTAGTAGTAGATCGAATAGTCCATCAGGTGGAAGAGGTGGTTTACTATTACCTCCGCCACCAGGTGGAAATAGTAGACCAGGAACACCTAGTAATGGTGGAAATAGCGGCGGTGGTTTAGGTTTACCACCTTTGTTTCCACCAGGAGGTAATAATAGGCCAGGTACTCCAAGTGGTGGTGGTGGAGGTGGTCTAGGATTACCTCCGCCACCTGGAGGAGGAAGTAGACCAGGTACACCTAGCGGAGGAGGGCCAGTGTTTCCTCCTCTTCCACCACCAGGAGGTAATTTTCAAGCTAATATTAATAATGGGCCTAGAGAAAATGGGTTTTTACCTATTTCAATGAATAACAACTATTATAATAATTCTGGTGGAAATTTCGGTCCAAACCCAAATTATAACAAAAATACGCTCCCTTTTCCACCTGATAGAAATAGTGGGCCACTACCTCTACCAAACAATAAAAATAATGGGTTTTTACCACTGCCAAATAACAATAATAATGGTTTATTGCCTTTACCAAATAACAATAATAATGGCTTATTACCTTTACCTAGAATGCCAAATAATGATGGGCTTTTACCATTACCTAATAGTAATAATAATGGTTTATTACCTTTACCTAGAATGCCAAATAATGATGGGCTTTTACCATTACCAAATAATAGTAACAATAACTTGCTACCTCTTCCTAAAATTCCAAATAATAATAATAATGGTCTATTGCCATTACCTAATATACATAATGGTAATGGTCTTTTACCATTACCAAATAGTAGAAATAATGATTTATTACCCTTACCAGGTAATAATCATTTGCTACCTTTACCTAATTACAATAACAATGGTTTGATACGCTTTCCAATACACCATTCAAATGATCAATATTATAATCCTAATATACCTCCTGGATCACAAGTAATATGTATTGCAATACCTCCACCAAAAAATTCAATTATATACCAGTCTAAGCCATATTATCCATTTCCACCACCACCGCCTCGAAATCGACATACTTATTGTAGAGAAATTTTGTATTGAATTATTTTTTATTTGATATAATTCTTTTATTTTCAAATTTTATAATAAAAAATATATTTAAAATTAATTTTTTTTTAAAGTTTATTATAAGATCAATAATAAGATTGAAAAATCATTTAGGATAATAATTTTAAATATTGAATTTTATTTTTGGTTTGTGTTTGATTCTCTAAAAAAATGAATCATCATAAATTTAATATTTGAATAATGAAAAATAAAAAAAAAAGTTTTTCAAGAATTAATTTAAAAAAAATTAAAAACGATTGAATAACTTCATCTGATAAATTTGAAAAGAAAATTTAATTATAAACAAAAATTTTTTTTTTATTTTTTTTTTATATTATTAAAAAATATTTTAAACATTATAATTTCTTTTTTTCTTTTTTTTTTAAATTTATAAAATATTATATATTATATGATAAAGAGAAATTCTTTACAATTTTTCAATTTGAAAATAATTCAAATAGATAGAATTTCTATTTAAACAATTGTAGTTGCAAAATAAATAAAGAAAGCTTAATTAAGTTTCATTCTCATTTTTTCTCTCTTCTTTTATAGCAAAAAATGGGTAAAAGATTTTCCAAAAAAAAAAACGAGGATTCAGCTAAAAAAGATGATCCAAAAAATAACAATAATAACAATAACAACAACAATTCAAATCTAAACAGTAGTAACAGAAATATAGGCCCATCATCAGGTCCTGGTAATTTCAATAATAATAGTGGTCCTGGTAATTTTGGACCACCAAGAAACAATGGGCCTCCTGGAAATTCATATCCATCTTCATTTGGCGGTCCTCCAGGTGGCAATTATGGTCCTCCAGGCGGCAATTTCGGGCCTCCACCAAGAAATGATGGACCTTTTGGTGGCCCGCCAGGAGGTAACTTTGGACCACCTGGTCCTCGTCCATTAGGCCCTGGTCCATCTGGAAACATGGGTCCACCAGCAATAAGAAATGATAATTTTAATAATGGTGGAAATCAATCTGCTGAATTTTTACCTGCTGGGTTAAAACCAGTCCGTTGCGTATGCGTTTTTGAAGCAGATCAACATAACAACTCACAATTAACTAAAGTAACACCTGTTTCCAAAGAAGTTGAACAATTTCCAGTTCGAGCTAATAAACCCAATCAAAAATGTTATACAGTTACAACAATCATTAAAGAACTTCGTTGTGAATAAGAGAGCTTGAAATAACAGAATCTTAATATTTTTTTAAATTATTTAATTTATTATCAATAAAAATCTTCAAAACAAATAATTAGATTTACAAATATAATTAATTAATAATATATAAATCTTGAAAATTAAATTATAAATTAAACAAAAAAAATTTTAATTAAATTTCCCTGTTCCAAAAGCAGAAGCTTTATCGGATTCAAAATTAAAATTCATATCCAATATTTGCATTAATTCTTTTTCATGCGGCATTCGATCGCTTTCCAATTTGGACCAAATTTGCATATCTATTAAAATTATATTTTCAAAATATAAATTTTAATTAAATAAAAACAAAAAACACAGTTTACTAACCATTTAGATAAATTTCAAATGCTCCACTTGATATCAAATTGGTCTCTATAGCGTTAGATATGAAAAATATCATCAAGCATGCATATAACTAAAATAAAATGACTTTAATGAAATAAAATTCGGAATTTTTGTTTTAACATATATTACTTTGTTTTGTTGAGCCCATAAGAAAATGTTTGGTGTTGGAATATTTAAATAAACGAATGGATTTTGACCGAATAAAATAATACCAATAAGTATTAATTTAAAAGTGCTTAAAAATTGAGCTATGGCGAGTTTATAACCAGCCGGATGATAATTGTCTCCAACAATATTTAACTCTGGAAATCTAGATTTAATCAGCTGAGAATACTGCTCATACGCGTTTTTATAACCACACGAATAACAGTACAAAATCTTGAGAGTTTGTACATTATTTTTTATCTTTAAATTTGGTATTTTTTTTTCATTCAATTCTTCTGTTTCAATATTTTTCTCATCTAAATCATCTTCTAGAATAATTTTATTATTATTATTATTTTGACTTTGTTTCGATTCAGTTTGCACTGAATTTGTTTTAATCAAAAGCAAATCTTTAAAACTCAAAGCCAATACTATACTAGTTAATACAATTAAGCTCAATGTTGACTTTTCGACCATTTTTGCTAAAATATGTTTCTAAATAACTAGATAAATCTCAATTTAAGAGTAGTTAATAAATGTTTTATTTTATTTTATTTTTTTTATTTTCAAAATTATAATTTTATATCGATTTTTATATGTGCAACAAACAAAAAGACTAGTTTTTTGAAACAAAATTTTGAAACATATAAACTGAAAGAGTTGAAATATTAAAATTAATTTATATTCACTTAAAAATCTTAACTTTTAGAAAATGAATAATTTAGATGAAATAATTTTATTAAAAATATTCAATTATTTGTATATAAAAGATTTACTTAGGTACAAACAGGTATGCAAAAAATGGTCTAGATTAATAGGTGAAAGCATAGTAAATAAAAAATATTCACCACAAACAATTTTATTCGAGACGAACAAATGGAATAATAGCGAACTTGCCAAGAATGATTTTGTATCTGAACTAAACCAAGAACTGAATTATTTAAAATTTGAACCTGTGTTTGGTTTATTTTTTTTGAATAAATCTTGTTTGTTTAATTGTATAACCACTGAAGAGAATTTTGATACCGAACAAGACTTTAAACCAAAAAGAAAAAAATATTCAAAAAACGACAACAGAAAACGAATTGGGTCAATTTTAAATAATCAATTACCTAAATCAATTTTAAAATATTATGTTTATGTAGATGGAATAATCGGTTCAAATACAAAAATGAGTAAAACCCTGGAACTAGAGTCGGACTACGATGAACCGTGTTTTACTGGTTTATTTTTGCCAAAGAGTAAAACTTTCAAATTTGATATAAAAGAATTAAACTCGAGCTCATCTTTACCAGAATTGAAAACAGAACAAGAATTAAATTATTATTTTAATGTAGATCCAATTAAAGAATCTCTTAAATTTGTGTTTATTTTACACGATGGTAATTCTAAATTGAAATTAAACTCATTTTTGAAGTCTTTGAATAAAATAAGAAGTTCGAGCTCAGATTTAGACTCTAGTTTTGCATGCTCTGGTGGTATTGTACAAAGGTTGGCAAATAATATGGAAAAAATGTTATTGTTTAGTTTAATATCAATAGAAAATTCGGTAAAAATTAGTCAATTAGTAATGCCAGATTATTTGAGTAAAGAAAGTTACAAAAGTCTGTGGGAAAAAAAAGTTGCTTTAGTTAAATCAAGCGGTTTTTTTGCCAAAAATCAAACATATTTTGCACTTCAAGTGAGCTGTTGTGGTCGTGGCAAAGAATTTCATTCAGGAGAGCCAAATTTCGAGTCTAATTTATTCAAAACTTCTTTTCCAAGTGTACCTTTAATCGGCTTTTTTAGCTATGGTGAAATATGTGTAGATCATATACCTAATTTTATAGGCAATTCAAAATTTGACAAAAGCGAATTAAATTTAATCAACGAAATAAATTGTTGCGGTTTTACAACTATTTTTACTTTAGTATCTATCAAAAATGAATAATTTTTTTTTTCTAATTTGTTAATATATTATTTTATAACCAAATATTTATTTAATTAAGAATAAATTCTCAAAATTTTTTATTATAAAAAAAAAGTTAAAATTTGATAAAAAAAAAAAAATGTATCTAAATTAGTGGATAAGAAGCTTCAGTAGCTACACCACAATGATTTTCTCTTCTTTTGATCAATCTCAAATAACCATTTTCACCCCAAGTTGAACCTAAAATATTAAATAAAATATAAATTACATATAAAATGGTTTTTTTATCTATTAAACAAAACCAACCCCAAGAGTTTTTAATTTTCCAAAACTCCATATTACCAGATCTACCATAACCTACAGCTAAAAGAGCATGGTTTAGTCCATCAAAAGAGTTTTTACAATTAGGATCAAAATAAACGCCGTTTGAGTAGAATTGAAACGTTCTTAAACTCGAATCCATAGCAACACTTACTGGGCCTACAACTGCTACTGCTTGTTCTAAGTCATCTTCACTTCCACGACGTATTCTAACAAAACCGTTTATTTTTACATTATTTGGATCATTTCTTTTAAAATTACATACTCCATCCTATTAAAAATTTTAAATATTTTATTTTTATATTTTTTAATAAATAAGAAAAATTTTTTTCTTACTCTAGCTCTATAAGGATAAGAAACAGCTCGACTGATGCCACCATTGGATAATATATATTGATAAGCATTATTCATATAACCACCTCTACAACCATTATTTCCAAAAGGACGAGCACAATCGATTAAGCATTGTTCTGATAGAGGTATTAATAAACCAGTTTTTTTTGCAACTTGGGCTTCAATAGCACCTGTTGTCTAAATGTTTTATTTAAAAACTCTAAATAAAATATTTAAATTTAAAAAAATAATTTAACATACAGAAAACGCCCAACAACCGCCACAGGTACCTTGATTTTTGACTGGAGTAACTATCTTATTCCAATCTTAATTAAGAAAATTAAAAAAAGGAAAATTGCTTAATTTTTAAAATAATTTAAACAGACCAATTGATAAAGGTAATTGAAAAAATGTTTGATTTAAACTAAATAATTGTGCTTTTTGACTTCTCATGAATAAAAGATCACGATCAAAGCCGTTTGCTATTTGACTAAACTCTTTTGGTGTCATGTCACCGAATTGATTCATTTTGGTCCAAAATGTAAACTCGCCTTTATCTGCTCTAGCATTATGATCTTCAATAAACTCTAAATTTGTTTTATAAATTTGAAACCTTAGCGCTTCTTCGAATCTATTTTTATATTTTTTGGCATATGAGCCTTTAAAGTTATTCCATCTGAAACTTAATTCTTGAGCTGTTAAGCCCTCGACACTATTTCTTATTATTACTAGCAAGCCAATTAAGATTAAATGATTCATTTTTTAATATCACAAAGATTTAATTTTAAAAATTTAAAATTAAAATCAATATTTATAGGTTTTTTGACTAAACTCTTAAAAGACATTTTTCTCTTAAAGTACAAAACCAATTCTGTTAAATTATTCTAAACTTTAAAATAAAAAATAAAAGTAATAGAAAAATTAAATATTTTTTTAAAATATTTTATTTAGAAAAAGAACAAAAAAAATTCAAAAAATTAAACATTTTTTTGTAATAAAAGTTGTCTATTCATTTTTTTTCAATTTAACTTTTCAGCTAAACTTTCGACTTCTTTGACCCATTTAAACAAACAACCGATTAGTGACGAACACTTGTTGGCATATTCATACTCAAAATATTCCGTATTGGTAATAATTTTAAGCTTTTTGAGTGTAATACCATCTACAGATGTGATATCAAAATTTTTCAGTATATTTATCAGACTCGGGTTGTTTAACAATCGTCTAGCTTCGGCAACACTTGGCTCTTTTTTAAGCAATATCAGCACTGATTCTAAAACATCGCTAACAATCCTAGGTGGATTAGCATATGACTTTATTTCAACAAATTTTATTTTATCTATACAACCCAATTCTTGAATTATTGAATTCATTTCTTTTTATTTTTTTTTTTTTGATTTGTTTTCTAAACTAGAAAGTAATTTAGATTTTGTGATTTAAATACAATAAATACTTGGAATAATTTCGAAATTATTAATTTCTCAATTAAAAGAAATAAATGTATTTTTCTAAATTTTTTTTTTATCTTAATTAAAAAACAATATTTTTCTAAACTTTTAAGCTTAAGTCCATTTATATTTAAATGGGCTAGATTTAAAAATTCATGATATTTATTTATTAAAAAAGAAAAATATGTTTTAGTATTTGAAGGTCAAAATTTCATCTAAATTATAAATTCATATTTTTCACCACCAAAAGAATAAGAAAGAATAAAGTTTATATTTTATTTTGTCATTTTGTTGTTTTATACTATATTTTTATTCTATTATAGACTCGAGTTTCATATTTATTTTAAGATTTATAAAAAAAAATAGAAAGAAAAAAACAAAAAAAAAAAAAAATGAAAACTAAAACAAAAAGGTTATATAATTTATTAATTTCTAAGTCCTAGATATTCAAAAGCTAAAAAACAATTGAAAATAACTGATAAACTAATATTTGAATAGCACCAAAAATAGTAAAATATTTCTATTTTAAAACAACTTCTGATAAACTCTTTTACTTGATTACTTTTGATTGAATAGATTTTTTTTAAGCTTAAGTAAAAAATTTCTTTGCTTATAAATCTTTGAGCTAAAATTATTAGGACACCAACTAAAGTTCTTTTAAGATTTAAACTAAAATTGTTTGTGCTTAATTTTCCGATTTTGTCTAAGCCAAAAGTTGCTTTGATGCTCATACCAAGAGTGATCCCGGTGGCAACACCCATAATCAAGAATGTGTCTGCCCGAGCCGGACTCCAACGAGTTTTGTTCGGATAAAAAAAACATATTAACAAATAAAACAAAGACGTTAATAAACCACTCGCAAGGCTGTGTTCGATAAGGTCTAGAAAAAAACTCGAATATTTGACAAATATTAAATTAATAAAAAACGAAAATATCAATCCACCAATGATGTCCAAATAAGAATGCATTCCTAAATAGATTCTTGATAAACATACAAAAAATGCCGAAAAAAAAGCGATTAAAATTAAAAAAATTTTGAAATCGAGTTTATGATCTTGTTGAAATAAAAGATTAAGTAATGTGTATGAAATGCTGAGTGATGCCATGGCATGCGTGGATGGGAAGCCATACTCTAGCAAATATTTGTCTTCTATTTTAACCACGGGTGGTGTTTGTGGCCTAGGAATTTTTAGAATATCTTTAGTTGCTTGACCAATGTACATTGTGATCGACCAGGCAATACAAGTTAAAAACATTATATTGTCATTGTAAGCCCAAGTTAATATTGGCAAAAATAAAATGTAAAATACTTCATTACCCATATGAGTAATGAACAGAAAAAAGTAATAAAATAATTTGTTCTCAATTGTGTATAAACACTTTTCATCATTCAGACAACTGACTGATTTTATTTTCTTTAATTTGGACGAATCCAATTGTTCGAATTCTTGATCTTTGACTACTTGGTTCAGCTTTAAGCCAAACAACGTTTGGGTCTTTGAGACCAAATAAGGGTTGCTTAGGTATTTTATAATATGTGAAACTGTTTCCATTTTTTTTTTTTCTATTTCAACTATAAATTTATTAAATTTTTAAAAGCTGATTTTTTACTTTATACCTAGCAACGAGTTTTAATTAAAATTTATGACGTTTTTTTTTATGATTGTTATTTTAGTTGAAATAATATTAATTTAAATACAATCTGATGGATTTCATATTTTATTCTAATTTAAACTAAGCCAAACGTTGATGATAAACTTTAAATAAATTATGTTGAAATTTTTGTAACTAGTTATGGTTCAGGTATGTAAAAAAAATAAAAAAGAACAAAATTTCTAGTTTCGTTTATAATCAATTTATATAAAAAACAAAAATTTCAAATATCAACAAAAAAATATAAAACCAAGTCTTGCTATTGATATTCATTTTTATTATTTTAGGTCATTTAATCGTATTGTAAAGAGTATAATTAAATAAAAGCTTATTGAAGCAGATGTCAAAAAAATTAATTTAGTTTATTTTTTTATTTTTTATTTTTAAATATTTAAATGTCTTTATTAAAGCAATTTTGAATCAATTATTAGAAAAAATAAATACGTGTTTAAACGCTTAAAATAGGTATTTAATCAAAAATATGTAAAGTAATTATTTTTGAATTAATAAAAAGATCATTATAAAAATAATTATTTATTTTTTAAAATTTTATTTTAAGCTTAATCTATTAGCAATTCAGCAAATATCTAGAAAAATAGAAATTTCTATTGATTTTTTAAATTCGCATTTTACGAATTAATATTTAGTTATTTTGTGATTTAATTCTAAATATTTCCTAAAACCTAAACAATTTAAAAAATATTTTAACAACAGTAATTAGAAATAATTAAAATATTTTAAATTAATTTTTATAATTAATTTATAAATTTAGAATTTTGAAAATATTCGTCATTTTGACTCATTTATTTTTAATAATAAAGCTTTTCATATCTAAATAAATTATTTATAATCAAGATAAGTTTTGTTTGAATAGAAAATTAGACATTTAAATGGATGTTAGTTTATTAAAACACTTTAAAAGTTTACTTGAAACCTTTAAATAAAATGCTAATATTTTAAAAATCAGTTTAAAATAAATAAAAAAAATTTTTCTTTACCAAACTGTTAAAGTTTTTGAAAAGCTTGCATTAAAATATCTAAAACCATGTTCATAAAATATAGAAAATATCAAGTATCAAAATAAATTTTCTAGAATTGTTTTCAGACCAAAAGCAATATTTTATTTATTAATACCATATTCTCTTGCCTGCTACTCTTAGAAATAAAGTTGAATTCAAGTTTTTTTCTTAGGAAAACTTACCATCGAAAACATGCTATTACAAAGTTGAAAAATAATATCCAAAATATTTAAGTTAATTTCAATATGATTAAAATATAAAATTTAGCTTTTTTTCTAATTTTTAGATTAACTTTTAAAATTTGAATTTTTTTTTGGAATTAAATAGAAATTTTTGCTAGAAAATAGTCCAAAAATAATCATTATTAATAGAAAATATGTTAAATTCAAACTTTTTTCTATAAAAAATTAAAAAAATTGTTATAGCATGTTTTGGATGGGAAGTTTTCCAATAGAAAAAAACTTGAATTCAACTTTATTTTTAAGAGTAGCAGGCAAGAGAATACAGTATATTCATCTTACATAATTTTTGGATTCGATAATTTTATTTAGAAATTTGTTCCACTTATTCTTTATTTAATTATTGCAATCTTAAAAAAGTATTTTTCTTTTCCAAAAATATCTAGATTTGACACTAAATATTTTGTTGAATAAAAATTTATCTTTTTTAAATTTTATGTGAATAAAAGATGGGAAAAGAAGATTATTATCTATTTGAACAAGTCATGATATGTTGTTTTTTTTCTTTGGCAAATAAGTAAAAACCATAAATGGAGGAAAAAATTTAAAAAAAAAATTTTTGTTGAAATATTTTATTCATTTATTCCAGCTACATTTTATATCACTAATACCAATTATAATTTTAAAAATAAAAAAATTTTTTTTTATTTTTTTTTTGAATATTATTTTGAAAATTTCAATTATTTGGACAAGTAGGATAGAAAACAAATAATGAAAATTTATTAGTTTGAAGAATAAAAAAAAAATTTGAAATAAATTTAAATTAAGAAAAAAACTTTAATTTAATTTAATTATTTAAATTTGAATTTCAAAACTTGCTCTTTCTCTTTTTTTTTTGCTACATATATATTCTAAACCATCATGTCAATATGAGTTAAAACATATTTTGATTTAAATTTTATTTTGTTTTTATTAAGCTTAGAAATAAATGTGTGTATTTAAGATCTTTACTAAAAATAAAAACTCTTGAATTCAATCTTTTGAAAATTCTGATCGAATAAAGAGATTAATGAAAAAAAAACTCTGATCTTTAGTTTAAAAAAAAAACAAATAAAAATCGTTGTTCGATGAACACCGGAGTAAATAAATATTAAAATAAATATTCCAAAACAGAATTAGATGTAAAAAATATACTTTACAATAATTTTTTTTAAAAAACTAATCTTTGTCACTGTTTTTCAATGACTAAAACCCGTGAAGCTTGATCGCTCGGGCTTGAGTCCGGTCATATAATAATTTTTGTTTAAATTTTTTGCTAATAAAAACTAGGCAAAACAAATTTTTACCTTTAATTTAACAATAAAAATTTATGATTTTAAATTTCTAAAAAATTTTTAAAAAAATTTCAAACGCTAAACAAAAGCTTCGAACCAATGATGTCAAAATTCTTATTTACAAAAACATATAAATTATTTAGTTGGTCATTTGGTTCTTGGCTTTGGTTTAGGCTTTTATTAATTTCTATACACACATTCAAAAGTGGTAATGTTAATAAGGATGGATTTTTGCTTTACAATTTTTTGATGAGATTTTAACTTGTTTAAGCACCGCGCTTTGTAGAAAACTTATCAGATACACTTAGGCAAGTTAATTTTAGGTTATTAAGTTTTAAATTTAAATAATTTAGAAATAAAAAAAAAAAAAAAAATTAGTAAAAAAAAATACAAGTTAAGATTAAGATTAAAAAAATTAGAATTAGAAAAAAAAAATTGAAAAATTCTAAAACTTTAATAATTGTAATTTTGATCAGTTAGAAGCGTTTCCAAATATGCTTCTTCGTATGGTAGATCATAGTCATAGACACATAAAGGTAATTCGTCTTTTTCCAATGGATGCCAATTGTCGCATGATAAAATTTTGCAAACTTTTTTAATTACTTGTTGACTACAATAGCCATAATCTACAATTGTGTCTTCACCGTCCTCGTCTTCGATAAAGTCATCATTTTTAAATTTTCCATATCTCAAGTCAATTATACAATCCATTGGTACACAAAAAGTTTTTAAATTATTTCTTAGCTTAACTATGGCAATTATGTTTATTTCTAATATTTCGTAGCCGACTAGGACTAGTTCGTTTAAGTATTTACACTTCCAACACAAGAGTACCAATGGATCAGGATCAGCATCATGTCTCAGAGGATTGTGATAGCGAAGTGTTGGATCAGTGATGGCATCAACAATAACTAAACTCTTCAATGTTTCACAATAGTTGTTGCTCAAAAATTGTAATAAATCAGGATTTAATGATTTACAAAAATACATTCTCAGTGTTTCCAATGGTATGCATGGCTGCAAAATTAAATTAAACTTTCTACTAGTTTCTTCAACAACTAAAAAATTTATTTTAACTCTCAATTGTTTGTTTTGATTTGCTAAAAATGACCAAGATTCGTCTTTAATACGAGTTTCTTGATTATTCATTGAATTATTTATACTATTTACATTCAAATTAAGACTTGAATTAAAATATAAAAAAAAAATAAAATAAAAATTTTTATTTTTGTATTTTTTGAAATTTTAATTAGATAATTATTTTTGTATATTTTTTAAATCTTTTCTACTTTTCTTAATGAATTTTTTATCAAACTCTTTTAGCTAAAGAAGACTTGCAACTTTTATAAATAAATACTTTTAGACTGTAAAAATATGTTTAAATTTTGACTTGGTATGTAATTACATTTAATTCAGATTTATTTGTTTAACTATTACAGCTATTTTGTTCTACCAAAAAAATCATTAAGCTTAATGTAGGAAGATTCAATTTCAATTAGAAACAAAGTTATTTAAATAACTCTGAATTAAAATTAAATAAACTTAATAAAACGATTTGAATTAAAAACTTAAGAATCCTTATTTGGGAAAAAAAAGCAGTTTTAAGAATTGTAAGTTTAATTACTTTTTTAAAGACAATAAGCCAGCAGTTTTGATCAAAAATTCATTAGTTAAATGCTCATAATCTAAACTCAAACAAGTCAAATTAACAAACTGTGTCATCATAGAGCTCAATTGTAAAAATTTCGAACCATTTGGCGCATTTGCTTTGGTCGATTTATTCAATTTAAACTTATCATTCGAGATCAAAGTTAAACTAGACATATTTTTGCATGATGTTAAATGAACAGACCTCAAACTAGCTAAATGCTTATTATTCAAACAATTGATCAACTCAACCAAATTGGAATTATTCAAATCGAGATCATCTATCAAGCCCAAACTCAAATGTTGCAGACTTCTTAAATTTGACACTAATTTTTGCATTATGCCAAAAAACTGTTTATTTTGTAGATCATATTTTAAGTTTATTTGATTGTTATCAATACTGTTATAATTATATTCATAATATTCATTGTAATCGTCATACAAATTAACTAGAATTGGTTGCAAACTGACACATTTAAGATTTAAACTATTCAAATTAGACAATATTTTACACATGTGTTCGAATAGACCCAAATCATTGGGATCATACTTGAACACCAAGCTGTGAGCGTACTTTAACAAATTTATAGTTTTAAATTCACATGAGTTTAAATCATTGTATCTGTTTAATAAATAAATGGTAAGTGTTGAGTTTTGCCATAGGCTTGGATTGAACAAGCCCATTCGCCAGCTTTTACATGTTGTAGAAGCGTTTAGTCGGTCTTTTAAATTCAAATATGAGTATATTTTAGTCAAAACTATGTTTGGCAATTTCGAATAGTCTATTGATTGATTCGATTGTTTGTGTTTGTTTGTCGACTTTTTGTAATTGAATCTGTATCTGTTGCTGCGTTGATGATAATAATGTTTTGATGTATTATACGAATTTGCATTTGTGCTGCGCTGATTATTGTTTAAATTGTAGTGCTTTTTATTATAATTTTTTTCCATTTATTTAAACAAAAACAAAAAAAAACAAACAAATTTTTTCAAAATAATTTTTAGAAAAAAATTTGGTTTTTTTTTTCTAAAAAAAAATGATTAATTTTTGTAAAAATAGTTTTTTAAAATTATTTTTTTTCTAGGTAATTTTATTATATATATATTGTGTTGTAATTTATTATTTATTATTTATTATTATTACATAAACAAAAATAAAAAAAATTTCGTTTTACTTTACCTATAATATATTTTAATATTTTATAATGAAAATAAAATGGATTAAATCTAATAATATATTATATTATATTATTATTTTCTTCTTTTTTTTTTTTTGCTATATAATTTAATACATATTATTTTTATATATCTTTTAATTTATATATATAAAAATATATACAGTATATATTTATATATTTATATATATGCTTTTCTTTTATATTATTATAATTATAATTGAGAATTTTTTATTTTTGTTTGATAGAAAATAAAAATGATGTGTTTGATTGTGTCTTTTTGATGATTTTCGATAAGAAAAATACCAAAGTTTAGAACATTCTTAAGATGCTTTATTTATTTAAAGATATTTGATCTTTTTTTTTATATCTTTTCATAAAAGTATACTCTGACATAGTTTTATATCCCGAAGAAAATTAGAGATTTATTTTATAATTTTTTTTAAAGCTCAAAATTTTGAAATGAATATATAATCTTTTGGAATGTGAGTTTATCAAATTTTATAATTATAAGATTAAGCTTAGCTAAATTTTCATGAATTTTAAATATTGATTTAAATATTCATTTATATAGTTCACGAGTCGACATTTTTCAACATTAATTATTATTTTAATACAAGTTTTAAATGACTGTTAAAGATTTTAAACAAATTATAATTAGTTTTCAAAAATTTAATAAAAAATTGAGTCTTTTTTCTTTTGCTGAAATTTGTTTTAAATTCATTTTGAAAAAGACATGACTTGGTTGATATTAAAACAAGATTCAATTAATCTATTAAAATAAAGCAAAAAAATTTACTTGTCTTTTTTATTGTTTTAATTGACTCAGCTATAAAAGATTCAAGAAATTTAAAATTCACAAACTAAAGGTATTTGGAAACTTTGATGAAAATCTCTAATAAATTATTTTAAAATAATTAAATTTCTTTACATTTAATATTATATAATTATCAAATCATTACGAAAAAATCAATAAAAAGAATATTTTATATGATCTAAATATTTATTTATTTCTAATATCCTTTTTGTTGGGTCCCAGTGGATGCGATGCAAAATAATTAATCTAAAGAGTATTTTACCAATTTAGAGAAACTTTATAAAATTGAATTAAATAATAATTTGATATAAGTGTACCAGAATCATTTTACTTAAATATATTTAAGTTCTTGAAAGATAAGTTTTGACATTATGAATAAATATAATGCTTTTTGATTGAATGAAAATTTCAAAAATAAATAATGTTCTCTACTAATTTTTACTAAAAATATTATTCTCTTTCCTAATACTCTTAGCCTAAAAGTTAAATCCAAATTTTTCTGTTAAAAAACTTTCCAATCAAAAATTATTAGTAAAAACTTTATGTGAACTATGCTTAAAATATTAATATATTTAAATTTTATTTATTTCAAGATAACTAATTTTATTTTATTTTATAAATTTTAAAAGTTTAAAAATTTTGAAAATTTTTTGTTTATTTTTAAAATATATTTTAAACATATTTACATATTTAATAAAGTAAATTGATGAAATAAGTTATTAATTAATTTTATTAATTAAACAAGTACCAAACAATTCTTATTTTACACTATCATTGTTTTGTTTATATTCTCTTATTTTCTCATCAATCAAATGCTCATCGGATTGGTTAACTTGCCTTTGAAATTCGGCTAATACATGTCTGTTTAGTGGTGAATAATTGTTATGATTATCTTTATGTAAATGACTCATATCTCGGTCATAAATCCAGCTAAATGTGAATGCCTCCAACAATCCTAAAATTAAAATGAGAATAACCATCACTCTTAATGGTGAACTAAAATCGTTGTTTTGAGCTTGATTTTGATTGAAATTTTGTGAATTCCGGTATCGCATAAAACGATCAAATTCGGAGTCTGAATAGCTGCTTTTAGAACCATAGTAATAATAGTAAGTCTGTTGTTGATGCGGGTTTTGTTGGTAATACGAAGACCGATTATTCGAAGAATGTACAGGTGGTGAATATTGATTCGATTGTAGAGCTGTTCAAATTAACATGATTAATTTTATATTAAAATTAGTATCAACTTTTTTTAATTTACTCATATCATAATTTCTTCTTAAGCTATCTTGGGATAATGTGTCATAAGCTTTTTGGATTTTAATAAATTTATCATGAGATTTATTATCTTGATTCTTATCCGGATGGTATTCCTTTTTTGTGTTTAAATTAATTCAATTTTTTTTTTTCATATTTTTATTTGTTTTTGTAAAAATTTACTTTGCATTTTTTGTAATAAGCTACTTTTATTTCTTTTGCAGTAGCTGACTTTGGTATTCCAAGTATATCATAAAAAGTTGGATTTTTCCAGCTTGCTTTCCTAAATTTTTATTTCAAAGTATTAAACGAATCTATTGAAATAATATCAATAGTAAGTACCTTATTATTATAAACCAGCTACTTATCAAATTATTATCGAATAAAATTGATTTATACATATCATATTTTTAAAATTAACTTTTATCTAAAATGAATAAAATGTTTTTAAATAACTCTTTACCAAAATTTTTAGTTACATAATTTTTAATATATTGTATGTATGTTGCAAAGCAAAATTATATTTAAATGTATGGTTCAAACTTTATTTAAAAATGAAAATATTTTAAATATTACGTTGTTATATAATAAAATTATAATATTTCAAAATTTAACTAGAAAAAGAGAAAATTTGTAGTCTTATGTTTAAATTTAAAAAAAAGTTTTTTTTTTTCTAATTAATTAAATATTAATTAAACCCGCATCAACAACAGACTTTTGATTTTTGCAAGTTGTTTTTCTATTAATTTTAAATTAGACTTTTACTAGATTGGGATAACTAGCTTAACCATTTAGGTTTTTTTTTAGGCTTTTTGATATTTATTAAACATAAAAAATATTTTTTTTTTGATTTTTCTTTATTTTATTTTCACTTAATTTTGAATAAATTTTTAACAAGAAAAATATTTTTTAATAATTTTATAACTTTATTTTTTTAGCAGCTGATGGATTTTTGTCAGATTCTTTATTTTCATTTGGTTTTTCTTTTTCCGCTTCAACACTGAAACCATCGATCTAGAAAAATTTTAATAATAAATCATTTAAATCCAACGATAAACTTAAATTTAAGTTTAAAATTACTTTTGGATAAACTAATTGCAATTTCATTTTTTGATGTTGAATATTTTTAGTTTCAATACTAATCTTGACAATAAGCTTATCAAATAAGCACAATTTTACTCCGTTTCCTGTTTGACTAGGTTCAACTTCGTTGAAAACAAATGGATAATCGTTCAAATAAAGAGTTCCTTCTAAGCCATAACGCGGTATCAACACTTGTAAAGCATTTTTTTTTACAGAAAGAACATAAGCTTCTTCATCAACTTGTCTATTTCGGAAAAATAATTGTGTGTGTAAATCTACCGAAGCTCTGCCAGCATATTGAGCCATTTTGTGTCTATAATTCATATTATTACAAATTTGTTGTAATAAATGCTTATCTAAAAGCTCTGGATAAGTTGTATCGGCATTTATAGATGCGGCTAATAAGCGATGAACAATTATATCTGCATAACGTCTGATAGGTGAAGTAAAATGTGTGTAAATAGGAGCTGCAAGACCGTAGTGTTCAAACTCGGACTCTGGAAATAGGCCTGAACAAAAGTACAATGCCTGCATCATACATCTCGTAGTCAACATTCTTAGCATTGTATTAAAAAACAAATTATCTTCTACTACAGCTTTTTCGAGTGAATCAGCCAATTTTTTTCCTGTCTCTACTTCGATCTTAATATTTTTTGATTCAGCAGCTTTTATCAAAGGATCGAAATTGCTGATTGGTGGCGAAGGATGTCTTCTTAAACAGGCACATTGTGGAAATATTTCGTAAATCTTTTTGGCCACTGTTATATTTGCCAACAACATGAATTCTTCTACCATTGAATTTGTTTCTTTTAGCTCTTTGGTAACAACATCGATCGGATCGTGTGTTTCCGAATCTAAGTTAAATCTTATTTCATTAGATGCTAAAGTCAAAGCACCGTCTTTGATTCTTTCAGCTTTTAAAATTTTGGCTATTTGGTTCAATCTTCTTAAGCCTTGAGTCAAATCATCCTGGGCGCTTTTGTCATCAATTTTCATTTGTGCTTGAGCATAAGTCAAAGACGCTTTGCTAAGTATTATGCTTTTATGAAATTCAGTTTTAACTATTTTCGCATTTGAAGGGTCAATTTCCCATAAAACACTGAACGCATATCTTGGTCCATCGTCTCTCAATGAGCACAAATTAGAACTCAATAATCCCGGAACCATGTCTATACGTTGATCAACTAAGTATACAGTAGTACTTCTACGTTTTGCTTCTTCATCTATCGCTGTATTTGGCCTTATAAAATGACTAACATCGGCTATGTGTACGCCACATTGGTAATTACCATTTGGTAAAACTATACAATGCAGAGCATCGTCTATATCAGTACAACCCGGTGGATCAACCGAACATATATGCAAATGTGTTAGATCTAATCTCTTTTTTTTCTCTTCATCTGGTATAATCCATGGCAATGTTGGTAAACATTCGAGAACCGATTGGGGAAATGGATAATTAGGTACATCATGTTCTAGTAATAAAACTTGATTTTCTGTATCTTTATCGCCTATGGGACCTAATGTTTTTACAAAATGTCCTAATGGATAACGAGAATCACGCGGCCAACAATCAATACTCACAACAATTCTTTGATTTTTTAATTTCTCTGATTGACGTGTCTCAATGCGAATTTTTGGTATTCTTTTTTCTGATGGTATAAACATGTGTCTGGTTGCATCTGGTAAATCACTTACCTGTAACATACCACAATAAGGTCTCCAGTTTCGTTTTATAATACCTACAATTCGACCTGAAGGAAGTTTTTTTACATTAGGCTTATTTATTATTTGTTCATCTTCTTCTTTTTCGTTCACATAGTCTCCGACGTCTTCTTCGCCTTCTTCTAGAACTAGACTCGTCGGCGTAGCCCATTCTGACTCTGGAAGTAGCTCGACAGCTACAATATCATCATGTATAGCTCGATTCAAGTTTTTATAACCCTGAATGAAAATTTGAGGATATTTTTCATTATCATATAAAAAAACATTCGCTTCTAAATAATTTTCACGACTAGATTGATACGTACCTTGAAATAAACGACCCGATTTTAATCCTGATTGAATATCTGTTAGTTTCAAGTGTTCGGGAAAAATAATATGTTTGTTTTTTTGAGTTGTGTCGGTTACTTGTTTTTCGTCTATTTCGTTAACTTTTTGTTCTTTGGCGGCTATGCGATCAATAAGTTCTGGTTTTGATAAACTTTCGACATACTCACGACAAGTACAAGCTAGTAAGCCTTGTTGTTTGGCCAAATTTAAATTATTGATGTCGTCTGTGATTAGAACAGTGTTGATTTGAGGCAAATGACTTTGATAATATTTACACACTTCTCTAATAGCTCTATCGTTACGGTCATTTGCTGTTTCGTCGTCTAGTCTTTCCACATAAACATCTTTATGAAACTCGTTTACAAAACAATAAAATTTTCGATCTGGTGAATTTAATAGTTGTGTTATTCGTTGGTAGCATGATATGCTTCTTTGTTTTACTTCTTGTAGAACAGTTTGAGTTAAAATCACATTTTTGAATATTGGATCTTCTATTACATCCATTTGATGTAATATTATGTTTGTGTCCGGCACTATATAATGTGGTCTTGGATATATACTACTCAAAGATTTTGGTGATTTTTCTAGAACCAACTTTGATTTGAAATTAATTGTGTTTTTTATAAGCTCAGTTTGGGATGAAGTTGAGCATGTTAAATTTGAACATAGTTCTGAACCACAGCTCAAATCATCTCTTAAATAGTGCTCTCGAACTATTTTTAATACATTCCCTCGACGGGTTTTTTTCATAAATATTCGATCAAGCATCTAAATCATAATTTTCAAGAATGAATGTAAAATTTTTAAAATTTTTTATTTGATTTTTTCAAAAAATAATTGTTGAATTAAATACAAATATCATAAACTAGATCTTAATTATAGAGATTTTTACCAAAAATCTGAGGTATTAAACTCCGATTGTAAATTTAAAATTAAAATAAAAAATAATAATATGAAATTGATACATTTTATTGTTAAAAAAATATATATATATTTATAAATAAAACCGAAATTACAAAGTTGGTTTTTTTTTTATTAAGATTTATAAAATAGTTTTATTGTTCAAAAATTCAACTAATTTCTTGATTTATTTCTTTTCAAGTTTTTGTATAATTTAGAAAAAAATAAATTAAAAAAAAATTAAAAAGTGTCATGATGTGGAGTAGATTTTGAGTGCTTTGGCTGATTAAGCAATGATTGACTAGCCATTAAAATCATTCTTAATGATTTAACCATTTTATCATTGGGATGCATTTGAATATACTGTTGTATTTTCATTATCGATTGACTTATAACTGTTGGTGAATGTTCTTGTGTAAGGGCGTTATTCATGTCTAAATTTACAATCGCTTCTTCTAGATATTTAACTTTGAGCTCAATGTTTGTGTTCAAGTCTTGGCTCAGTTGTTGTATCAAAGACAATATAACTGGTTGTTGCAACTGACACTGAGGCTTCTTGGTGGCACTGTTAATAGTCAGCTCAAATACTTCATTAGGGGTTACCATTTGACACAAAGTCATTAATTGGTTCAAATCAGCTGCACATAAAGCCACTTGAAAAGCACTATTCAATTGTTTTTTATTTACAAAATTTTTTATTTGTGTCATAGTATCTTGACTTGATTGATTCAAGTTTATACTTGTCATATTACTACTACTGTGAACCAATGGCAAATTAACCGGAGTCAATGTACCGCTTTGACGCATATAGTTTATCAATCTATCTGGCAGTATGTGCTGTTGATCTCTCATTGCATGTTGAATTTCTTCTTTGATTATAGCTTTAACTGAGCTTATGATTGTGTCTTGTAGAATAGCATTAGTGTTTCTTAAATGATTATCAAACTGTATTTGCAAATTTGTAGCCATCTCAGAAGCTACTTGTTTTCCATGCGCATGCATTTGATCTGTGTAGATTTTGATTTGGGACAAAATAGGCTCTTTGTGTTCGTCAAATAGTTTTTTTTGTTGTTTTGCCAATTGATCAAACTCGGCCAAATAGTCCTGAGTGCCTTTTGCGAATGAACTATTAACTTGTTGATACATGTTTTGACAAGACTTTTCAAAATTTGGAACTATCAATTTTTGAAATGTTTCTCTATACGAATTTACAATCACACCTTGCATCGAATTCGATATTGACTGGCTCATGGTATCTATAGTGGATTTAGACTTGAATAATTTAGATACATTATCTTTAAGTACATTTTCTATTGATTTTATTTTATCAGCTAAATCACGTGATAATTGCTCTCTCAATGGATCTAACAAACGTTGAGTTAATTGAGTCTGAACTGATTTGCTGATTTCTTCTTTTATTAATTTATCCATTTTCGGCAATAAATTATTATTTATAGTTTGTTGTAGGACTAATTCGATTTTTTGATCATCGGTTTGTATTTGAACTGATGGTTGTTGTTGTTGATATTTGGATAGTTGCTCTAATTGAGATCTAAATTGAGTTTGAGATTGAATTTGTTGTTTTTTTAATGCTTCTATTTGCTCATTTTGGGCTTTAATAGCTTGTGTCATTTGAATTAATACATTTTTTAAGTCTGAATCAGCTTGTTCAGTTGGTGGATTTGGCCAATTTTGATTTAATTCTAATTTTATTTCTTGGTCTTGATTTAGATTTTGATTATCCAACAACTCGCTTTGTTTTATTAATGTTGAGTCAGACTCGTTCAATTTTTGAGATACATCATCTTCAATAGAAACTTTATTAAGCAACAATTCAGTTTTATTTACATTTTGTTCAATATTTGAATTTTTAATTTCGAGTTTTTTTCTTGAAGACAAAGCAGCTATTTCTTTATCGGCTTGATCTGTTTCTGAACAAGAACTACACGAAGAAGAACTTGTAGACGATGACGAAGATGAAGACGAAGACAAGTTTCTTCTCCTCAAATTTTTATTTGAACCATTAGTATTCAATTTAGTTAAACTATTATTTTGTTTAGGTTCGTTGACTATTTGAGAAACCAATTGAGTCTGATTTGTAACTTGGGTTAAACTACTAGTACGACTCGACAACAAATTGATCGATTGTGAATTATTTGAATTAAGACTGTTATTCAAAAAGTTTTGTAAAATGTCCAATTTCTGTTGAACAGGTTCATTAGATTTTCGATTATTATTCGAATTGTGTGATGTGTTATTGTTATTGCTGGGACTGTTTATAAATGCATCTGGAGTCATTAAAATAGGCGCTGATAAAGTATTAATACCTATTGGTGGTGTTACTATTTGAATTATTGCTGAGTCTTCAGTGAATTTATTCAAAGTTGTTTCATGATTTGATATTGATTTATTCACTGGATTAACTTTGTTCTCTTTAGAGTCGTACTCCGATTCGGATAAACGATTCTTAATATCCGAGCTTAAACTAATTGATTGTGTTAGTAGTTTATTTTTGCTTTGATTATTTGGTAATAATTGTTGGAGTAATGATGTTGATTGAGATAGAGAAGAATTTGTTGATCTTATATGTAACATAGGTGGTGGCGGAGAGACCGAATTGCTGTTGAAAGAACTAATTGTTTGTTCACCAGTTAGAAATATATGCATCTCTTGTAATTGCTTTGTTTGAATACAATATAATCGGATCATTGTGACTAAATGATCTTGGTCATTAGTTAATTGTGGTATGCTTGGGTTAAGACCAGATTGAGTCGACGACAAAGATGTGTTAATCAAATCAGTGTTATTAGCTTCCAAATTAGACACATCGTCTGCCAAATTTGATACAGTCGATTGAGTTTGATTATTCGAATTACTACCAGTTGTTAAATTATTTAATTGATTGTATTTTTTAGCTTTAATTTGTTGTGAATCAATAATAGCAAAGCTCACGGCCGGATAAGCTAGTATATATTCACTTATAGCGGTGCAACGAGATACATAAGAGTCATAATCTTGATACAAATGCAATACATAAAAGCATTTACGAGTCACATCCGACATGACCAAATATCTCGAAGTCAAATCAATGGCTGTTTTAAAACAAGGTAATTGAGATTGTTGTAGTTTGTTTGGAGATGATAGTATGAGATCGTCGAACGGTGTTGGATAGAAATTTATAGTCTGTAAACATTCCCATTTTAGACAACTCCAAATTTTTATTTCTCGGTTGTAATCAGCTCCTGTTAGAATAAAACTCCAAAATTGAGCATCGGCAGAGGTATTTTTGTGATCGTCCAAAAAGTACAAAGAATTAATAGGCTTGTTTTCATGTGGTTTCCAAATTTTGAGACATTTTGGTGAAATAAGCTCAGATTGTCGGTTTACACTTGAAGTTTCACTTTTGTCGTCTTCCAATTGACTTGTGTTTTGTTTATCATCAGAATTAGAAAACGAGAGCTTGAAAAAGCATACTTCGCCATTAAAACTAGCAGTAGCTATGGCAGAACCATCTGGTGAAAAGTTAGCTGTCAAAATAGTCGATTTATGTTCGTTTATAACCAAATGACCCTGGGTCAATTCGTTCGAATTTAGAGCTTGGCTACAATCATAGTTTTGTTGAAGAATGTCTAAATTAAATATATCTGCTTGGTTGCGGCGAGTCAAAACAAAAGTTCTTGATGCATCGTCTAATTGGACTTGGTTTTGATTCGATTCTTCTACTGGTTCTGGTACATATAAGCACCAAATTATTCTATGTGTAGTTGGGTCCGGCGTATTATTACCAGACAAATTACCATTTATGTTCAATATTAAATTAGTTCTATTAAGAAAAAAAAAAATTTTTTAATCAAAAATATCTAAGAAAGAAAATTTGTGTTTTATTTTTACTGTATTTTTGACTCGGTGTCTAAAGTAATCTTGAATATTTGTAGGCAACCAGTTTCGTCCACACAACCGAGTAAGACATCGGAATCAGAATGAGCGAATGATAGATCAACAACTCGGCCTTTAAACGATTTTAATAAGACTTTTTCGTTCAATTTTTTATGAAATATTCGAACTTTGCCGTTATTATCGACTCGAATTGAATATGCAAAGTATTGGCCACTTTTGTGAACAGCTATTAGATTACCATTGTTGTATCTTTGTTCCCATTCGTAGTTTACAAGTCTGTTAACTTTTATTTTATTCGAAGCGTTTATTCTAGGTTCGCTCGAGTTCTTACTGGCAAATATGTCACATTCGTTCGAATATAATGTATAAGTATTCGAATTATCGTTGCCTTGAAGGCTTATTTTTTGTTTAGTATCAATATCGAGCAAAGACGAAGCTTGAATACCATCGTCTGTTATCAATTGCTCATTACTGTTAGTAAAAAATTAATTTTTTTTTATAAATATATTTTTTGGATTTTAATTATTTTCAAAATTGTATACCTTTCAGGATTATTCATTTTAGTAATTTCTATTTTCTAAAAGTTTTATCAAAAATTATTTTTAGATATTTAAATAATAAAAAATTGTTTAAATATTTAAAAAAAAAATTAAAAATAAATTTTAATCAATTCAATTGTGAAATATTCTGTATAACATGCTTTTTGAATTGTTTATATGCTTACAAAAATAGTTAATAAAATTTGAATTTTTTTTTGCAGTGAAATTGGAAATTTCAAAATTAAAATGAATGAAAAAATGTCTTTTTAAATGTTTATATATATTAATTCAAGTCTCCAACAATACTACTGACAACGCCATTGCTGGCCCTAGTCAGAGGTAGATAATGGTTACCACTATCAGAATTTTAAGGAAAAAGATATTTATTGATATATTCAGCTTAACTCTATTATTTTTCAACATTTAAACTAATATTTTCTTGTCTTTTTTCAAAGATTTTTCTCTTTTTAATATTTGGTCAAAGTTATTTAGTTTAATTTTAATCTTTTAAACATATTTTTTAACAGAGAAAATTGATGTATTTAAAAAATCAATCGAAATAGATTGACTAAGTACAGTATGATCTACTTGATGAAATAAAATTATATTGTTAGTTTTAATTGTTATTACTTTTAAACAATTCTTATTTAAAAATTTTTTTTTGAACTAGAAAATAGCTACTATTTTTTATTTCAAGAAGCTTTTAAGCTTTTTATTAAAATAAAATATGTATATACTGTTATTATAAATATGTTTATTTTATTCTAGAATTGCCTGAAAACATTTTTTTTATGATTAATTTTGTTCAATGATTAATCAGTTAAAAATAATATCTATTTAAAATGTACAAAATATAAAAAAATTTTTAAATAAAAATTAAATTTAAAGAAAAAAATGAATAAAGCCAGAGAAAATATATTATCTATAAACAAATCTTCTATAGATGAGCTAAAAACATATGTAAATCCGCCTCAAGCTATTTTAGTAGTTCTAAATGCGGTTTTGATTTTGCTCAATAGAGAAACAACTTGGAAAGAAGCTAAAAAAATGCTTAGTAATTTAATTAAAATTTAACATAAACTGATACTAGAATTAAAACATTTTTCTTTTAAGCGGATAGAAATTTGATTAATGATCTATATAACTATGATTGTACAAATGTAGATTCCAAAAAATTTCAAAAACTAAAAGCGCACATTTCTCAAGACATATGGAACCACGATAAAATAAAATCAGTCTCTATTGCTGCCAGTTATTTGTTTGTATGGGTTCAAGAGATATATGAACAAATTGAGATTCAAAATAATTTAAAAAAATAAAAAAGAATTTAATCACTTTTTTAATTAATTTATTTATTTATTTTTAAATTAAAATAATTTTTGTTTGATAATTGAATAAAACTAGAAAAACTAAAATTTTTCATAATTTAATTTTGTGCATAATTTGGTCTTTCTGCTGCTGGTAAAGCATTGTAATTCAAAGTTGAAAAGTATTTATATTGAACTGGTTTACCATCTGATGTTTCTAGTCTTTCGTATGGTCTTGGATTACCGCGTCTATTTACAGATACATCTGGAGATCTAGTAATTAATCTGGTCAAATGAAATGCTGACAAACTCATTCCAAACAAGCCACAAACAACTATAGGAATTAATGAGTAGTTTCTTTTCAATTGATTGAAAAGTGTAAACTCGAATAGACCTTGTTTAGCTTTAACCATTTTCTAAATCTCTTGTTTATTAAATCTAAAATTTATCTACAAAAAAATAAAATTTTTTTAACAAAATAAAATAATTTTGCTTTTATAGAAATTAATTACAAAAAGGATAGATAAAACTTTGTTTAAAACAATTATATAATATAAATTCAAAGTTCAACTTTAAATCACGTATTTCTAACATGTGAGCTAAAATTTATCCTATTTTAAAAAATTAATTCAATATTATAACATTTCAAGTAAAAAAAATAAAATAAAAAGCATCGAACTTTTTGTACTAGAGTTATGTTATGTAATTAAATAAAGATTGACTGCTAATTTGATTTTATAAAAAATTGAAACAAAAAATTATAAAAATTGGCTTGTTTAACAATAAATCTTAATAATAATAAAATAAAATTTTTCAACAAAAAATAAAATAAAATCTAATTTTCATAATTTTATAATTTAGTTTAAAAAACTATACATCTTTTTCATCTAAAATTTTTTTTATCTTAAATTTCAAAATAATAATAAATATCTTAGAAAAAATATATATTTTTATTATATTTTTTAAAACCTTATATAAATATGTCTCAAATAGATTTTTTCCCTTTTAAAAATCTTGATTTATAATATATATTCCAGGTTATAAAATAAAGCTTGATTTGAAACCTTTAAAAAAAGCAAAAAAAAATTATTTTTTTTTTATATAAAATTTGAAATATAAAAAACGTGATTCTTTTTAACATAATAAAAAATCAACTTGAAAAGTTTTTGTTGTTTATTTAAAATTAAGTAATCAATACAATTTACTTATTTGATACTTAATTAATTATTGAAACAAACACAAATAAAATACACAAGTTTTGAAATGGTTTATTATAAATTAAAAAAAAAAAAAAAAAAAAAAATTTTTTTAGTTTTTTTAAATGCTAAATAAACTAAAAAATTCTTTTGTTATTTTTTATTTTTTTTTTTGAATGTATAAAGTTTGAATTTTTAAATGAAATCCTGGCTTATTAAAAATTCTAGTTAAAATTATATAACACATTTAATTTAGAAGAAAACAAAAATTTGGTTTATTTTTTTTTTATTTAATTTGAATTAAACTTAATCGAGAAAAATAGCCTTATAGCTCAAATTAAACCTAGTTGATAAAAAAACAAAAACTCTATTTGCTTTAAATAAAATTAAAACCTAAATTGCATAATAATCGTAGTTAATAATAAAAACAAAATATTTGACATAAAGCTTTCTTAATCTTTTTTTATTCTAAACAAACACAAACTCACAATGGACTCTTGACTTGTATAAATAAATTAATTTTATCTATTTTTCTAATTTCAAACAAAATGAGCAAATTTATAAAATTTCTTATCTTATTCAAATTTATCTTAATTGAATGCTCGGTATTAAAAGGTTTGCTACTAGACTTAAGTTATTTTAATTCATATTAAATTAACTATTAAAAAAATGATTTGATTTTAAAGGTAATAAAAATTTGATTAAAACAATTCGACCAGTAACCAAGTTTAGCCGAGTCGTGTTCGGAAGCGAAAAAGCCGATTTTTTATTCAATATAAAATCGAATAAAACAATTGAAGTCTATTTAAGCTTAGGACAAAATAAAGATGAATTAAGCATAGAATGTGAGCAAAATTTTCAAAGATATTTTCAAATAGAAAGTAATGGTGATTTGTTGAGCATTAAATTGGATCAACAAAATGAGACTTTATTTAACAAAAACGATTTAATGTTAGAAAAAAATGAAATAAATTTACTTGATCAAGTTGAAACAATTAAAATTGAAATAAAATCTAAAAACATAGAATTAAAACTAAGCACTTATAATTTTGGTTACTTAAATATTAACTATAGCAACAGTAGTTTGGCGTCGCATAATAAATTAATAACAAAGATTTTGTTTGATAAAAATGGTAAAGTTTTTATAAATGATAGAATAGAAAAGTTTAGTTTTGAAACAAACTTAAAATCAGAATTGTTTAATATTTTTTTACTTAATGATTTATATGATTTGCATTTTTTTTATAAACCTTATTTATTAGAATTTAATGCTTCTAGAAATTAACTTAATATACACAATTATTATGATAAGTTTAAAAAGCTTTTAAAAAGATATGATACAAAAATAATTATATTTAGTCTAAATATTTTGAGTTCATTTTTTTAAAGCAATGATTTAAGTATCACAAAAAATAAACTAGATTTTTTTTATAATTGTTAAATATTCTAAATTATTCCTACTGCTGCTATAAACATAATTTATAATTGAAATTTGTTTTTTTTTTTTATATAATTTTTTATATTAAAAAAAAAAGAAAATTCTAAATTTTTTTTTTAAATAAATGTAGAATAAAATTAAAATTATAATTTATTTGTTAATTTATTAAATTATTTTAATTTATAAAAAATTTAGTCTTGTGCATAATTTGGTCTTTCTGCTGCTGGTAAAGCATTGTAATTCAAAGTCGAAAAATATTTATATTGAACTGGTTTACCATCTGATGTTTCTAGTCTTTCATATGGTCTTGGATTACCGCGTCTATTCACAGATACATCTGGAGATCTAGTCATTAATCTGGTCATATGAAATGCTGACAAGCTCATTCCAAACAAGCCACAAACAACTATAGGAATTAATGAGTAGTTTCTTTTCAATTGATTGAAAAGTGTAAACTCGAATAGACCTTGTTTAGCTTTAACCATTTTCTAAATATAAATTTAATATTTTAAAATATTGATAAGCTTTTATAGATGTTTAATTTGTTAGAGATATATTGATTTGAAAAAAAATTCTTATTTTTTACGCTTCAAAATATCTATTTTATAAATTAAATTCAAGATAGATAAATATGCGTTTCTATAAAACATGCGTTTAACAAGATAATTAACTTTATGCTTCAATAATTTTAATATGATTTTAATTTTGAATTTTAGATGAAAAAAAATAATTTGCATATTTTATAATTTTTTATTAAATTATCAATTTTCTTAAAAATTTCCTTTTTTCTGAAATTTTATTCTTGATTTAATTAAAGTATAATATTTACATTTATTATAAGTAGTAGTGGTACAAGTAGTATTTGAGGTAGATAAAATGTTTATGATCAAAGTCAAAGTAAGCATTATTATTTAATATTTAACTACCACCAATACCACCTGCTACTACAAGTCCCAAGTCAACAAAAAATTTTCAATAAAAAAAGTCAAATAAGCATACTCAGATAATTCTCTATTTAGGTATTCTCTATTAGTGCTTAGAATAGGAGTAATAAATCTGTTGAATAAACCAACAAAAGGGGCTATAGAGGCAACCTCAATTAATAAATTCAAAGAGATAATAGGAAGTAAAGTTTTCGGTATGGTCAATAGCAAATACTCTTTAAAAGTTTAATAGGGCAATGTCCTTATGCGCAGTCGGGGTGGATCTCACCGCTATGACAAGCAGAGACCACTAACTACTATTATAGATTAATGTTTAAATTTTATAAAATTTGATAATAAATTACGAACTAATATAATTGATACCCATATTTTTAATAAAAAATACCATAAATTATATAAAATTAAACATAAAAAAATTAAATAAAAATAAATTACTATTAAATTAATTATTAAATATAATTTTTCTTTAATTGTTAATTTAACTTGATAAATTAAAAGCTTTGACAAACGTTTTAATTGAAAACTCTTTTTTTGGTGACTTGTATTTGAGTTGGTTCTAACCTGAATATATTTATAACTTTTGACATTGTTTGATAAAATAAACAAATTTAAGTAAATCCAATTGACATTATAAAAAACAATTTTCAAATTTAGGGAAAAAAATTAAAGAATGTTTAAACTAATTAACGAAAACTTAACAAGAACTCTACCCATTTTAAATTTACATTTAAATTCAAAGCAAAATCTTTGGCAAAAATAAATAAATAAAAAAAAAAGCTTTAAAAAAACTTGTAGGCGTTTTTCTCTTTTTTTTTTCTTAATTATAAATTTAATTAAGACACATTTTAAACGCCCATTTTGGTTTTTAAATTCTTTTAAACAAGAAAAAAAAGGACAATTTTATTCTAAACAATCACATTTATTTCTACTCTCTGTTGCTTATCGCCACTATATTCTATACATACTTAACAAATATTTTTATTGTTGTTTAAAAATTTAAAATAAGCGCCAGTAAACAATTCAAAAAATTCCATTTTCAATTAACGAAATTAACAAATTAAGAGAAATAACAACAACAACATTTTAAATAGTAATTTAATTTGTTGTATTATTTAAACTTGATAACTTAAAAGTTTTGTTATGAATTTATTCAAAAATGACTTCTAAATTGATTATAAACACATCGAACACTTCTAATCCTCAATTCAAGCATACAATTATTTGGAATAATATCCTATCTCATTTGAAATCAGAACTTATCGAGTCTAATTTAAACTCGAATCATAATCGACTCAAAAAACAACACAGTCGCTTTGTAGCGGCCAGTGTTGGCGGAATGTTGCTAATAAAACAAAATATTATAATGA
This sequence comes from Brachionus angularis, assembly GCA_021432725.1. Taxonomy (NCBI): domain Eukaryota; kingdom Metazoa; phylum Rotifera; class Eurotatoria; order Ploima; family Brachionidae; genus Brachionus; species Brachionus angularis. The sequence goes on along the minus strand of JAJVDD010000001.1, from coordinate 1,279,484 downwards.
ACACAACAAATACTCTAAATAATCTAACTTCTTTTAATCACAATTCTTCTCAGATTCAACAACAACAGTCAAAATCTAATTCTCCACTTGAGAGCATTTATTTCACTGGTTCTCAATGTGTAGACATTGTTTACAACTATTTAATTTATAACAAAGATCAGCTACAATTCGAGCGTCAAATAACCCGAGAAAAATGTACAAAATTGTGTCAAACAATAATGGATTCAGGCGTATTTGAGCAAGTATCAAATAGAACATCGCACAAGTTCGATGACACGAGTTTAAAGTACTATAAATTTAGGTCTGAGTATTTAAAACAGTTTGAATCAGAGAACGACATTGATTCGTTGAATAAACAACTTGAAAAGACCGAGCTGTGCGACCAGGACGATAATTATCATAAAACAAACAAAGAAAATTTAATAGATTCAAACAACAACACAAAATTGATTGCATCTCAATCGAACAATCAAAATAACACGAGTTTATTGTTTAGTAAAGCTAAGCTTATTAATAAAACAAATAATGTTAATACTAAACTAAAAAGAAAGTTAACATCAATGAGAAGAAGTAGCACAATTCATACTCTATTGCCAGAGAAACAAGAAATAGTCGAACAACCTGCACAAACACAAGTTAAACTCGATAGAACAAAATCTATTGATTCAAACGACTTAAAGTCTAAATTTGAAAGTAATAAACTAGCTTATGAGTTGTTAATAACTCGTCAAATTACACGTGAGTTAATCATAGAGAAACTATTGTCTCTTATCGATTTACCTATTATAGAACATTTGCTAACCATTGATGAACAAAATGATTACGAGTATTGTCAAGCAGTGAATAAATTTGATTCATTATTGTGTAAAAATTCCGATTCAACGGATAATTTAAATAAACTATTTAACAAAACAAGTCTGAGTCAAATACAAAAGTCTTTTGAATGTTTACAACAAACTTATGATTTTGCTAAATCTGATTTGAAAGAAGAGTGGAGGAAAAGTGCTCTTGATTGTTTGGAATTTATAGACTGGCTCAAACTAGTAGCTGATTCGGAATTAAAAAAAAATCAAGAAAAATCTCTAATATTGCTCTTAATGAACGATTTTGAGTTGTATAATTTGATAAAAGATTTTTATATGAATAAACAAAAATTGTTGAATTTTTTTCTTGACGATTCGTTTCAGCCTTTGTTCCAGAATGTTTTGATATTTATTAAAAAGAGTCATTATAGTAAAGCTTTGGAGATATTGAATTTGGGCACTTTGTTATTGCTGAAGCAGACACAAGCAGAATTGAAACGTTTGCTGAAATTTTTGTATTTGACAGCAAACAGCACTCATGCACCGAGATTGTGTGAAGACAAGCCGAATAATAGTATAATATTGAATCATTTTGCAAGTTGTTTGATGAATTCGAAATTGATTGGATTCGAAGAGTCCAGATTGTTGCTTAATTTTATGCTAAATAATTTTGATAATTTGTTTCGATTGAATAAACAGATAGAAGAGTCGATTAACAAGCGTAAAATGATGATGGTGCAAACAGGTAGAGAAGAAGCTCTATTGGAAAAAGTATATTGCAAACCAGTAAGCAATAAAGATTATATAGAGAATAGTAAAGAGCAAACAACCAAGGCGCTTGTTGATTTAATAAATCATATAATAGATGATCCGCAGATTAGTTTAAAGCAAAAGAAATTGAAATTAAAAGCATTGCAACGAATTCACCCGGAGATCTATGAGAAATATTTTTCGGATTTATTTTAAATTAAAATTAAAAAAAAAAATTGTAAATTTTTATATGTTAATAATTTTATTTTATTTTTTTGGTTTAAATTGTATAAATAGATGGAGAAGATTAGCATATATCGAATAAAGATAGACAGATTTTAGTTTTTATTTTTAAAAAAAATTCCTAAATTTAACAATATACAACTAGATTAGAAATTTTATTTTATTTTATTCACTTTTTTTTTTACATTTGAATTACTATTTGGTTCTTAAATACAATCTGAAACGAAACTAGTTTCTTTTCTTTTTTTTTAATTTTATTTTTTTAATTTAAAAATAAAAATTGAACCGATTTGAATAAAAAATATTCTCAAGAATTAATTATTTTTACTTTTCAAATTTATTTTCAACCTAAAACATATTTATAAAAAATATTGTTATAAACAAGGACCAAACTTTGCAAGAACCATGTTGTCAACATAACTCTTTGTATACCTTGGTTATAAATTAAAATTTGTATTTCAAACTTAAATTGGAGACTTAGAGATGAATATAAATTAAAACAATTAATTAAGTATTAATTTCCTCCAATTGGTCTGTAAAAATCTCTTGTTATTTTTATATTCTATATCAAAAAGCTTTATTAATTTTTAGATAAAAACAAACCATATTGCATCTTCATTTTTTCTAAAATATTAATATCATCTTTTTATAATTTTTATAACAAGCGAGGTTTGGTTTGATCAGTATCTGTAATACGATTAAAAATAGCTTCAACCATGTTGAGGTTACTTTAATATACATAATTGACTAATGTATTGAAGAAAGACGAACATAAAGAAAATAATAATCTAAATGAAAATGCTTTCTCAAATTTTTTTCCTTGTTTTGTCAGAATTTTTCATTTGACTATTTTTAAAATTAAACTTATCTGTTAAAAAATTTTTTTTTTTTTACATCTTCTTTGTTAAACTTTAGTTAAATTCCTTGTTAAATTGAATATTTTGAAATTTATTTGCATCTTAAAAGTACAGTAATACTTTATGATATTAGATTATTTGAAAATTTGCTTTTGATATATCGTTTTTGTTTATTACGTTTTTGATATATCTATAGGTTTCCACCTAAATTGTATCGTGTTTCAAACACTGAATTAATGTTTAAATTATTTTTTAATTTTAATATTGAAAGTGGACTTTATATTAGAAAAATAAAAAATGCTAATAAAAATTTTAAAATTTGATTTCACTTATCTAGCAAAATTCAAATATTATTTTTGATAAATTTTATTAAAATTTTTAAAATAGTATAAATTTATAATTTGAACAAAACTAATTTTTTTCTATTTGAAATATAGCACTAAACTTCATAAATATATTTAGAACATAAACATTATGGCTTAAGAAAAGGATTAACTTTTGAAATAGAATATTGAATAATAATTAAAATAGCTAATATAAATACAGTTGGAATTTTTTATTCAATTCAAATCAAATAATTTTAAAATAAAAATGTTAAGAATAATCTTATCCTTTGTTATTTTGGCTATAATTTCAGTAAGCTTAATAATATTTAAAAACAATATTTGAAATTAAAATAAATTAAAAAAGACTGAAATTGAAAGCCAAGCTGCCAATGATGCTTGCTTAAAAGCTTTTAGAGAAGCTTTATTAGTTAAGCACAATGAATTACGTAAATTACATAGATCTAAAGAAGTTAATTTGGATGATAAAATAAATCAAGTAGCACAAGATTATGCTAATCAATTAGCCAAAGCAAATTCTGGTTTAAAACACAGTAATACTGAATATGGTGAAAATTTAGCTTTCTTTGGGAATCCAGCTTATAGTTCATTAAATCAAGAAGTTTGTGCTGGTAATATTTATTCTCCGGTTTTATTCAGCTTATATTAATTAAAATATAAAATTAAAAGAAATTGGTAAAAATTCAGCCCAAATGTGGTATAATGAAGTTAAAGATTATAACTTTGAATCACCAAAACCACTAGATAGAACCAAAGTAACTGGTCATTTTACTCAATTAGTATGGAAAGCTTCAACCAAAGTCGGTTTTGGCTTAGCTTCAAATGGTAACAATTTTTATGTTGTTGCTAATTATCATAAAGCTGGTAATGTAATAAGTATGGATCAAGATGGTGCTGCTTTTTACAAAGTTAATGTTTTGCCAAAAAAAATTAAATCAAGCACTATTATTTGATTTTTTTTAATAAAATTTACATTTAAATTAATAAATAATTTTATGTCTAGAAATTTTCTGATAAAAAAAAATCATAAATTCAATTCTATTGATTTAGCAAAATAATTAAAATTTATTGAATCCATTAGCCTCTTAAACTGAATTTAATGTTTTGAGAACAACATTTGATCTTTTACCTCATAAAATTGTTTTTTTGTTTTTAGCTTTGGAGTTTTTTAAATTTTACATATTTTTATTAAAAACAAATTTCAACAAACATTCAAGTCATAAACACATTTCAGAAAAAAAGTTTCTGTTTCTACTTTTTAACGATTTAATAATCAAATAAAAATCTTTACGAAAACTTTTACTTAAAAACGAATATATAATCGGATTTATAATATTATTTAAAAAATAAATATTTATAATTATTTCATTATATTCAACTAATTCAAGTATCATAATAACCCATGGTATCCAAGCAACTATAAACACAGCTGTTACTAGAAAAAACATGCGTGCAACCAACCAATCTTTTCTCAAAAAAGAATTAGTAACACTTAAATTTGACATTCGCTTCTTGAATTTGAACTCATTTTTGTTTTCTATGTAAAAAATTGGCTCAATGTTAGCTTCTTTTTTACTTAAATTAAAAGAATTGTTTTCATTTGTTTCTTCTATTTTATACAAATTCTCTCTCTTATTCACCAAAAACAAATTTTTTGATTTGAATTCTTCTGTTGAAGACTGATTTACGATATCAGTAAATTCAACACTTTTGTTTTTATTCTGAAATTCTTTATTAATATTTAAATTGTTTAAATTCTGATTTGAATTTTCAATTGAGAGTTCTGTTTTGGAATATTGGTTATCTGAGTTGATGTCTTTTTCGGTAGAAGGTGATTGATTATTGTTAAATCTTACTATAAAATTATTTATTTTACTCTTTTTAGTTTGAGTTGAATCCAAATTTTTTATAAAAATCTTATTTGTATTTTTGTGTACTATTAAATAAGATTTAATATATAAAAAAATCAACAAAACCAAAATAATTCCAAGTATGCACGAACATACAATGTTATAATGAAAAAAAGTCTCATTAGGTTTACATTCATTATCTTGGTTATCGATAAAATAAAAACACCATACGCTTAAACAGAACGAAAGCAGAACTGCCACTACAGTAGCTCGCTTGGTGTTATAAATTAAACTCTTGTGTAAGAATCTAAGTTTAGTCATAGTTTTTGCTGAGATGGTTTTGTAGCGTTCTAGAGCTATTAAAGCCAGTAAAATGACTGATATTGAATTGGAAAAGTATCTTAAAAAGTAAGACATTCCACAAAAAAATTTATCTTTAAAATATAAATCTTTTACTGACGAAAAAAGTGTAAATGGAACAACTATTAACGATATGAGAAAGTCAACACTGGCCAACGAAAATAGAAGATAGATAGAAGCATTTGAGGAGATTTTATTTCTATAGACCAATATTATCGGCAAATTAGACACAGTTCCAAATATTGACAAAAAAGACATGTAAATAATCAAACCAATCTCAGAATTGCTCAACATTTTTATTTTAAAAAAAAAATTTTAAAATAAATCAATTTTTTAATAAAACATTTAATCAAAAGTGCTTTATCAGTTGTTTTTTTTTTATCAAGTTATAAATTTAAAATTGATTTTTTTATATATTTTAATTTTTTCTCTAGATCAAGAACATACCTGGGCTTAATTAATTAAAATTTTATAGTTATATGGTCTTAATTTGCATATTAACAAAAAAACCGAAAATGTTCTCAACAAATAATTTCATAACTTGCTCTTGAAATATTATAAAAACTTTCAAATTATAATTTATTTTAATAAAGAAAAAAACAAAAGTTTCTAAGTTTAAAAAAAATATATATATATTACCTTCATAGCTTACCTTGTAATAACATTAATACCCATTTATTTTTAATACGAATTTTTGAATTTCTATTATTTAATAATAATAAATATTTGTGTATAAAGACATAATTAGTATTTATAAAAAAAAAATAAATTTATATTCAGTTTGTAGAAGTAAAATTATATAATTTTAACAAAAAACGAAATTTCAACTTTGAAAAGAGTCTTTTTTTTAATCATATTTTAAAATTATTATTTAATAATAATAATTTTTTATTTTTGAGCCTATGAAATAAAAAAAACTTAAAGCCTAAATGAGTAATTGGATTTTAGTTTTAATTTTAGAAGATTTTTGTAAAAATGAACGAATAGAATATATTTAAAGTTAAAATGCTTTCGACATATTTTTTACTTCTATTATGTCTGATATCCGATATTAATCCATTACCATCTACCACTACATTTACAACAAACTTGGCAACGAGTCCAATAGATACTACATATATACACAATGACGTGACTTATCTTAATAGAGTATTTTAGATTTAAAAAATAATAAATATTTTTTTATAATCAATAAAAACTTTTTAGTTTTTTAATAGAATTGGCTCAAATCAAAAAAAAATTATTCTTAAATTGAATTGGACTGTTCCATCGACTCCTGTGTGCAATTTGAATACTTTGTTTTTACATCGGAATGTTTCTTGGTCTTGCATAATGCATGCCGAATCAAATAAGCTCATATTTTCTGTTAATTATCAATTTGGAAACACATTTGATTACAATATTAAACCGATTTTATTTGAAGACTTGAATTTAAATTTAAGTAAAATAAATTAAAGAAAAAAATGTTTATCTTTTTTAATAAAAATTAATTATAACTTAGTATTAAATTTTTTAAACGTAACTGAGTTTTTTACTGACAATGTTTTATTATTATGGAATCCAAATAATTATACTAATTCAAGCATGAAATTAGTCAAAACAAAATGCAACAAGTTAAACCAAACTAAGCAGTGTATTAATTATACGGATAGAAACAATACAAATTCATATTTAGAAATAGCTAATAATCATACATTTATTTGTAAATTATTAAGTTTTTTGTTGAAATTTTATAAAAGATTTTTATTTAAAAATTTTTTTCATTTAGTTAATTTACTAGATCCTATTCTAGAATATGAAATTATAAACCAAGATTTAGTCCTTTTTAAAATAAATGAAAAACAAAAAGTAGATTTCAACTATGATAGCTCAAATTTAATTATAACAATCGATGGTTTAGCAACACCGATCGAAATTAGTTTAAATAAATCGAACAATATTGCTCAATTTCAGATTGGTTCTTATGCTGGTAAAAATTGCAGAGTTTTTTATAAAACAAATGGAACCGATTTGGAAGAAGTATTTAATTTAAATAAAAAAATTTACATAGAATTAAGTAATATTTTATCTTAAAAAAATAAATACTTCAATTTTAATAAATTTTTTCAAACAATTCTAGACACAAGTTTGTTTTCATACAAATTAGATCCATATGATTCTAGAGCAGCTCTTTTCGAATTTGAATATAATAATAACACGTTGAATACTATTTCGAATATTTTAAATTTTCAATTACGTAATTTTTTATTTGACAATTATTTAGATAACAAAAAAATTTATAAAAAATCATTAAAATTTTTTTTAAGCTTATAAAAGTAAAATCACTAATGTTTTCAAAGAAAGTAATAAAAAATTGTATGTTTCATGGTCGATGCCCACTTTAGGAGAGTACGATGGTTTTAAATTAGTTTGTAAATTTGGCAGATTTTCATATATTTCAGGTTACAATAAAACTCAAACAGATGGTGATTGTATATCATTTGTAGAAATGGCTGGCTATTTGGTCAACATAACTTTGATTATTTTGAATTCTAATTCTGAAATAATAGCAGATGAACAGAAATTTATGTTTGATCCTAATCCAGTCCAAAACATAACTCTAATCGAGTCAAATTCAAACTCTTTGAAATTCAATTGGACTGCACCTCAAGGTCTAATTGATTACTACATAATAACCTGTACCGAACAAAATTCAAATGATAACAATATTAATAATACTAATAACAATAGTAATGTATCTAACTTTATAATAGCTTTTCAAGCAAATAATGCTCAAGAGTGTACAAACTTGAAAGAAGATACGTTGTATGAAATAAAAATAACTACTGTTAGAGTATTTAATCTTAGTTACACTTATAAAATTGAAAATGTAAATTATTTTAAAACGAGTGATTATGATGGTAAAAAAAATATTACAAGTTTATCACTAATCGATATTAGTAAACTCGATTTTACCAATATTCCTGATGCATCGGTAATTGAAGTTATTAATTTATTAAAAACAGAACTTAATAAATTGCCAGAAAATGATTTGGTCTCTTATTTAAATATTACTTCAAGAATTCTATCAAATATAGCAAATCGAAATACGCTTGTTGAAAGTATAAAGCTAGTTGAATCATTTTATGATATAATTGATTCTTTATTAGATCAATCAGTTAGCTTGTTTAAATCGGAAAAAACAAATAGCTCCAATCTTTTATCAAACGGATTGGAAGTTATAACGAACAAAATAGATATTGCTAATGAAGCTGGTTTGGGTTTTAACAAAACCTTCGAGAATTTTGTAATTAAAACTCAAATTTTCAATTATACGAATATAAGTTTGAATGATATTGGCTTTGCTGGTTTTAATTCTGTAAATAAAATAGATACGAACTCAATTGATTTCTATTTAAATAACCAGAATTTGAATTTTGCTGCTTATTTTAATTTGAACGTAGTCAAAAAACTGATAGATTTGGGAATAAAGCCTCGACTGACCTATATAGGTTACTTTACAACGAAGTTTTTTCTATCCGATTCGACAGAAAACCTCAACCAGTTAAACTTGAACTGTTCTAATAATTATAAACAAATCGGCTCGAATGTTGTGTCAGCATCAAGCCAAGTTGTCGATGAACCTATTAATGACTTAATCACAATCATATATCAGGAACAACAGAACGAAAAGTACTGTGATCCGAAAAAGAAAGATATGAAATTCAATTGTGTTTATTGGGATTATTTTAAAAATGATTGGAGTTCAGATGGTTGTTTCCATAAAATTGAGTATAAAAATGGAAAAAAATTCCATATATGCAATTGTAATCATACTACTAATTTTGCTTTATTAATGGTTGCTGATGACATTGGTTTTTGTGATTGGTGCGACACAGTTTTGTTCTATGTATCCATAGTTGGTGTTTGCTTATCAATAATTGGTCTATTAATAACAATTGTCTATGATATATTAATGTAAATTATATTCTATTGATTTAGTTAAAATATTTAGCTTAAAATTATTTTTTAAGAACTTTTTTGCCGTCTGATTTGAAAAAAAATGAGTCCACTTTTAAAACAAAGCAAACCGGCTTTATGGAGCAGTATTCGTCCATGTCACAACAATATCTAAAAATTATAACCACATGGTGCGTTTGCTTGCTAATAATGGACTGCGTTTATATAGCGTTTAGTTTTTTCAAATTCGATGATGTTGATATTACAAATCAACAAAAAAAAGCATCGTGTATTGCCATTGGTGTTTTATTGCATTTTTTTTTAATTTGTTCTTTTTGTTTCTCATTGTCTATTACTGTCATACAGTTTATTATTGTTTATAAAAGTTTTAAAATATTTAGATTTTTATTCCTAAAAGCTTCTATATTTTCTTTTGGTAAATACAATTATTAATTCTATATTATTTTATTATTTAAGATTTTTTTTTAAAGGTGTCCCAGTGATTATAATAGTTATTGTTTTAGCAATTAATGCTGAAGCTTATATTCACCCGAATAAATAGTAATTTGCTATAAGCAAAAAAAAAATGGTTTATAAAAATAATTATTTTTTTTTCAAGTTGTTGGCTTCAATCAATTTATGCACTGGTAGCTGCTATAATTCCAATAGCCATAATTTTGTTAACAAACCTAGTATTTTTTTTCTTAATAACTATCGGGCATACAAAATTAATAAAAAAACGAAACAAATATTTACATACACCAGATGAAAAAGAAGACAAAGGTATTAAAAGAGAATTTTTATTAATTTTAACATGTTTTGTAAATACCGGTTTGACATGGTTGTTTGGCTTTCTGGTCACCATACCGGGTAAAGATGGTTGGGTTTATGCACGTTTTGCCTACGGTTTGATATTTTGTTTATTAAATTCAACTCAAGGATTTCATATTTTTATTGTATATATATTCATATCAAGACGTAGACATCAATTATTAAAACAAAAACTTAAAATTCAAGTATTAGGTTTAAAAAAAAAAGTTGCCAGATGCTAAAAAATTTTTTATTTGTTTTTTTTTTAATAAAAATTTTAGAAAAAAATATTTTTTTGTTAATTTTCAATTTATTAGGTAAAATAGATTCAAATTGGATCTATTTCTAATTTAGAAATAAATAAATATCAATTTTGATTTTGGAAATTTAAAAATCTTATTTTTAATTAAAAAGTATTAAATTTAATTATACAAATAATTATTTAAATGTTTTCAACTAATGATTCATATTGCTATTTTAGTTTAATTAAATTTCTTTCAGATCATTTTATTTTTATATTCTTTAAACATATAGAAAACAAAATTTACTAGGATTAATAAATTTTAAATTGAAAAATTTATTAGCTTAAGTCTTTTTAAATTACAAACTTATACATATTTAAACTAATATTTAAAACAAGAAAGACAATTTGAAGTAATTCAAAAATTTATTAAAATTTACACGTTTTCTTTTTCTTTTGAAAGATTTTCAAAAAATGACTAACAAGCGGAACTCGATCATTGACATGCTCAATGAAGGCTCTTCCGAAGAGCTCAATCATTTAAAAGAATTTTTAGATATATTAAAAATTGACTTTGATATTAAATTAGACGAAACAGAACGTTTAGCAAAACGTAGGCAAACAAATCAAAAACTAGATTATGTTTATATTAATTCGAATGTAAAACAAATAATCGACAATTGTTTGGAAAGAACTAACTCGAATGGGTTGGCGAACAAAAAAAGCGATTTATCTTTAAAAATTCTGGAATCCCTAGCTAGCAATTCACTTGAAATAGACGCTTTCGATAAATGTACCAACTATGTAACAACATTATTAGATAAAGTAAAACCTAAAACTTAAAAATGTGAATTTTTTTTTTAAGTTTAAAAAAAATTTTTCACACAAAGGTCTTTTTTGAAAAATTGACTAAAATGTTCCAGACGACAAGCCCCGATTTCAGCTTAAAACTAGTTAAAAGTTTAATTGAATTTTTAGGAAAATCATTGCATCATAATTTGTCTATTATAAATCCACTTTTACAGATCATGGAGATGGCTTTTAAGCATTCAAATAATGAAATCAAGGCTCAATGTTACGAATGTTGGTCTAGTTTAATAAAAAATTTCGCTTTAGATAAAGATTTTTTTTTTAAACCGAAAAAATTTTCTCTAATTTTAATGCCTCTTTTAAACAAATGTAAAACATACAAAGACGAAAATGTCTGCAAATCAAAAGTCTTGGCTTGGCTTTGCTTAATCGAAAACATCAACGCAAACATTAGTAAATATTTGTTTAAAGTTTTGATACCATTTTTTAATTATTGCTTTGGTTTGGGTTCTCAATTGATTGAGACTATGTATCCAGACGAAGGCGAGGATCAAAAGCAAAATGAGCTAAAATTTAAAAAATTTTTATCAACCAAAATTCAATCTGAACATGACTTCCAATCTCTGAAACAAATTGCCACCGAATTGTTTTGTTCTCTGCTTTTTAATAGTGATACTAACTCAGCAAGTTTTGAATGTAAAAAAAAATTTATTTACATAAAATCGATACATGTTTATGACATTCACAAAAGCTTTGATGACAAAAATTTTTGGTTTTGTTTATTTAAATTTTATTTTGAGCTAATATTGAGCAATAAATCGAATCAGATTGGCGATGGACTGTTATTGATCGAGACTTGGAAACAATTGTGTAAATTTTTGAATTTAGATTATAAATCGGATGAAGAAGTTAGCTTAGAAGAGGAGCAGATGATATGTGATAAACAAACCGAAGATTATGAACTACCAAAAGAAACTATGAAGAATTTCATAGACTTTTTTTTATTAAATTCTGTTGATTTTGCCAACAACTTTATTACTAGTACTAAAAACATTGAGAACAAATTCATATCTGGCTTTATCAAGCTCTTAACGATTACAATAAAAAACGAATATGAAAAACATTTAATAGATAAAGAAGACTTGAAACCTAATATTATAAAACTAGTGAAAAAATCTGCTAATTTATTACTTACAAGTGACGAAGAATCATCAAACCAGTTCATGAATAATCTTTTATTATTGTTTCAAATAATGGAGAAGAATTTAAAATTGATTGACTTGTATCAATGGGTACATTTGTTGACCAAATTTTATGATCATTTAAAATCAATCAAAACAAAAACAAATCAAATAAATGTAAAAATCTTTTGAAATATGTAAAAAAAAAATTTATTAATATTTTGTTTTTCCTTTTTCTAAGCTTTCGGAAAGAAATTATGAACTTGTAAATCAGTGTATAATGTTTCCATTTAAATATTTTAAGCTTTTGAGTATTTTAGATGTAAGAATATTTTCTTTTCTAATTTTGACTTAAATATTAAACTTGTTTAAAATTTAAGACTGATATAAAACTAATTATTAACACTTGTACCAATATAGTTAAACTTTTTACTGGTTTGATCAAACAGAATCGAATTAAGATCAATTTTGACTTCGAAACAGATTCACAATTAGTTCTAGAAAGCCAAAATGTGAACAATTGGTGTTCAAAATTGTTTTTAAATTTAAAACTTAAATATAAAAAATTCCATGACAATTCTTTATTGTATGATTTGTCTTCATATTGGTCTGAACTTTTTGAAAGTGCTTCGAATCCGGCTCAAACAATATCGAATCCAACTATATACCTAATAGAAAACACGATCAAAACGCTACAATTACAGACCCAGTTCACTTTGAACATTCTTCAAAATTACTTCGAATTTGATTCAATTAATCAAACTCAAGAAACAGAGTCGAATTCGAGTTTATCTTTGATCGAAAAACTTGGAAATTCATTAAACAAAAAATTAGATAGCAATAATTTATCAAACAATATAATTGAGTTAATTCAAAAACAGATTAAATTTTTTTACGAATTTATAAAAGCGCAATTGAACCAGACTCAAATAAGCTTTAAAAATCAATTATCAAACGAAGAAGAACTTGATGAGAATTTAAAAAAAGACAATAACTTTGAATTTAGTGATAAAAATGCTCAAACAAACGAAAATAAACATTCGATCCAAATATTCTGCTTCTTGTTAGAACAACTAAGTATTTTGTTCACTCGAATCAAGTCTTACGATGTGTTGAACGAATTTTTAATATTTTTTTCGCCTTCAATTGAATTATTAGCTGAATTGAACTCATTGAGTAAACAAACCCCGACTCAGTCAACTCAAACACAGAGTCAATCTCATTTAAATTCTCATTATAGATATTCAGGCTCAAATCAAGAAAAATTTTGCCTTAATTTTCAATCAAATCGAAGATCTAATGATTTGTATGACACTTTTAGTATGCAAATAGCTTCTTTGATTCAAAATCATTTATCCAAAACATATTCGAATCATCAGTTTGATTCTACTCTTCTTCAAAAATTAGAGCCTATATTTTATTCATTTTTATTCTTTACCACAAAGCCAAACCTCAAACAAAAAACTCTACAAGCCTGGAACAGCACCTTTGGAAAAAGCACTGTATCTTGTTTAAAATACTCGAAAAGATTAGAAAACTTATTTGTTGAAATAAGAGAAGAGATGATCAACAAAAGTAAATCATCAAACAACTCAACAAGTCTTTTTGCAATTTCATTACCAGGCTTTAAGCCAATAGATCTTCTAAATCAAGGCACAAACAACTCTACTTTTATTCAAGAAGACGAGTACATGAATGACGAAAAAGAAAATACGCCTGAATCGGCGAACAAGAACATAGAAAAAATAGACCTAAACTCAGGTCCATTGACCACAATCGGAAAAGATTTGAACGAATCAAATTCAGTTCCAATGGTTCATTTTGTATCCCAACAAAAGCAAACTGATAAAATACAACACCAAACTGAAAACTCAACTAATTTAACAGCGAATTTTGTATTTTCACCAGCAGGTCGTAATTCGTTCTTAAACTCTTTGAACAATCAAACAAATAAATCACACTCAGCTTCGAAAGTGAACAGTTTAAAGACACCTGAAAATAAGAATTCACGTCTTAGACAATCACCTAGATCTTTGAACCACAATTCCAAGCGAAAATTAGATTTGAATAGTTTAATCGATCAGGCTCCGGATAAAGACTTTGTCGAAATAAATAAACCAAATTGTAATTTGCTAAAGCGAATAAATACAGAGACTAAAAACGAATCTCCTGGACGTAAATCAAACAAATCTTTTAAACAGCCTTTGACTGAACATCAAAAAGAAGTGCGAAAACAAAAATCGTTTATCCCTATGGAAATTCAATCAGTTTGTTCAGAGTTAGAGCCCGATAGTCAAATGAGCTGTAGCATGATGGATGAGGACACGAATACTCAATCGACTCAAATGTCTAATACAAGCCTAAATACTAAACAAATAAGCAATGAAACCATCAAAGCTATAATTCAATTTAAATCGAAAAAAAGCAAAATAGAACAAGAAGGAAACGCAAATGATAAAATGGAGGTTGAAACAGTGAACCAAAAAGAAGATGCTTCGTCACCGGTATCGAGTCAAGCCACAATAATAAAATTTCAAAGTAAAATAAACCCGAAAAAACAAATTGAATTGGTAGCTGTAACTGAAACAGTTACAGTACAAACCGAACCTGAAGTATCAAATGATTCCTCTTCTCAAAACTCAGAAGAATCCAATAGTGATGCTCTAATTCCATCTGAATCTCAAACTCAATCTGACCTAAAAAAAGAGCAAGAAGACTCAGGGCAAAGACGAAGATCGGCTCGTTTACAACTGAAAGAAGCAAATACTCCGTCCAAAAATGAATTAATTAATGAAGTATCAGCATTAGTTGATAATTTAGAATCTAAACTAAATCAAGAGAAAAAAGAAGAAAAGAAAAAATATACTAGATTGGAGATATTGAAAAAAAGAAACGAGTTAATTAAAAAATCTAAAAATTTAAGTCTTTTAAAACCTAAAAATTTTAAGTCTAAAAACACAAATTTGCTGAAAAAAAACTTAAAAAGTTTAAAATATAAAAAATTAATTTTAAACAATTTGAAGCAATATAATCAACAAGAAAATCTAAAATCTAATAAAAAGCTTAAAAAAAGTTTAAAAAAGAAATTTTTAGAAAAAATAAACCGAGAATTAAGCGAATCGGCTCAGGAGAATAAAAATGAACCTCATGAACAAAAATCAGAGACAAAAAAAGAAATAACAGAACAGCTAATGGCTATAGAACAACAACAAGATAATTTAATGAGTGAAGATGAAGAAGATGATCAACCATTGTCAAATTTGATTAAAAAACATCAACTACAAAAAATAGAAGAGAATCAGTCAGATTCAAAAAAAATAGCAGAACCTGAACCGATTGAAGCAGACTCAAAAGAACTAGCAGAGCCTGAACCGATCGAAGCAGATTCAAAAGAACCAGCAGAGCCTGAACCGATTGAAGCAGATTCAATTAAACAATCATTGAATACAAAATCAAAAAGCTTACTCGAACCTTTAATCGAAGATCAAGTAACTAATACCACTAACTGTTCACCTTTACCTCAAAATGCTAATAAACTTGGTTCAGCTAAAAAAACAACTGAGGATTTAATGCATAAATTGAACAATACCCCGACTACAAGTATTTTAAAAAAAAGACTATCTAAATTAATTAATCAAGCTTCAGAATCGAATGAGGTTAGTCAAAATTTAAACCAAAGTAATTCGGCTCAAAACGAAACTCCAAATAAAAGAAGAGTCAGTTTTTGTGAATCAGTACAAATAGAAGAAATAGAGCCAAATTTCAATAAATCTATTTTTAATCGTTCTACACCAAGGCTTCAAAATAAGGCCAAAATTGTTCTTTCACCATATTTTAGTAAAGCTACTTTATCAAGTTCACCACAGATATCATCTACAACTAGTCTTTCAGTCTCAATCTGCACTGCTACAACTAATTTAACGAATCAAACTCAAGACTCAAAAACATCAGTCTCAGCTCCAAACACACCTTTAAACAAGCATACTGTTTCTGCAACAAATAATTTAAATAATCAAAATCAAACTAAAATAAACCAAAACATTAGATTAACCGATTCTCCTTCGACCAGTAACTCAAATCCGCCAGTTGTACCCAATTCACCTAGCTCTTCATCACTAATAGACTTTTTTTCTAGCAATAAGCAAAACTTTTTGAGCCAAAGAGCTTCAATAATACAACAACAAATGCAAAACAAATCTGAGTTGAGCAATTCACCTTTGGTTAATAAAGGCCTGTCAGTAAGTCTCAATTTGGCAACGAACACAACTTTGACCGAATCTCCAAAATTTTTAAATAAAACTGGAGTAGAAGCTGATTTTAAATTAAATGAAAATAAAGACGAACAGTTAAAATCAATATCTTCTAGATTAAAAACAAATAAATTATCACTCGAGGCACTTTTCGATCAAATTGATACTTCTATTTATATGAATAAATTAGGCTCTTACAAATACTTTAAATATAAAGGTATATTAACAGTTGGCGAATTTTGTTCGCTTAGCCCAAATGATATTAATATTCTACCGTTCAAGGCCCCTAAGATTGAAAATTTTTTAAATTTGGTCAAGCAATTTGAAGAAAAATGTTCAGATTTAATAAATAAAAATTCAAACCAAAATTTGGATATTTCTTTAAACAGTACAGCCTCGAGTTCGATAGATAAAAATGAAAATCAACTAGCAAAAACTAAAATGGGCTCGGTAGAAGAAGAAATGGAAAAGTTGGAATCTACCAATTGTTTGGATACAAGCATAGAAAGCGAATCTATAGCAGAAATGTTGAATAAAGAAAAAGAGATGGAAAATTCAAATCTTAATCTTACAGGAATGGATATTGATACAGAACAAAATGAAAAATATAAAACCGAAAATGAAGATGATTTGAAGAAGTTTACTAAAAATCTAGAGTTATTTACGACTAGTTTAAGCGGGATTAAAATAGATGCAAATATGAAAGATATAAAAAATTTAATTGATTTTGCAAATGAGATCGATCAGGCCAGATTAAAATTGACTGAATCGTTAAACAATGTTCAATTTATGATTAGAAATATTATAAGCTCTAAAATTAATCAAAATTAATTTTTTTTTATTAAATTTTATAAATTTTTTTAAAAATTTTTTCATCTATATTAAGTTAGAAAATTTACTATAAAACAAAAAAAAAAATTCCAAAATTTTTACAATTTTTTTTAAATATTATTTTTTAAAATTGTAATTGTAAAATTTGTAAAATTAAAGAAAAAGGAATCAAACATTTAAAAAAATGATTCTTAAGTTTAGAAATTTTATATTTTTTTAAATAAAAAATAAAAAACTTTAATAAAAAAACAGTTGTGCTTATTTTATAAAGTGAATACAAGATTTTATTTTTCTATGAAAGAATTATTTGAATTTTGTTCGGGACAGGTTATTATTTAGTTATCAAATAGATCTTGAGGGGAATTTGTATCTTTTTCAAATAATAAGATATCAAAAACAGAAATTTTCTCATTCCTTCAATTTCTGAAAAAAAAATTGTTAAACAAAAAAAAATCTTAAAAATTAAAAACCGTACTTTACATGTTATAACGGACAGAGTATGTTCAAATTTTTTTTAAAAA
This sequence comes from Brachionus angularis, assembly GCA_021432725.1. NCBI lineage: Eukaryota > Metazoa > Rotifera > Eurotatoria > Ploima > Brachionidae > Brachionus > Brachionus angularis. The sequence goes on along the minus strand of JAJVDD010000001.1, from coordinate 1,261,694 downwards.
ATGTCTGTTATAACATATAGTCCATTATAACAGATCGTCTATTATAACATGTAAAATAGGGTATATTGAATTTTAATCTTGTTTAATAATTTAATTTATTATCAAAGATTAATAATTTAAAAGCCAAAAAATTTATAAAAGATATTACTACAGCAGGAATATCACGATTTTATTGTTTTAGTTATGATGAAATGGGGACGTTCAGCACAAATAACAACCACTCATCTGAGCCGAAGCTGCAAACTCGATCATTATTTGGCATATAGCTTGGAACCCCAAACCAAGCGCCTAATTTGACTTTACCTTGCCTTATTAAGAGTATGTGCAAAGTGCCAGCGTTACAAAACAAGCTCCCGCGATCGTTCCCAACCTACTATACTCCGTGATGGTCAAAGCCAGCGGCACAGACGTACGACAGGATTTGAGATAAGGCCCGTAGACCTCACCACCCGTAATGTACCACACTTTGCATAATACCACCACCCCTCCTACTTTACCCGGGCTTGGGACCGGCCTTGGCGTAGTTAGTGGCTTTAAAATTAATAATTTTTATTTTAAAAAAATTATTAAAAATGAACTATTAATTAAAAAATCTAAATTTTGATATCTCTGAGTTTTTATGCTTTAGAAATGGCAAATATCTTGTTTTGATATAATAAATCTTTTTTTAGTATTTTTTTTTAGATATTTTAATATTAGAAAAAAAATCTTTTATTTCTTTGCTTCCCGTCTTTTAATATAGCTGAATTGTACCACTGTTTGTTCAACCTAAAAAAATTCACAATGCTTTTAATTTAATAAAATTGTTTTTTATATTTGAATGTAATTATGAAATTTAAAGTTTTGTGAATTTTGAATTAATTTGAAAAAAATATTTCAATTTATTTTGAAATAATTTTTTTTATAACATGTATTTAACTGAACTAAATGTTTAAACAAAAAATGTATTTCACTACTATAGTAAAAAAATGCCAAAAGCTAGAGATTCTAAAGATGTAAGAATTTCAAAATCATTATCATATATTTTAAGACATGGTGCTGAAAAAGAAGGTATATCAATCACAAAAGAAGGATTTATAAAATTAGATGATTTGTTAAAACATAAAACATTTAAAAATGTAACTGTAGATGATGTATTTAGAATAGTACAGGAATGTCCCAAACAAAGATTCTACATTGATTATTTTGAAGATAATCAATCGAATACAAAAGTTTTGTACATTAGAGCTAATCAGGGCCATAGTTTGGGTGATTTACAAATCGATATGAAAGAAATCACAGAATTGGAAAATATTGATTTTGCTATACACGGAACATATTACAAGAATTGGGATTCAATAAAAAATCAAGGTTTGAGTAGAATGAATCGACAGCATATTCATTTTTCAGTTGATTTACCAGATTCAAAAGAGGTTATTAGTGGTATGAGATCTAACTGTCAAATAGCTATTTATGTTGATATTAAAAAAGCATTAAAAGATGGATTAAAATTTTATCGTTCAGCTAACAATGTTATTTTATGTCCAGGTGATGAAGCAGGCTTTTTAAAGCCTATCTATTTTTCACATGTTTTGGACCTAAAAACAAATACTCCAATAGAAATTAATTAGAATTTCTATCAAGCACATTTGTATTAATTATCCAAAATGGTTTAAATTTCGTAATTTTTTAAATTAACATTATATGATTTTAAATGTTTTGATTTTTTTAGTTTATTAAAAAATTATGAAATTATCTTTAATTTTTTCAATAATTTAAAAATAAATTTTCGAATTCTAAAAGCACTTAAATCTATTGAATTATTATATCAATAATTTATTACATGAGAGCTGTTGTGACTTAAAATCAAGCAAATGACGTAATTTTTAAATTTTTAAATTTGCTCTAAATAAATAAAAAACCTAAAAGCATTCTTTATTTAAATAAATAATAGACAGTAAATAGCTTTTTCTAAAGCTTTTATTATTTATTGTTCATGTTTTTTAAGAATTAGTTTATTAAAAAAAATTTTTTTTTCTAAAAAATGTATATCAAAATAATTTTGATACTCTTGTTGAATACAAACTTTTCAATAACTTATAAAATAATTCAAGATTTAACTGAACAGATGTGTGAAAAAGTTTATTTAAATTTTGATAAAACAGAGCTAAAATGTTCAAAATTTAATAAAAATATTCAAGAATTTTTCGATCTTAAATTTATATCTCAAGAGTTAAACACTTTCCAATTTGAAGCAATAAAGATTAACAACCAAAATTATAAAATATTAAGAAATTCTATATTCAAAGATTTGTTTATCAATGAGCTTGATTTATCGTCAAACGAAATAGAAATTATCTCTAATAAAGCTTTTAATCGCTTAATCGGCTTAAAGAATTTAATATTGAGAGATAATAAATTAAAATTAATAGATGATTTTATAACAGGATTCTCTGTTTTAAATGTTTCAGTTTTTGAATTGTTAGATTTATCATTTAATTCTATTGAATCGATTGACTCTGATTTTACAGAATATTTTAAATACTTGAAGCAAATTTATTTGAACCAAAATAATTTAATTTTTATTAAAAAGCAATTTTTCAAAAGTTTGATTCATTTAGAACTGTTGGATTTGTCTCACAACAAACTTACATTCATAGACAAGGATATGTTTCCTTCAAGCATTTTGTATGTCTATTTAGAAAACAATTTCATCAAGAGCATAGAATCAAATACATTCAACCATATGTATAATTTAATTACTTTAGATTTATCTTCAAATTTAATAAAAAATATATTCGAAATTAGTTTAAAAAATATTAAGAATTTTTTAATTCAAAACAATAAAATTTTTAATTTAAAAAAAGAAACATTTAAAAACATGGAAAATTTGATTTTCATTTTTATGAGTGATAATGATATTGAAATTATTGAAGAGAATGCTTTTTATAATTTAAGCCAATTAGTTTCAATAAAAATGAAAAAAAACAAAATAAAAATTTTGAAAAAATTTTCATTTGTAAAACTAAAGCAATTAAAAGTTTTGGAATTATCTGCTAATTTAATAGAAATAATTCAAATTAATACATTTGTAAATTTAGATAATTTACAGTATTTAAGATTAAATCGAAATCGAATATCTAAAATTGAAATAAACACTTTTGACTCATTAAAGCAGCTAAAAGAACTTGATCTTTCTTCGAACAATTTAGAAGTAATTGAATCATACCTGTTTTCTAATTTAACTAAACTAGAATATTTATTATTGAAAAAAAATAATATTAAATATGTACAAGCGAATTCTTTTTTTAATTTAGAAAGCTTAAAATTAGTAAATTTTGCATACAATCAAATTAAGAATTTAGACCAAGAAGTTTTTATAAATACCAAACACTTGTTTCAAGTAGATATTGATTTCAATAAATTTGGACCTGTAATAACTAATCGTAGCTTTTTTTCATTGAATAAAATAAAAGACAAGATAGTTTTTTTCAAAAATAATTTTATATCAATTTCGGATGGCTCATTTTTTTCTTATAGTAATTTATTTTATTTAATATTAAGCAAATTAAGGATCAAATCCATAGAAAGAGGTGCATTTAAGGGTTTAATATCTTTGAAAACACTTTATATCGAGCTAAACCAGATTCAAGAGATCAAAAATAGAATTTTCGATGACTTGGAAGAGCTGAGTTATTTGTACTTAACGAAAAACTTGATAAGAAAAATTGAACCTTACACTTTCAGTAGACTAAAATTTTTGAAAGATTTGAATATAGAATTTAATTATTTAACTAAAATTGAATATGGTACTTTTATTAATTTATTTAATTTGAACAAGCTTAACTTGGCAAACAACTTGATTAGAATTTTGGAAACGAATACGTTTGTTAATTTAATAAATTTAATTAAATTGGATTTAAAATCAAATAGAATTTCAAAAATAGAAAAAAATGCTTTTGTTAATCTTCATGCGTTATCAGAACTTGATTTATCCTCTAATAGTTTATCGGTAATAAATTCATTCACTTTCAAAGATTTGGATAATTTAAAAAATTTAAATTTAACCAATAATATTCTATTCTCGATTGATAAAGATTCTTTTTCAAGCCTTAAAAGTTTAAGTCATGTTTTTATGTATGATAATTGTATTTACGATATGGAATTTTTAAAATCTATAAGTTTAAATTACTTATTCATAAACAATAACTATATTAAAATATTAAACAAAAATTATTTTGAAAATTCAAAATATTTAAAACATGTTTATATAGATTTTAATAAGATAAAGTATATTGAAGATTTTTCATTTGTTAATTTAGTAAATTTGAATTACTTGAGCATTAGCAATAACCAAATTGAATTTATTAGTAAAAAATTGTTTGACAATAAACCAAAAGTGGTTTCTTTGATTTTGAGTTCAAATAAAATAAAATCATTAGAGTTTTTAGAACAATTTATTGATTTAGAAAATCTAGATTTATCAAATAATTTAATTGAATCTCTATTGGCAAAATATTTTGAGAATTTAAAATATTTGTATACAATTAATTTATCAAATAATAAAATCATTTTATTTGATCCAGAATGCTTTGAAAATAATATTTTTTTGCATAAAATTTTATTAGCTAATATTTCAGATTCGGAATTACTTGAAGTCAATTTCGACTATATTGATACACTAATCGATTTGAATTTAAGCCACAACAGATTTTCTAAATTAATAATTAGAAATTTTACTTATTTGGAATACTTAAGTTTATCTAAAACATATTCAAAAGTTTTTTATTTTGGTTTTAGCTCTTTATTGAACAAAGTTAATCTAAATGATTTAAAAATAGATTTTAATAAAATTAATTTAGAAAATATTGAATCAATTATAAGTCTAAATTTGGTTAATAATAATATTACATCAATGGATTTTTTACTTAAATTTAAGAAAGTGAATATAATTCAATATTTGTATTTAAGTAATAATCAAATAAAATATGTTTATAAATACAACTTTGAAAGATTGATTTCATTAATAGAATTAGATTTATCAAATAATTTAATCGAATATGTGCAAGAACAATGCTTCGAAGCAATGATTAAGATAAATGTTATAAATCTAGAAAATAATAAGATAAAATTATACGATTTGAGCAGATTAAACAGGTTGAACAGTTTAAACACATTCATATTAAAAAATAATTTACTAATATCTGAACCGAGTTCTAATTTTTATGCAGATACTTTAGTGGTTTATAATAGTATTGAATATCTTGATCTATCATTTAATTCAATTGATTATTTAATATTTGATAGTATTTTTTTGGAATATAAAAATACAATTAAGCTAAAATGTGCTTATTTATTTTTAAATAATAATAAAATAAAAATAATTAATTCAAAAGATTTTTTTATGTTTGAGTTATTGAAAGATTTAAACCTAAGCTATAATCAAATAGAAGCAATTGAAGAAGGTTCATTTTCAAATTTAATAAGTCTTAAGAAATTATCATTATCAAATAATCAAATAACAAATTTAAATGAAAACTTGTTCAATAAATTGAATGATTTGAATTATTTGAATATAAGCTCAAATAGAATAGAATATCTACCATCAAATTTGTTTATTGATTTAATCTGTTTAATTGATTTAGATTTAAGTTACAATTTATTTAAATTTATTCCAAATGATTTATTTATAAATTTAAACTCTTTAACTAATTTATATTTAATACAAAATGATTTTATTTTATTAGATAATAGCTTAAATGGTTTAAAATCAATTAAAAATTTTTATTCTACTTTTGAAATATACAAAAATGAACAAAACAAAAGATCTATTATAAAATCATTAAAAGCACAATTAGTAGATCAAAATTTAAATAATATAAAATTTTTAAATTCACTTAATTTGATCTATTTAAATAATACTTATCAAATTGATTGTCAATTAATTTTATTTTATATCAAATATCGACTTCATTTAAATCTTAAAAATGATTTAGATGGCGACAATTTTTGGAAAAATTGCTATAACTTATTAGCTTCTTTTTATTTTAATCACATGTCATAAAAAATATAATTAATGCAAACATTTTATAATTTTTATTTCACAAAATATGGAATCTGATTGATCTTTATTAAAAATATTTTTTCAACTAATTTATATATTAATATCTCAATTCTTTAATAAAAATCAAATTTAATTTTTATTAAATTTTTAAATATTTTTTAATTTTTTAATAAAAAGTGCTATTTTAAAAATTTTAATATTTTTAAAAGCATGAATTTTTTAATCTAGCTTAAAAAAAATGTGTATTACAGGAAAAAATGAAATTAATTTTGAATTTAATAATATTTTTTATAAAAATTTATTGAGTTTTAAATTTAAAATTTTCCATCGATTTCAGCTTCAGCTGGAGATTTATCATTAACATTACTTTTTCTATAATCCAATTCTTTTAAATCTCTGTAAAACTTTTTCTTACTTGTCAGATTTAATAAAATACAATCAGCGATAATTGTTGCTACAGACAATAACCCGAGACCTGCTCCGATTGTTAACAATAATGGAATGAAATTAAACTTACCAGCTTTACCACTCACATTTATTATAAACCTTAGACCATAAGCCTTCACCAATATTCTATACATAGTGCCATTTATTTCGAATCTATCTGAAAATCTAAAATTAAAACCACTTGCGCCACTCGCTTGTTTAAAAGATACATCAAATCTATTGAAAGTATACTTTGGTAGGCATGCTTTAGAATAGTCAAAATTACAATCCCATTCGATTCCTATAAGAACAACCCCTCCTTTCTCAAACATTTCAGCTCTTTCTTTTGCATCAGGTTCTGCTTCTTCAAGAATGTTTTTAATTAAAAAAACTGGACAATATGGATTCTCATCTCGATCAAAAACACATTTTGATATATAGTCGTTAGTAATATTTGAGAGAATATTCCGTCTTTTAGAAAACTAGTATAAAAATGAATTAATTCAATTTTTATAATAGTTAAAATTACTGCTTTTTATTAAAAGTTTCGAATATAACATCATTTTTAATAAATATAGTATAATTTTCTACGTTTTGTATTAGATTTTTTGTATTTCTTTTTGATTAATTAATTAATTAATAATAAACATTTTTATAAAATTTTTTATTTTTTTTATCATAATACTCTTTGATTTCTCTTTCTTTTTTTTTAATTAAATAAGTTAAAAAAAATTAAATGTTTAAATTTTTTAAAGTTACCCACAGGACACCATGAAGCTATTTCACAGACTTTTAAAGTAGAGTTGAACGATGAGTTAATACACCTGCCTGTCGGAATGCCGTTCCAGGTATTGCTAAAAACTATCTTATTAACACAATCATCATCTATTTGGCAAATACAGTTTACTTTGTTAAAATCCTGTTATAAATTATTTTTTTATTTTATAAAAAAACTCAAAAAGATTATAAAATAATTACTTCATCACATAAATCCTGAGTTTGTTTAGTCTCTATAAAATTCGTCATAACAAAAATCTATTTTTATTCAAATTAAGTTTTATTATAAACAATTTAAAGAATTTAAAATTTATGATAACTGAATTGTATTCTGCTGGTGGAATTACGTAATCAGCTGTCTAAAAAAAAAAATTATTTTTGATTAATCAAACATACAAGATGATTGAAATTGATTTGAAAATAATTACATCAAAAATTCTGTACTTATCAACAGGACCTGTTTTAATAACAAATTTACCGTTGGTATATTTTATTAATTTTTTAGAATTTTCATCTATAATGTATCCAAAGCCTTTTACTTTGGAGGTAACTGTTGAGCTTACAGTTTCAAATTTTTGATATCCTTTGTTATAAATAATGCTCCAACTGTTTAACAAAAATTGAAATCAATTTTAATCAATTTAAATGAGTTTTTATAAAGATAAAGACCCGATTATGTAGCCAATAATTCCGAGTTGAAAAAGTCTAAAAAGCAATGCTACTTTAAAAGAATGAATACGAGCTTCACGGACAGTCGAGTAACTAAATATTGAATGAAATAAAAAGCTATAACCATTTAAAAATTGACTCTTTAATTTGTTATCAGCCATTTAATTTAAAAAATTTTAATGTTTAACAGTTTCAATTAATATAAAGTATAATTTTTTTTTTTTTGAATAATTAAGAATTTCGAATATTATAAAATGATAATATTATATAAAATAAATAAATAGAAAATAACTATTTATTTTTTTAGAACATTATCTTATCTTGCTGAAAGATTCTTTTTTATTTTTATGAATATTATTTTATTTTAAACAAAGCTATTTTTAATTATATAACATATTAATAAGAGAAAAAAAATTTAGATTTAATAAATATTTTATTTTATTTTATTTTATTTTTTTTAAATTGATAAAAAAAAAAATGAATTAAATTTAGACATGTTTTTTACAATCTGACTACATCGATATCACTTTTGGTAAATTTATCCTCGATAACTTTTTTTACATCTAGTTCTTTTATTTCTTGATATAATTTTTTTTTCTTTGTACAATTTAATAAAACACAATCAGCTAATATAACACTAAGACTCATTAGACCTATACCAGCACCAATAGTTAACATTAATGGTATAATATTAAATTTACCGGCTGTACCAGATACATTAATGATAAATCTCAAACCATATGCTTTATACAAAACTCTATATTCATTGTTGTTTTCTTTGAATTTATTTGCATATCTAAAATTAAATCCTGTTGATGTAGTTGTTTCTTTAGAATCGAATCTTCTAAATGAGTATTCAGCTAAACATGGATTGTTAAAATCGTAATTACAGTTCCATATTATTTCAATTAAGATTAAACCACCCTTTTGTAATTTTTAATTTTATCAAATTTAAAATTTTAAAAAATTATTTGATCAGCATTTCAATTTTATTTATAAGAGTATTATACATATAGTATTAAATATTTCATTTAAATTAATAATTTATGATATTCAATTAATTATAACAAAATCATTTTTCTTATATAAACTAAAATATATTATTGTTATTTTTCTTAAATAGATTCCCATTTCATTTTTTTGATATTTTACAAAAATAAATCACTTGAAGATAAAAAAATATGGACTAAAATAAATGTAATATTATATTTATTTAATTACATTTTTAAAGTTTAGAAATTTTTTTGCTGAATAATTGATTTTTTTCATAATACTGATCTTTAAAAATTTAATTTGTAAAAATACTTTCTTAAGCATCTGATATATTTCTTTTTCGTCTGGCTCTGCAATCGATAATATATAGTTTAATTGAAATATTGGGCAATACAGATCATTTTTCTTATGATATCTACAAATAGATAAATATGAATTGTTATGTTGTGGCAATATATTTCGGCTATAAAAATTAAACAAAAGATTATTTAATTTAACTAAATTGTTTCTAAAAACGATTATATTAAAACGAGTGTTATATTATTTTAATAAAATTTGAGTTAAGGAATTTACTCATATTATATTCAGACTTAATAACTTAAACTTTCTTATAATAAATTAATTAAAAACAAACTTATTGTTTTTTTACACTTTATAAAAAAATTTATAAAATTTGAATTCTTAAAAATAATAAATAAAATTTATTAATTAATTAATTAAAATTATTTAATGAACAAACATGATTTTTTATAACATAATTCTAAATGTTTTGGATTTAGATTAAAATCTATTTTATGAGAATTGTTTAAATAAATTATGTTTTTTAGAAAAATTTTAAATAATTAAAATATTTTTTGAAAAAAATAAAAGCATCATAAATTTGTTTTAAGAATAATATTCTAATGTGTAAATTATAAAATATAAAAACTTTTTTTTATCTTAAATGGTTAAAAATATTATTGATTGGCTAAAAAGTATTTCAAATTAGTTTAAATTGCTTTTTAAAAAAATGAAAAAGTTAATTTTTAATCTATGTTATTATTTTAAGCTTTTAAATTATTAGAAACGAAAATAAAAACATTATTACTATTAAAATAAAAAATAAATATTATTTCTTTTTAATAGATTTCAGTAAAATAATTAAAAAAATAAATGTTTGACTAAAATACTATAATATTTGGCTTTCATTTCTTAAATTAAAATTAATATTTATATAAAAAGTTTGTATGATATTGTATTTCAATTTTATAAAAAACTGTAAAAAATTTTAAAATAAAAATAAATACCTTTTTTTGTTAAACTTTTTAAATTCTATATCATTTTTAATAAATATTGTAAAATTTAAAACATTTCTAATTAAATAATCTTGTTTGCTTTTATAAAATAAAAATCAAATTTTAATTTTGAATTTTATTTGAATAATATTACTCTTCTCTTTCTAATGGACACCAAGATTTTATTTCACAAGTTTTCTTTTCTTTTGATTCTGTTGAATTTACACATTTACCAGTAGGTATACCATTCCATGTGTTTGTAATTGAACCTAAATTTTCACAATCTTCATCTCTAGTACATATTGATTTATATTTAGAAATTTGCTAATTAAAACAATTTAAATATAAAATATAAAATTAATCATAAATATTTTATATCTTGATAAGTTAAAAAACCTCTGGGCATGTTGATTGCCTTTGTTCAGTTCTAATATAATTAGTCATTATAAATACAGAATTGTATTCATTCGGAGGTATCACATAATCAGCTGTATCAAACATTTGATATTGAATGCTAGAATTTAAGGAAAACAATTTTATATAATTATCTAAATCATGTTTATGTAATAGTTCTTCATGTTCAGCATTTTGAGGCACAAAGCCTTGTCCTTTTACTTTTGTAGTAACAGCACTTGATACTGTGTCATGTATTTGATAGCCTTTATTATGATACAATTCCCATCCAAATACATAAGCTAATATTATCATTTGAGCTATTCGATATACAGCTCCAACTTTAAGACTTTGTATAGTTGCTGAACGTTCTGTAGAATAAGTCATAAAATCTGATAAAACATTTTTAAATCTCGTCAAACGAGTATCCTTTAATCGTTTAGAAACCATTTCATATAATACAAATGTATAATAAGCTTTTAAATATATGATTATAGAAAAATTTCCAAACTGAACCAATTACCAATCAATACCTTATTTATTAGATTGTGTAATCAACTAAATTCTAACAAGGCTTTTCATATTTATTTGAATAATTATTCTTAATTAAATAAATGCAACTTTTTTTTTTATTTCTTTAAATTAAACTTGAAACTTTTTTTTCGAATAAATTAGGTATTGAGTATCTTTATGATTATTTAAAAACTTATCTACTTATTTATAAAACAAAACTTATAAAATCAAATCTTTTGAAAAAAATATGTTTAATTGATACTTAAAAAAAATATGTTCATACACAATCTTAATTAAATTACAAACAGATTTGTATTTTATATCTTTTTATTTACATATTTTTTAATTTAAGATTTCAAAATTAATTTAATTAAGAATTCATTTTTAATAGTTTTTATGAAATAATTGTTCAAACAATAAGTTATTTAATATGAAAAAGAATGCAGTTTTCTATTGAATATCATAGCAAGTAAGTTTTCTTTAATTCAAGTATAATTGCTTTTATTTTTATACAATTTAATGTTATAATTTTATGAGTCCATCGATGAACCTATTTATAAATTTGTTTTAATATATTTATGCTTACATAAATCGATTTTTGATGATATAATTTTGTTGAATACATTTTTTACAACTGACTTTTTAGAGCTAGTTATATTTTTCAATAAATATTAAAATCAAAATAAATTTTTTTTATATTTTATTAATTTTATAATTAAAAAAAAAAAGTCTAGCCTATTATGTTTCAAATAAATCTTATACACTTCTCAACATTCTCTATGTTGTCGTATTTGGTTAAATTTTTAATATAGACTACAATTTTAATTATTAAGTCTTCAGCCAAGAAAACTTTTACTTTTATTTTGTTATAAACAAGTGGAGATCATTTTTAAGAGGTACAGTAGTTTAAGGTTATAACAAACTCGGTTATAACGCCTTAAACTTTCTTATATAATAAATTTTTTTATGAGAATAAAAACATTTAGAATAATATTAATGTAAATTTATCTGCTAATAATAAAACGCTTATATTAAAATTTTGTTTTTTATAAACTTTTTTAAAAATTCAATTTATATATTTTGTATATAATTTTCACCATTTATAATAAAATAGAACTTTCAAAAAAAAATTGAGCTGACTAATAAAACCAAACCTTTTAATGATAATCAAAAAGCGACAAATAGTTTAAAATAAAAAATAAATTAAAAAATTGAAAAATAAAGCTTCTTGTGATATAGACTATTTCTTATTATTAACAGTTTTAAACTATATTTCTGCTAAACAAATGGATTTTTTTTAAATTTTTGGATTCTTCCATAATAAATTCACGTCTATAGTAAACAAATTCTCATAAAAATTTGAATTAAATATAGACGGAAACTATCGTAAATTGAAAAAGTTGACAATTATCAAAGGGTTGTTTAATTCCAATCAAAATAATATGGAACTGTAATTACGATTTTAACAATCCGTGGTAAATAATTTAAAATATGAAAATTTTCCAAAGTAATTATAGCAATTAACCAAAAATAATTTTAATTAAAAAAATTAACCAAGAAAACTTTAATTATTATATAAATACAATAAAATAAGCAAAATTTATTTTATAATGAATTTTGAATAATGTACAAAAAAATTACAAGAAAAAAACTATTAAGTTTTTTAGAACATTATCTTATCTTGCTGAAAGATTCTTTTTATTTTTTTGAATATTATTTTATTTTAAACAAAGCTATTTTTAATTATATAACATATTAATAAGAGAAAAAAAATTTAGATTTAATAAATATTTTATTTTATTTTATTTTATTTTTTTTAAATTGATAAAAAAAAAAAATGAATTAAATTTAGACATGTTTTTTACAATCTGACTACATCAATATCACTTTTGGTAAATTTATCCTCGATAACTTTTTTTACATCTAGTTCTTTTATTTCTTGATATAATTTTTTTTTCTTTGTACAATTTAATAAAACACAATCAGCTAATATAACACTAAGACTCATTAGGCCTATACCAGCACCAATAGTTAACATTAATGGTATAATATTAAATTTACCGGCTGTACCAGATACATTTATGATAAATCTCAAACCATATGCTTTATACAAAACTCTATATTCATTGTTGTTTTCTTTGAATTTATTTGCATATCTAAAATTAAATCCTGTTGATGTAGTTGTTTCTTTAGAATCAAATCTTCTAAATGAGTATTCAGGTAAACATGGATTGTTAAAATCGTAATTACAGTTCCATATTATTTCAATTAAGATTAAACCACCCTTTGATAATTGTTAATTTTATCAAATTATATCTATTTTTAGTTTTAAAAATACTTTTATAAGCATGTGATATATTTCTTTTTGGTCTGGTTCTGCAATTGATAAAATGTAGTTTAATTGAAATACTGGACAATATGGATCATATATTTGATGATAGTTACAATTAGATACATACGAGTTATTATGATGCGCTAATATATTTCGACTGTTTCATTAAAAAAAGATTAAATCAATAATTTTTATAAAATCTTTTGAATAAAATCATTTTAAAATAAATTTATCAAAAAATGTCTATTTATTGTACCAATACAAATATAACGCCTAAAACAAAATCATATATATTATATAATAAAAATCGTACATTAACTTTATACATCATATTTTGTTTTATTATACACTCAATAATGATACAAGTTATCAATTTACAAAAAAGTTTTTAATTGTTAAAAATTTCTATTTAGAATTTTTTTTTCTGTCTAGTCTTAAAAGAATTACTTTGCTTGTTAAAAGATAATAATATTTGGATTGTATTAAAGATAATTAATTAGAAAGTTTTAATATGCTTTTAAATCAAAAAACAAATGAAACAAATAAATCATAAATTCGCATTCTAATTATCTTTATATTTATTACTTAATATTTAAATAATCTCCAATATCCTATTTATTTATATTTACTGAATTTAAAATTTTTATAAGCCTACGCAGATCAAAAAATTTTAATATTGTTTAATTTGTTACATCAAACTTGATTAAATATAAAATTTTATTAAAAAAAGAAAATTAGCAAAATAAAAAATAAAATATAGCTTAAAGATATAGAAATAAAAGAAAAATTAAAAATAAAATAAAATTTTTCTAGACGTGAAGATTTTAAAAGATTTGAATAATTAATAATGTGTTAATGCAAATGATTTTTTTGTTTTTTAAGCTTGAATAAAAAGAAAAATAATTACCTTTTTTTGTTAAACTTTTTAAATTCTATATCATTTTTAATAAATATTGTAAAATTTAAAACATTTCTAATTAAATAATCTTGTTTGCTTTTATTCAAATAAAAATTAAATTTTAATTTTGAATTTTATTTTGAATTTTATTTGAATAATATTACTCTTCTCTTTCTAATGGACACCAAGATTTTATTTCACAAGTTTTCTTTTCTTTTGATTCTGTTGAATTTACACATTTACCAGTAGGTATACCATTCCATGTGTTTGTAATTGAACCTAAATTTTCACAATCTTCGTCTCTAGAACATATTGATTTATATTTTGAAATTTGCTAATTAAAACAATTTAAATATAAAATTAATCATAAATATTTTATATCTTGAAAAGTTAATAAACCTCTGGACATGTTGATTGCCTTTGTTCAGTTCTAATATAATTAGTCATTATAAATACAGAATTGTATTCATTCGGAGGTATCACATAATCAGCTGTATCAAACATTTGATATTGAATGCTAGAATTTAAGGAAAACAATTTTATATAATTATCTAAATCATGTTTATGTAATAGTTCTTCATGTTCAGCATTTTGAGGCACAAAGCCTTGTCCTTTTACTTTTGTAGTAACAGCACTTGATACTGTGTCATGTATTTGATAGCCTTTATTATGATACAATTCCCATCCAAATACATAAGCTAATATTATCATTTGAGCTATTCGATATACAGCTCCGACTTTAAGACTTTGTATAGTTGCTGAACGTTCTGTAGAATAAGTCATAAAATCTGATAAAACATTTTTAAATCTCGTCAAACGAGTATCCTTTAATCGATTAGAAGACATGATTTTTTTTTTAGAAATTATACAAAAATATATTTAAAATAACATAAATATTAGTAATAAGCCGAATTTAAATTACAAATTAACTCATCGGAAATTATTATATACATAAATCTTTTAGCTATAACGATTTTGTTTTAATAAAAATATTAATCTAAATAACAATTGGCAAATTTTTAGATTTTATTACCTATTTTATAATTTTCAAAAATATTTGTTTATAGTTTACAAACTTTTTTTTTATATTATAATATATATTTTCTTATTAAGGAATCGTTCGTTTTTTGGCTTTGAATTATACATATTAAAATATATATTAATTTGATTTTATTAATATCATTTTAAATAATATTTGTCCTTTTATATTTTAAATTATTATTACCCCATGTTAATTAAAGTAAAAATATTAAATATTTAAACATATTTTTTTTTTTTGAAATATATTATATTTTCTGTTATTTCTATTGAGTAATCAATAATTAATTGCAAATAATAAGCAACCATAGTTACAGTTGGTAAGTCTATTACCCTTTTTCCTTCTTTTAGTTAATTGTATAGTCTTTATTTTTTTTTATTTAATTTAGTTTAAAAAAAAAAAAAACTCGATTAACAATTTCCAATTAAAATATCAAAAATTATTTGATTGATATTTAATTATTTTATGTTTCTACATAGAAATTTCTTATTGAAAATTTTCTTAAGTATACTAACTTATTATAACTATTTATTTTTTTTAATCAAAAAAACAACAAAAAAAAACTTTTTAAAGTAATTAAATATTACATTTTTTTTTAAAAAGAAATTTAATAATTTTTAAAAAAATTAAAATTTTCTAATATTAAATCTCATAGGTTCATTCTGCTTTATTCAGGCTTTATTTATTATTTACTAATTTTTTTAAATATAAAATTTATTAATTTATTAGTTTTCAGAAAAAATTAATTAATATTTTTGATAACAAAAAATATATAAATATATGTAATTAATTTAATTGATTTGATAAGGTAGAAAAAAAAAATTTACTTATTCTAATACGATAAGTATTACGGTCCAGCAGGCATTAATTTGAATTTAGACCATATAAAACTAAAATCATATTCGATAGCCGAATTCAATAATACTAGCTTAGTTTGCATTAAGCACACATATAATACATTTTAACATATTTATTTTTAAAAAAAAAAAGTTAATATAAATAAAAAGAATTAATATTGTTTCAAATTAGAAAATAAAATAAAAAAATAAAAAATGATTTATTATTAAAAAAATTTTTCATTTTAATCAAACCAATTGAAACAGATTACATAATTATGTTTTTATTTAATTAATAACAGAAATAAATAAAAAAAAAACTTTTATTTCAAGTAAAATCAAACTAAATTAGAATTCGAAGATCATTAGTATAATAAAGAGCTCAAACATGGGAATAAAACTAAATATTTTTTCTTTTTTATACATTAAAATTATTGACAAAATCAATTGCTCTTATAAAAAAAAATAAAAAAACCAAGTCTAATTTATATATTTTTAAAATTTTTTTACTCAGTTCTCTGTTCTTTCCGTTCCATTAAAAATAAATTCCATGAATATTTAATTAGCTTGAAAAAAATATTTAATATTTTAGCCTTAATAAATATAGGCTTAGATTACATGATTCAAGATATAATTAAAACACGAAAGTTTACAATAAGGATTTTTTTTTTATTTTATTTTATTTTATAAATAAATAATTAATTAATAAAATAAAAAAGATAATAAAAAAATTAATTCTCATTTATAGTATTTAAATCTTTTTTTAAATCTCCTTCTTTTATTTTTTGGTACAAGCTTTTATTTTTTGTGCAATGTAGCATAACACAGTCAGCAACTATGACACTAATACTCATTAGTCCAAGACCGGCACCTATGGTCATCATTAGAGGAACAATATTAAACTTACCACCAATACCGGAAACATTTATAATGAATCTTAACCCGTATGCTTTGTATAAAACTCTATACTCTAACCCATTTGCAATAAACTTATTAGCGAATCTGAAATTAAAGCCAGTGGATGTTTTTGTTTCTTTTGTATCAAATCTTCTAAATGAATAAACTGGCAAACATTGCTTGTTAAAATCAAAATCACAATTCCAAATTATCTCAATCAAAATAACACCACCTTTTACTAACATTTTGTATTTTTCTTGTTCATCAGGTTCTGCTTTATTAAGCACATAGTCTACTTTTAATATTGGACAATAAGGGTCCGTGATTTCATCATAATTGCATTTTGCTAAATATTGATTTGTTATGTTTGGCAATATATTTCTTCTTTTGTTTAAAAAAAAATAATAATAATTTTAAAATATTAACAATATAATACTCTTGTTATATATTACTGCTTTTTATTGAATTTTTTAAATTCTATATCATTTTTTATAAATATTGTATAATTTAAAACGTTTCGTATTAATTTATCTTCTTTTCTATAAAAAAAATAACTTATAAAAAACTTTTTAAGATTAAAATTTTTTTATTTAAAAGCTTTACCGAGAATCTTCGTGCTCTCCGGGACAATAGCCCCGGATCTCGCACACATTTACTCCTGGATGGGTTGATGATTCAATGCACCTACCGGTTGGAATACCATTCCAAGAGTTAACATATGTTCCTAAGCTATAACAATCCGAGTCATTGTTACATTTAGCTTTCGGCTTTGATACTTCCTAGTTTTATAATTAAGTTCAATTAATAATAAAAATGAATTTTTCAAAATAAAATTTTAATTATACTTCATCACAATTTCCTTGTTTTTGAGTTGTTTCAATATAATTAGTCATTATGAATATGCTGTTATATTCATTAGGTGGAATTATGTAGTCAGCAGTGTCTAAAAATGTATATGCTTTATGCGCATCCAGTGAATATAATTTGCTAAAGTATTCTGGATCGCTTTTATTTAGAGTTTTATCTATAGTTGAATTAGCTGGTACATAGCCTTGGCCTTTTACTTTTGTAGTGACTGAGCTGGAAACAGTATCGAATGCTTGATATCCTTTTCTATATATCAATTCCCATCTATTTTTAGATTAGAATTAATATTTTTTTATTAATTTAAAATTTAACTAAACATTTTCTGATGATAAATCTACCCGATGATGTAAGTTAATAGAATTAATTGAGCTAATCTGTAGGCAACACCGACTTTGTGAGATTTAATCGTAGCTGAACGCACCGTGGAATATATAAAAAAGTTTAAAAAAGCGCCATTAAGAAATTTATTGAATTTGAGATCTGATTTGCTCATTTTATTCGATCTAATGTTTTAGCTAGAATAACAAAGTAAAAATAGAGAAAAATTTTTTTTTGTATGTGCCAAATTAGAAATATTAAAAAAAAATTTCTCAAACCCCATAAGTATTAAAATCGTATAAATCAAAAAAGTTTTTTAATATTTTTTATTAATATAAATCATTAATTATTAATCAACTACCTATCGTTTTAAATACTGATGTATGCAAAACATTTCAAATCATAATACATTTCAGAAATTAACTAGATAAATATAAATTTCATTCTGATTTCATAAATTAAGACTTCATCTAAATTGGTAATTAAAACAATGAACCATCAATTTAATTTTATTTATTTTTATTTATTAAAGTAAAATGTAATTAAAAATTTATCAATTTTTATTTGCTCAAAGCCTTTTATTTCTAGCTTCTAATTTAAAAATCAATAATTAAAAATTTTTTGCTTTTTTTACTAAAAATAAATTTGATTAATAGCTTAAACAAAAAATGCTCAAATGAAAAAAATATATATATATATCAATTCCAAAGAGATAAAAACCTAAATTTTCTAAGGCTTTACGTTATGAAAATAATTCTTCGTGGCAACATGATTTAACATTATCTAATTTGGCATTTTTTTTTTAAAACAAGTTTTATTTAATTCCAAAAAGATATTAAAGCAGATGAATATGTATTATCTTTTGTTTAAAATAAAAAATAAAATACGTGTAGAATATAAATATATATATAAATGTAATCCTAAAATGAAAAAAATATATACAGTATTTTAATTAATATCTTAATTTTAAGTTTAAAATTAGTTTTGCGTTTTTTTTTTTTTTAATAAAAATCGATATAGATTTTTTTTTAAAGATTTTATTTTAAAAAATATTTATTTTTCAGGCAAAATTTATAAAGGAAATTTATTATATAAACTTGAAAAAAATAGAAATAATAAATTATAAATGTATTATTTATATAACAATTGAAATAAAAGAAAATTCAAAATCTTTCTTCCATATTCCCGAGTTCGACTGTTAACTTGTCAGTTGACTTATAATCGAATTCTTTCAATTTTTGATAAAATTCTCTTCTTTTAGTTAAATTTAACAAAATAAAATCAGCAATTAGAGTTGGTATGGCTAACAATCCGATTCCTTGTAAAATATGCATAAAAATTCTGGTTATACGGTGTATTAATTAAAAATTAATGAAAAAAACCTGCTCCAATAGTCAAAAACAAGGGTATAAAATCAAACTTACCAGCCTTACCAGTTACTACAATAATAAATCTAAGCCCATAAGCTTTGATCAATGTTCTATATATTTTACCATCGATGGAATATTTATCTGCAAATCTAAAATTAAAGCCACTTGCTGCTGAAGAATCTTTGAATTTAAGATCAAATCTTTCGAACGAGTACTTGGGCATACATTTTTTAAAATCGCGATCAAGATTACAATTCCAAACTATTTCAATTTGAATTACGCCACCTCGCTGAAGCATCGTAGCTCTTTCACGTTCGTCTGGTTCCGCTTCTTCTAAAATGTCTTCTACCAAAAATACTGGACAGTAAGGATCTTTTTTTGGATCGTGTTTACAATTTGATATGTAATCATTGGTTACATTTGGAAATAAATTACGTCTTAAAAGTTAATTATACTGAACTTTATAAAACTTAATTTTTCTACTAATTTTTGTTGTTGATATTTAAGTACTAATCAACAGCTCTTTTAAAAAAAAAAAGCTCTAGTTTAATACTATTGTTAAGGTTATTTTTGTAATAAAATATATGGTTTATTGAAAATCAGATTTTATTTAATTCAAATATATTTTTTGATTATTTAGTTTGAAATATTGTTTAAAAATTCAATTTGAAATTTGATCCTTAACAAGAACAAAGAGTTTTAAGCATGAAAATCGAATTTTTTTTAATTATATTGTTTAACTTAATAATTTTTGATCAAAATTATCATTTAATTAAATTAGTTTTATCTATTAAATTTCTCAATTGATGTTCAAATAAATCAATAAAATATATTAGAGTTTGAGCAAAAATCTTAAGCAAGCAAGTGTTTTTTTTTTTTAATTAGAATTTGATATATTTTGACGTGAACGTAATAATCAATTAAATATTTATTATTTGAGTAAAACATGAGTTTAGAAGAAAAAAAAAACCTAAAAATTTGCTACTTAAGAAAATTTTTTTTTTAGCTTGAAAAAAGAACTTTTAATACACCTACTTAACTTCTAATTTTTTGTAATTTAACATGAATAATTAATTTTAAACTGTAATTTTAAAAGTCATTTGTTTGACTGGATCAAATAAGCTGCAATTTTTAATACTATTTCATCAACAACAATTATTTTAAATAAATTTTTATCAAGGAAGCAAAATTCTGTTTAAAAAATTAAAAATAAATTACTGCTTTTTATCATATCTTTTAAATTGAATATCATTTTTAATAAATATTGTAAAATTTTCAATATTTTGGATCAAATTCCTTGTTGATCTGTCAAAAAAAAAAATATTATTTTTTCTTTAGACAAGTATTATATAAAATTACAAAACCTACTCAGTCTCTATTTCAGTAGGGCTTTGAAAAATGATTAATTTTAAATGTAAAAATTATTATTTAATATTATTTAAAAATTTTAATTTATTATTACCACCAACCGCGTATCTCGCATACACCAATTAATTTATTCTGATAAGTCACATTTACACATGCTCCTGTTGGGATTCCATGCCAATTATTGTTGGCAGTTGAATTGGCCGGACAGTCTGAATCTTTGGAACACAAATATGTTTTTTTTGTATAATCCTTTTAATATATTAGAAAATTTTCATCTTTTTCATAAAAAATATAAAATAAATTCTAGAATCTATGTACTTCTGGACAAGTCGATTGAGTTTGAATAGTTTCTACAAAATTTGTCATTAAAAAAATCTTTAAAAAAAAATTTTTAATTTGACAATGATTTGTTTTATTAATTTTCTATGATAATTTACTGAATTGTATTCAGTCGGAGGATTTATGTAATCGGCAGTCTGATTTTGTATTAAAAATTTAAAAATTTAAAAAATTTCATAAAATTCAAATTTTGAAAATTTTACATCAAAGATTCTGTAATTAAAATTAGCTTTTTCAATTAAATCATCTTCTAAATTATATACATTGTTATTTGGAGTGCGAACAAAGCCGAGGCCTTTTACTTTGGTTGTCACTGTGCTACTAACTGGATCAAAAGATTGGTAAGATTTGTTTTTGATCAAGTCCCAGCCAATAACGTATGCTAGCACAGAAAGTTGTAATATTCGAAATATAAATGCGATTACTAAATTATATGTTTTGACCTCTTTTACGGTCGAATAGGAAAAATAGCCAAAGAAAATTGAACCAAGAAATTTCCCAATTTTGTTAAAACTATTATCTAATTTTGCCATTTTTTACTTGCTTTTATTTATTCATTTAAAAATAAAATAAACTTTATTCTTTTTATTTTTTTTTCTAATAAAATTCGAGTATTATCTTTTATTATAATTGTTTTGATAAAAACATGAAATTATCTTTATTACTAACACTTAATCAATTTTTTATTTCTAAGCTTAAATTATAAAACAAATGATAAATAATGTTATTTTATTTTCTAACAAGATAAATTTTATCTAATTTATAATATTTTATTTAAAGATTTTTCTATTAGTAAATATGACTTGGACTAGTTTATTTGTAAATTCTGCTGGTTGTAAAGTTTTAATTTTATTAATCAAATAGATTTATGCTTTAATCCAACTTTAGTATTTAACTTTTAGCTTTATTTAATGTTTTTATTGGGATTTAATAACTCAAACACTTTTGAGATTTCAGAAGTTGTACACTTGATAATTTATTTATTTCAAGATTGCAAAATTTTCATCAGTAATTAAAGAAAAATTAATTCTTGAATATTAAATAATAATAAAATAATTAAAAATAAACTTTTAAAAAAAAAAAACGTTTTCTTTTTTCCTTATAATTGTTGTGAAATATATTTATATTTTATTATACATTTTATTTTAAAAAATAAATTATTAAAAATAATTTAAAAAAAAATAATTATATTCTAGCAACATTCGGTGGCTCCACATAATTGAGACTCTCTTTCATGTCAAGTTCTTTCATTTTTTGAAAAAATTTTCTTTCTTTAGTACAATGTAACATAACACAATCAGCTATGAGTACACTTATTGACATAAGCCCAAAGCCGGCACCAATCGTTAACATTAATGGAACTATATTAAATTTGCCTCCTCTTCCAGACACATTTATTATAAATCTTAGGCCATATGCTTTGTACAATTCTCTATATTCAATTCCATAAGACTTGTATCTATTTGCATATCTTTTAAAATAATATAATAAAATTTAAATTGAAAAAGAAAATTAAAATTTTGAGCTTAACAAACCTGAAATTGAATCCTGAAGCAGTATTAGTTTCGCCAAAAGCTAAATCGAATCTTTTAAACGAATATTTAGGTAAACAACGAGTTATAATATCAAAGTCACAGTCCCATGTTATTTCAATAACAACAACACCACCTTTGATCAGCATCAAATACTTTTCTGTTTCATTTAGTTCTATTTTGGATAGAATGTAGCTTATTTTAAAAACGGGACAATACGGATCTTTAGTGTCATGGTAGGTACACTGGGATATATAGCTATTTGTTATATTTTTTAATATGTTTCTTCTGTTATGCAAAAAAAAAAATTAAATTTAAAATTTAAAATTGTTTTTTTTTTTAGTTTAAAAGAATTAAAATAATACTGTTTTTTATTAAACAATTTAAATTCAACATCATTTTTAATAAAAATAGTATAATTTAGAACATTTCTAATTACATTATCTTCAATTCTATCATTATCGTGCTCGGATGGACACCAAGCTTTTATTTGACACACTTTTATATTTGGTCTAACTGATGATTTTATACATTTACCTGTTGGAATGCCGTTCCACGTATTTATAAAGCTGCCTATTGTTACACAATCTTCGTCTTTTTCGCAAACAGCTTTATTTTTGTTTGCTTCTTCATCACAAACACCTTGTGTTTGCTTAGTTCGAATAAAATTAGTCATTACAAAAATACTATTATATTCGTTTGGAGGTATGACATAATCAGCTGTGTCTAAAATTCTGTAATTAATAGTTGGCTTAAGAGTAAATAATTCTAGATAATAATCTTTGTCAGATTGGTTGGTTTTTTTTTTCTCCATGGTTTTGTTGATTGGTACAAATCCTTGGCCTTTTACTTTAGTAGTTACTACTGACGAAACAGTATCGAATTTTTGATAGCCTTTGTTATGAAACAATTCCCATCCAATTATATAAAAAAGTAGCAATATTTGCGCAAAGCGGTAGACAATACCGACTTTAACGCTTTTGATTGAAGCCGAGCGAACTGTCGAGTATGTGAATATGCTTAAACAATTAGAGCTAATGCCATTTTTGATAAAGTTTAATGTATTATTCGAGTTAACTCTATTATTTACCATTTTTAATTGACATCCTTACAATTTAAAAACAAGTAAATTTTTTTTTTTTTTTATTTAATTAAAGTTAATTTTTATAATTTTACAAAATCATTTTTTTGTTTATATTAGATATTATATAACAATTTCAATAATAGAGAAATATTATAAACAAAATTTTGTTTTTATAAAATTTTTTTTTTCTCTATCTGTAAATAATTAGATGATTAATTGAATCTAAAATATTAACTTGTAATATTTAAATCAATCAAAAATTTTTTCTATTTTAACTAAAAAAAAAAAAGTCTTGAAATAAGATAAGGTTTAATTTTTTTTTTTTTTTATTTTTTTTAAAACAAATTTCATAATTTATTTCAAAGTTAATAAAGTTTTCAAAATAAATTATATTTAGTAAATAAAAATTCTAAAATCTTCTTAATTTCCTGTTTTATCGATTTTAAAAATAAAATAAAAAAAAACAAAAGGATAAAATGTATTTTTAAGAAAAATTATATTATTTTATTAATAATAATATTAATTTTTATTGACATGTTTTATAATAGAAAGGAAATTGAACTAAAATAATATGTCATTGAGAAGGTGTTTATTTTAAGAAGAAAAATGATCTGAGTCTAAAACTTTTGGTTCTGGTACATGATTCGTTTGTTTAACGTTAAAGATTCATCGGCTGGTTTTATTGACAGCTTTAAGCTCTTCAAATCTAAGTTAATTAAAAAATAAAATAAAGATATTTACAAATTCAATCTTTTTTTTTTTTTTTTAATTTTTTAAATTTATCGAACAATACTTTTAATACTCTATGGGTTTAGATTTGGTTTGATTAAATATTATAATATATTTTAATTAAGTTTAAAAAATATTATTTTTAATTTGAGATCTTTTTTTTTTATTTGACAGACTTAACTTGAAATAGAGAAAAACAACAGAATAACAAGTCTGAAAAAAAACAAAATTAATAATAAAATTTAAAAAAAAATAATTTTTTTTTTTATTTCTTTTCAAAAATTAAAAGCTCTTTTAAGGAAATTGAAATAATTTAACTCAATTAAGATGTATTTTAATTTTTTTGAAATTATTAATTCCTTGTTTGAACACAAATCGAAATTTTTATTTTAGCTAAATAGCTTTTTAATTATATCAAAAACTTCTAAAAAATGCTTTATCTATTTTTTTAAAAAAAAAAAAAAAATAAAAAATAGAAAGATTTATATTCATCTTGAGGATTTAACAAATTTTAAATGTTAATAATAATTAATTATAAGCTATAGAAGAAGAAGTAAATAAACATGAGATATTTTAAAATATTTATAATTATGTTGAAGCAAATTCCGAGATTATTGGACAAGTTTGGACCAAAAACTAAACTAAACTTAATCATGATTCATGAAATATCTAAATATCTAAATCATGTCATGAAATGAAATATTATCTTACATTTAAAAAACTATTTTACAAACTTGTTGTTACAAACTTGATTAATATTTTGAAATAAAACAGAATTTTTTTTTACTTGCTTGTTTATTTTTTGGTGTTAATTTAAAATATTTTTTTATTTTGTTAATTTACTGAAATCAATTCGGATTTTTGAAATAACGTCAATTTTTAATATTAAATTTCAAAAATGAAATATATCTATTAAACATGACTTCAGTATTAAAAGATATATTTAATTACAGACTGATAAAAATATTTTTAAAATTTTGTTGAAAATATTGATAAAACAATGAAATACATGTTTTTGTTAAATCATAAACGGTCTTTGAGCTTATTAAACAGTAAATTATGGAATAGATAGAAATATATATAAATTCATTTGGTACCAGGGTTTTTGTTTGTCTGAATCTAACTCAAATAAGTTATATATTTATTTATTTATTAATTAAAATTTGATAAAAATTAATTTACAAATTTTAAATTTAAATTTTTGTCGATTGAATTAATTATAAAAAACAAAAAAAAAAGAAATTGATTTTAAAATAAGTTTAAATTAACAGTATTATGTAATTAAAAATTGATATAACCACATAATTCTTTAGATATACTTGAGTCGATCCAGATCCAAATCTTCAAATCTGTAGGTTTTTCATATAACTAAAATATTATTATTTTCCATTGATACTAATTGAAATTTTGGTCTTAAACTGAAAATTGTAAGAATTGTGAAATTTAATGCTTTATTTAACATTAAAATTTTAATTAAATACGTCATTATTTGAAATCGTATGAAAAAAAAAAAAAAAAATTCAAAATATGACGCATCCCTCCCGTTTATTAAAAATCGATAAATTCAACTATAGTTAATTATTTTTTAAATTAATTATTTTAAGTTTAAAATTTTCTAAACTACAAAAACTTATTGAAAAGCTTCAGAACAAAAATAGTTATGAATATTATTTTGATTATAAATACATATATAAGAAAATTTTAAATTTCTAATATAATAACCTATCTTCTGCCTAATAAATTAAAGATCCGAGCCTTAACAAAAGCATTAAGTCTTGATGAAAATTTATTTAAACAAGATTAAACTAATATTGTATTTTAAATATAGTTTTATTGAAATTCTTAACCCTAATATTACTATAGTTGTTAAAAATAATAATAGTTTATCTACAAACCTAACAATTTTTAATTTTACTTAAATAAGGTTTAATTATACAACTTTAGAGTAAAATTTACTTTAAGTTTTAGAGATTTTTTTGTAATATAAATAAAAAATTTTTGAAATTTGCTTTGGCTGATATTGAATTAAGTCTGATTAAAAACAGAACTTTTTTTTTTTAATACAAAACAATATTTTAAGTATTTTTTAACATTCAAAAAAATTTGTTCAATTTCTGTTTAATTTTGATTTGGATTTAGAAATATTAATAATTGTTAGTATGTTTCATAATAAAATCTTCCAACAAATCTAAAAAAAAAATTTATATAATTAAAAAAATATTTCTAATTTAAACCATAAAAATTAAAGATAAAATTTCAAAATTTTTTCTAATTAATATTCCAACAAAACAGGTGAACAGGTGCTATTAAGTAAACTATTAATTAATATTAAATTTAATATCATTAGGGACCAAATTCAGTTTCATTCTTTAAATACCTATTTATATCATTTTGTTTTATATATGTATTTGGCTTTAAAGTATTACATTTTTATAGAAAAAAAAAAATTTATATTTCAAAATGACTCAGCTATCTCATTTTTATATATTGAAAATAAAATAATTTTAAATGTAAATCCCAAATAGAAACTGATAAGAGATTTATTTCTAAAGTTAACATTATAATGTACATTATGAATAAAACTTGAAAAATTGCAAATTATATTTGAAATTAAATTAAAAAAAAAACCTTATTAACTTTCACATTAGAAATTTAAAAATAGTTGAAAAATTTTTTTCTGTATATATATATATATATGCGATATATGCGTATTTTTATTCAATTTTTTTATATATCATCATATAAATAATTTTTAAAAAGCTTAAAAATTTTTTACTATTTTAAAAAATGATGATGTCTTCCCCAGAACCGATGACTTTGGGCTCTCCAACTCAATCACCGAGCTCAAACAACAATGTAAACCAATATTTACC
This sequence comes from Brachionus angularis, assembly GCA_021432725.1. NCBI lineage: Eukaryota > Metazoa > Rotifera > Eurotatoria > Ploima > Brachionidae > Brachionus > Brachionus angularis. Next base: position 1,234,124 of record JAJVDD010000001.1, on the reverse strand, counting down.
TCAATTTTTACTAGGCGATTTACCATCTAACCAAAACAATCAGTTGTTAAACTCACGTTCAAATCAATCTCAGTATGGTCAACAAAAGTTGTGGTCTACTACCTCAAATAATACTAATTCACCTCCTAGAAATCATCAGTTTGGTTCTAGTTTGTTCAATCAGCATCATCAAAATCTGGGATCTTCTTCACTAAGCAGAAGTTACTCATTGAACGCATATGATGTCAAAATAAACAATTCGAATTTAATCGAAAAATCTGAATCGAACTATGGCTCTCACTTCAACTATAACAATTCACCACACCATGACCGTACTTTAGGCTCAACGTCTATTCTAGGATCTAATCTTGCTTCTAATCAAACTCAAAATATTCCTGGTGCTCCACCGGTAAACCGCTTAGCAGACATAATAAACAAACCAGCATTCTCTTTGAACAATCCAAGCACTAATAACCTTTTGCTCAATACTCCTAATGACTCGAGAACTTCTCGAATTATGTCCGATTATTATTCGGAACATAAAAATAATCAAGATTTACCGTTCACGCCAACTTCGAATCACATAAACCCGCATCGTTTGTCGCCACCCTCACCGACCCAAATAGATCCATTTTATACACATGGTGAACAGATTAAAGTTGATGAAAAACTCGATGACACTTGGATAACCGTGTTCGGTTTTCCTCAATCAGCTACAAGCTATGTTTTACAAGAATTTTCAGTATATGGCCAAATTTTGAGGCATTGTTCTACTCAAGGTAATTGGCTTCATATCCAGTATCAAACTAAATTACAAGCTCAAAAAGCTTTGAGTAAAAACGGAAAAGTATTAGCTAATAACTTGATGGTTGGCGTAATGAAATGTATAGACAAGAATGTTATGAATGTACATCAAACAGCAGCAGAAAACGAGCCTCAAAAAGAGCAAGCTCAACAAAAAGTGCCAAAACCATTTTTGGGTTCGGGTGTAAAATTAGATAGAACACAATCTTTAAGAACCGGAATCAGACCTCTAGGACAATTGAACCGAAATTTAGAGTCATCTTCTTCGGCTACTACTGATTCAATTCAAAGTTCTAAACTTCCTAAAAAAAATACAAATGTTATTTCAAAAGCTATGGAATACATGTTTGGCTGGTGATTTAGAAAATTAAATTTTTATATTATTAAATTGTCTAGTCTTTAGAAAAATTCATTTTTTTTTTGTATAAATTTAATTTTTTTTTTAATTTTAAATAAAATTTAAAACTTTAATTTTTAAAATAATTTTATTAAAGCAACAAATATAGAGACTAATAACATGGTCTTTTTAGTTTTAATTTAACAAATATTAATTAAATTTTGTTAGCTAGAGATGGATGATTTGAAAACAATTGAACATTCAACCTTAAAAGTCCCATATGAGAGTTTAAACAAACATTATCGAAATGTGCAAAAATCGATTGATCGAGACTGCTCATCATTAAGTCAATCGATGTCACAATGTGACAAAATTTTGAAATTGAACACAACAGAACAAATTTTGAATAAAGCCGATCTACTAAATTCAATGACAAATTTAATTGAAAAATTAAGACAATTAAAAAAAAGGTCCGTTGATTTAAGAAATGATGAAAAAGATCTTCTAGAATTGATCAAAAAGAGAATAAATTTTCTTAAAGATCATGAAAGTTGCAATCAAAATATAACACTGAATAAAAGCTTTAAAAGATTAAGAATAGACCGAGTGTTGATAGATTACTTTTTGAGAAATGGTTATTACTTAACAGCCCAGTTGTTAGCCGAAAAAAATAATTTGACTTTTATCACTAATATAGATTTATTTTTAATTGAAAAAGATATTGTCGAGTCGCTGAAAAATCGGGACACGAGCAAATGCTTAAACTGGTGTAACGATAATAAATCAAAATTGAAAAAAATAAACAGTAATTTAGAATTTGCTTTGAGACAACAAGAATTCATAGAATTAGTCAGAGCACAAAAGTGTTTAGAAGCAGTTCATCATGCTAGGAAGCATTTTGCTAACCTAACTCCAAATCAGTTGATAGATGTACAAAAATCGATGGTTTTACTTGCGTATGCAAAGAACGCAGACTCAATTTCAAACAATCAGGAACTACTGAACGAGAACCGATGGTCTTACTTGATAGACTTGTTTAAGCAAGAGAACTATAAAATAAATCAAATACCAGATCAGTCTAGTTTTATTACCATTTTACAAGCTGGTCTATCTTCTCTCAAGACTCCGACTTGTTATAAAAAAGTAACAGCTGTGAAAAATTTAAACTGTCCTGTATGTCATCCGAATTTTAATTTAATCGCTCGGCCTCTTCCTTATGCTTATTGCTCAAATTCCAAGCTAATTTGTTCTTATTCTGGTGACCAAATAAATGAACACAATTTACCAATGATGCTTCCAAATGGATATGTTTATGGATATAATGTAATTTACAACTTTTAAATTATATAAATACTTTTACAAATAACACAATTTAAAATAAAAAAAATTAATTTTTTAAGTCTTTGTTGAAATTGATGTCTGAGAATAATGGAAAAATAAAATGTCCGAGAAGTCAGGAAATATTCGATTTAAGTGAAGCACAAAAAGTTTTTATTTTATAAAAATTGTAAATTTTTGACTTGAAAAAACAAAACACCACTAATCTTCTTTTTCTTCTTCTTCTTAAACGTTTTTAATTTTTTATTTGTTTGGATTGTAAAAAAAAAAAAAATAAAAATATTTTTTTGTTAATTATTAAAAAAAAAACAAAAAACAAAAAACGAAAAATTGAATTTTTTTGTATTAATAAATTAATTAGAACTAATTGTTTGAATTTAGTTTTTTAATTGATTTTTAACAATTTTTGGATTCTTTAAGATTTTTTCAAGTTTATCAATCAATAAGAATTTATATATTTTTTGTTGGCCTGAATAGGCGATTTTTTATTTCAAATAATAAGCTTATTATTATTTTTTTCTGTTGAGTATTTAGATTTAATCATGAGTAATGATTTTTAATTTAAATTGATATATTAATACTTAGTTATTTATAATATTACCTAATTATTATGCTTAAAAGAACAAGCTTCAAATAAAGACCTGACAAATTAAGTATTATTAATATTTATTATAGAAATTAATTTTAAATCAAATCAAAGAATTTACAATTTCTTTCTTTGCTGAGTTTTTGAGTTATAATATTTTTTTTTAGTATATTTAAGTTTGTTTCAGAGTCCGGAAAATAGCTTTAGACTTAGGCATATGAATCTTTTCACATATATAAAAATTTTGACGCACATGTGTACATTGTAAGATTTATTCTTGCTTCTTGACTTTGTAATTTAAATGACTCGGTTCTCAATCAAAGGGTTGAAAAGATTAGTTATTTTATTTTATTTTATTTTTAAGATTTCGTTTTGAAAAACTCATCCTCTTAGTTAGTAATAAAAATATTTAATAATATCTTGAAGCAATAATTTGATTAAATTGAGTTAAATTTAGTGCTTCAAGGGTTGTCCATATATATATATATATATATATACAGTATAAGCTTAAAAATCAATAAATAAAAAAGATTTGATATTATTATTATTATTATTATTATTAAAAGCCTAAGTTGCCAACAAATAAGACATGACCCAGTCAAGCTAAATATCAAGCTTAGCTTATCTTGTACCCGTCACTGCTTTGTAAATTCTAATATAATTAAATTTTATTATTATTGATTTTATTAACAAAATAATGATAAACAAAATTGTATTATTTTTTTTTTTATTTAATTGCAACCATTTAAACATATACAAAATTTTAATCTAAATTTTGTTTTCGTAATAAACCAAAACAATTTTTTATTTTATAAATATTTAAAAAATAAAAAACTATATATTTTCGATTAAAACAGACCTTAATACGAATTGTTATGTTTTATCCAAAAAAAAAAGAAAAGAAAGGTTTTTTATTTTCTTTAAATATTTATTAGAAAAATAAATAGTACAAAATTGAGTTTAGGTTTGTTATTAAAATCAGAGCAAAAGTAAAAAATATTTGAAGTTAATAAATTTCTATTTAGAAAAAGGATATAATTTTTTATTCATTACAATTTAAAAATAAAATAAAAATGCTTCAATGATTTTCATTTTTTTTAAATACTTACTACTTAATTTAAAAAGGTTAAAAATTTAAAAACATTTTTAATTGACATGGGCCAGTTAGAGCAGTTTAGAATAATAATAAAAATTCTAAAAATTATTGATCCATTTTTATTTCAGAAAAATTTATGTCAAAATCAGGAATTAATTTCAAGATTAAATGCTATTTAAAATATAGAAAAAAAAACTAAAAACTAAAACTAAAATTAAAAATTAGTTTTTAATTTTAGTATTATAAAAAAAGTTAAACACATATTTGATCAAATATTTGCTCTTAATTACCAAATAAGTCTAGTTAATTAAAAGGAAAAAAATAGATAAGCATACAAACAAATAGAGCTAGAATTTGGGTTACAAAGAAATATAGAGAAAAACTCAATTTCCTCTTTATAATGAATTATTTGTTAAAAAATAGCTTTCACCTATATATTTCATTTCAAAAGTGTATTTAACTGTTGAAATAATCCAGACAGTTTTTTATTTTATTTTATTTTCGAACAAGTGAAAGTTTAAATTTGATTTAGTATTTATCCTAATGATAGACATCAACTATTCAAAACGACATTTCAAAAATTTTTAATATAAACCTCAAGAGCTAAATAAAATAAAAAAAATAAAAACAAAAATTAAAAATAGAAAATAATTTAGTTTCAACAACAAAAATCGGAAGCCAGGAAATTTCAATTTCAATTTCAAATTCAAATTCAAATTATATAACCATACCGGTCATTTAAAAATTTAAATTTAAATGCTTCTTGATGAATTTTAAATAGTTTCCTAATTAAAAGCATATTTTTGGTTTCGCTTAATTTAATAAATATTTATTTAATCTATTTTATAAAAAAATTTTTATTTAGATAAAAATGGGTCATTTTTTATTTTTTTTGTTATCATCTAAATCATAGCCAGAAGAAATATAGTTTAATTAAAAAAGGTATTTTCAGTATGAAAATGAGATTTATTGATTTTTTTATTATTTTTTCTTCTTCTTCTTCTTCATCTTCATCTTCTAATAACTGTTAAAGAGGCTTATCTACTAAGGCGTTAAATTTCAAAAATCAGACGTCTGTTCATTTATTAATTTGTCTCAAATAAAATGAAGTTGATAGATTTTTGTTTAGCTATACTATATATATATATATAACTCTAGAGATTTATGAGTTTTTGGAATCATGTTTTTTTTATTAAAACGTGTTAATTTTGAAATATTAACTACTTCAACTAAATAAATATATATTTATATATATATTTTTTAAAAATACAAAAAAAGGTTAATTACATATTAACTTTAAATAAAACAAAATTGATCCATTTAATTTAATATTATATAAGGTTTAAAATTTATCTATATTAAAATGTTATAATAATATTAATTTGTCGTTTTCGTTGCAGTTATATAATTTTAATTAGCGCAATTTACGATTAGATTGCAAATTTTTTTTTTTTTTTTTTTTTTTTTAAATCTTTTTCTATTTTTTATGGATTAAAGTAACAAAAAAAGATTAAAAATATTTAAAAATTTAGATTTATATACAATTTTTAATTTTACTTATATTATATATTATAAATAAATTTTTTTTTTTTATTTTACTTGAAAATTTTGGTTTAAGATTCAGTTTTATTTTTTTTTTTTTTTTTTATTTTGAAAATAAAAATTTAAAACTTTGAAACAAAAATCGATTATTGACCTAGGATTAAAATTTTCTAAGGCTTAACTATTTCCTTTTCGAATAAGAATAATAAGAATAATAATAAAACTATTCAAGTGTAATTTCAAATTAGGCTATATGTCAATTTTAATTTAAATAAAAAAAATAAAAAAAAAAAAAAAAAGTTCAATTTTATCAACAAAGTGTAAAATTATAAAGATTAAATTTGAATTTTCTTAACCGGCAGGTATTAGTAAATCATTAAATATATGTTTTACTTCAAATTTACAATCGGATGCAAATTAATACAATTTTAATCATTAGATAAACTTTTGTATTATATTTAAATTTTTTTTTTTTTCTTAGATATGAAAAAAGTATTTTAATAATTTTTTTATCTCTATATAAAATAAAAATGAAAGATCAAATTTACACTTCGTTTTATCAAACCACAAAACTTAAAAATTTAAAACGGCTCAGTTGTGAAGAATTGGAAGATTTAAAAGAACGCTTCGTGGATTTTATAAGCGTAGATGAATCGACTTGTTTACCATCACCACCACTTCCTCCTCCTCCACCACCACCACTACCAGCACAACCACCGTCTATTAAAAGGCATTCGGTGATGTCTAACGAGAGCTCAAGACCCGAACCACCTTTGCGAACTGTATCGATCCGAAACAGTTCATCTTCGAGCATTTATGACGATTCTTTATCTATAAAAAGTTCTTCTATCTATTCGTCTTGTAATACTAGTTATAATCCGGCTGTGAAACAATCACGTTCGGTATTTTCCATATACGAAGAAGAAGACGAATCTTCTTCGTCTTTGTCATCAAACACCACAACAAGCTCTTTAAACGAGAACTTGAACAAACTAGAACGTCTAAAAGACTTTGAGATACAAAAAATAGAGTCTATGTATAGATCAATTGGATGTATGGTTTATATAAGCCAATGTACATGTGATTTGTTGTCTACAAGCAGTGAACAAATAGCTAGTTTGTTGAACAATTGTTGGAAATTGGAAATAAGCTCGGTTGTACCGGTTTGGATATTTGATACTGGTTATAATCCAAAGCGTGGAAAACAGTTACGTTTACTGTTCGTAGATCGTATAACTGGTTTTCCGTTGATCAAAAGACCTGTTCTCTTTGATAGATTTAATAAAATCAAAAATCCAAATAATGATAAAAGATTGACTTTTACTTTAAACAATTTGATTTGTTTGATAAAATTTTATGATTATGTGTCTTGTGGTGAGTTTTTTAAATATTATACAAATTTGGTTCGAGACGAGAATAATGTTGACTTGTTCGGATTTGATGAATTAATGAGCAACAATTTTTTAACTAAATCAAAATCAATGATGAATCTGAATAATAATAATAGCAATAGTAATAGTAATAAAAATACCAAACGAAAAAATCGCTTATCTGGTTTAATAGAATTTAACAAACAATTAGATCTATTAGAAGCTAATCATAACAATGTTAAAAAAGAAACTTCAACGTTAACAATCACCAAGAATTGTATATCTAATCCATGCGCTTTTCAGCATATAAATAGTCTCAAGAATAGTGATCAACATGTAAAATTAATTATTGAAACATTTAATTCTATTTCAACTAAAAACGAACAAACAATCAAACCAAATTAAATTTCAAATTTTATATATAACAATTTTTTTACTAATTCAATGTTTTGTTTCTTGTTTTTTTTTTTATTCATTTTATTTTATTTTATTTTTAATTTTTCAATTTATTTATTTGTAATAATAATAATAATTATTAAAAAAATATAGAAAATCAATTTTTGGATATTAATAAAAATTTATGGAAAAACAGATATAAATGAATTTTTAAAAATATTAATATTTTTATGTTTTGCTTTTAAATACTGTAGGTATAAATTATAAATTAAAAAACAAAACAAAAAAAAACAAAGAAAGCAGTTTTTGTATCGATTCCTGGGCCTATTCAATTATTAAATGCAAAAGCAGAAAGCTTATTTTAGTTTCATTTACTTTGATTTGTTTAAGAGTTATGATTTATTCAGGTTTATTGTATAAACTAACTAAAAACTAAAATAGTAATTTATGTAGAACAGTTAGGCTTAAAATTATAAAAAAATATTAATGATTGATATTGCTTTATTTTAAATATATATAATTAATTAGATAATCAAAGTATATAAATTTATTTTATCTGTTTTTTTTTTTTTGTTACTTGGTAAATTAGATTTAAATTGCAACTATCGTTAGAGCTCAATGTTACTTACATTCGATCTTTAATTACTTAGTATATAAAATCATTTAAACTTTTAGTTTTTATAATTGTAAAAAATTATTTACAAACCCCAAAACAGCACAGCTAAAACAGATAAATTACTTGATAAAATCAAGAGAATCTGACAAAGTATTTTATTTTAAACTACTAAAGCACAATTCAAAGTTTAATTTTTTATTTCAAAATTTTTAATAATAAATTATTTATTTTAATAACACAATTAATCAAAATTAAATTTATCAAATTACACTTAAGCAAAATTACTTAAATCTGTTTCTTTTTTAAAATTTTTTATTATTAATTTTTTTTTTTTTTTTAAATTAAAGTTATTTATTTAATAAAATATGTAATTAAATTTCAATTTAATTGAAAACATTTATATATAAAATTATTATATCTAACATTAAAGCAAGCAATAATTTATTCCATAAAAAAAAAAAATTAAAAGTTTTTTCTATATTAAATTTTTAATCAATAAATAATTTTATTCTATGTTTTACAATTGCTTCATAAATTAATTATTAAAAGTAACTATTCATTCATTTTCATGGTAACAAATGTTGCATCAATAGAATATAATATTAATCATTCTATTTTTTTTTTTTTAAAAAAAAAAGCAACAATAACAATTAATAATATCTATTATAAAAAAAAAAAAAAACAACTGCATTTATCAATAATTTCAATTTTGTTTTATATTATTTTATTTTCAAAGGTAGGTTTTAATTTAACAAATTTATTCTATTTATGCTGAAAGCTTTAAATGATATTTTTGATACTGATTATTGACACAATCTTTATAAAGAGAGAAAACATTTACATCAAATTTTAGAATAATAATCATTACTGGCCTTAAGGTACGAAACAAAACTTATTCATATTATTAAATTTATTAATTTAGATCTTTCATCATCAATTCTTAATCAAATCATTAGTCAATATAATACACATCTATTTTAATTAAATTTTAAGCAATCATAAAAAAAAAATCAATTTAGTTGTAAATCTATAGACTATCTAAAATTAGTACTGAATTTAGTATTAAATTTTAAACAATTTTATTTGATTATTCTAACTTGTTGGAGACTGGTGTTGTACCCTTTATACCTTAGAAATCAATTAAAATTATTTAAATTTTTTCATTATTTTTTTCTTCATATCCTAGATCTTATTATTTATTCAAAAGTCAGTAGTGAATAATTTTTTTTTTGATTTATAAGCAAAATTATTATATAAAGTGAAAATCATGATAGAGTTGTTTTTTTGACGAGAAATTTTTATTTTTTATTACTTGTGTTTGAAAATTAAGAATTTAAATTAATTTTTAGTCTGATTAGAATTTATTAAATTTTAAATGCCAAAACACGGATAATTTGATCAAAATTTTTTTTTAATATTGTAAATTTCAAATAATGCTTAAAAGCATGCAACTTTTAGGCTAATATGAAAAAAAAAAATAAAAATTTAATAACATTAATCTTTTACTATTTAGTTTCCATAACAAAAAATCCAAGTTTTTTAAGAAACTGTGATTAGAGATAACAAAAATAAGAAACAAGCTTTTGCAGAAATAAAATTTTTATTCAATACTTTCAAATGGTTTTCAAAAGAAGCTGTTTTAATTAAGATTATTATTATTATTATTATTTATCTGATCTCATGAGATCTCTTCACAATTTATTCAATACATAAGGGTTCTGATTCTGAGATCTGAAAAGAATTTATCTAAGTTTGGAAAGATCTTAATTTAATTAGAATTTTTGCTACTGTTTTGCTGAGCTTAAAAATAAATAAATTAATTCGTATTTTTCTAAAACCTTAATCCATTGTTTTAATTAAAAAATAAAAACACACACCATAATTATTTTATTTAACTCTTACATTCAAAAATTAATCAATCTTTGTTTCAAACTTAATTTCAATTCAATCAAATTTTGCAAGCCCTTAAGCACATTTATTTATATATCTTAATTTTATTAACCTTTTTATCATTAGATATATTTCTATTTTTTTTTTATTTCCATATTATTTTTTTTTTTATTATTGAAATTATTTATACATAAATTTCAAATCAATTTTATTAATTAAGAATTTTATTTTTTTTCTAGTTTAAAAACACAAATTTTAATTAATAATTGTTAAATATTATCAAAAATCATGGAATTAAAGTGTCGATAACAAAATAAGATTAAACATCTTTAAAACTGCTAAAAAACTAATTAAAAAATAGAAAAAAAAAGAAAAAAAAAAAAATCATAAATAATATTATTTTTATTAATTAGAATTTTTATTAATTTAACATTTTCAAGTTCTTTAAAAATTCTTAAAATTTAACTAATTTTTTTACATTTTAAATTTCAAACAAGGAAGCTTTTTGCTCGGAAATTTTGTAGGTGAAATTTAATATTATAATAACAAACTTAGACCTAAGCAAGAAATTCAATATTATATTTCATTATAAAATCTAAAGAAGATAAATAAAATTCACGAGTTTCGTTTTTATCTTGAAAATAAAAATGATATAAAATAAGATTTTAAATAAAAAAATGAAATAAAATTAAGTTTATGACTTGTTGTATTTTAATAAATTAAAAATGAATTTTAATCAGTCTGAAATAGAGCTTTATGCACGCTTAATAAACAATTCGCTAAACATAGAATCGAATTTATTAATATCAAGCTTAAACGATATTTTAGCATTGTTTGATTCTTATTTGAAACAAATCGAAAAAGTTTGTTTGATTTTCTTTCGATTATTTGTTTTTTGTTAACAAAAATTTCTAACATTTTTACTTTGAAACAAAAGAGTGAAACTGAAATAGAGACTTTTAGAAATTATTTAGGACCAATTATAGAACAAAAGGAGAACGAATTGAAACAAGTATATTTAAAATTAGATAATTTGGAAGTAAATAATTGAATTTTTATTATTTTAACAAAAGGAAATATTTTAATTGGATTTTTTATTTTTTTTAGTTATTTGTCGATTGTTTAAAAAATTTATTAAAAAATCTAGAAATTAAGATTGAGTTAGCTGAAAAGAAGTTTAGTTTAAACAAAATGAATAGGTTTAAAAATTTCATTTCGAAACAAGTAAATTCAATAATTGATTTTTTTTTTTTTTTCTAATTTCTTTTCAAAACTAAACAATTTCAATTTTAAGATTCAACAAGAATATAATAATAAAGATAATAATAATCATGAAAAGAATGATTTAATTATTTCTTGCGAAAGAGCTTTTTTAAATTAAAAAATTTTTTTTTTTTTAAATCGGAATAATTATTTTATGTTTTTTTATTTTAGAAGGAAATTACATTTTTTTTATTTTTTAAAATAAAAAATAAATTTTGTTTTTTAAAAAATCAATTAAACCAACTCAGAAACATAAAGTTATTTAATCTAAAAATTGTATGTATTAATTCGAATTAAAATCAATTAAGCTCATTTAAATTTGATTAATGTAAAAAATAAGATTAGATTTTGCTGAAATGAACAAACACATGTTTAAATTTTCTCCAAAAAAAATTTTATTTTTTTTTTCATAAAAAATTATTTTCTTATTAGTTCTAATATACCTTTATACAGATATTTTTAGTTTATTATTTCAAATAGCAATTTAATTAATAAATAAAGTTAATTAATTAATTAACTTTATTCTGTTTCAAGTACAATATGAATATAATTACATATAATTACAAATTGATAACACATATCAATCTTCTAAATTTAAAATCAAAAATTAAAAAGTTTATTTATTATTATTATTATTTTTCTATTTAATTTCAAATCTGTGTTTTATCAAAAATTAATTTCCGAAATTTATATGTAAATTTTTTTATTCCAAACTACTTTGAATTGAAAATATTCAATTTTTGTAGATAAGAAAATTGATTCTATTTTATTTAAAAAAAAAAAAAAAAATATTTGACATTTTAATTTTTAGATAAATATGAAATTTAAAAAAAAAATAATTAGAAAAATCAAAATTATATAGAAAAAAGAAAAAAAAATTTTTAAAATAAAAATATAATTCAAAATGGCGTCTAATTTGACTAATTTGTCGAATTATGTAATAGAGACGAGCTGTGGTGAAGAGATTTGCTTCTCAGTGGTCGGCTATGCGCTTTTATACTTTTTAGAGTCTTCTTTTTGTCGGCTTTTGATCGGCTTAATTTGGTCAAGTTTAGTTCTGTTTGGAGTGTTTGGAAATGGCTTGGTAATATTTGTGGCATTGTATTATAAGAAACTAAATGATATTACTAGTTGTTATATTTTTAATTTAGCCATTACTGATTTGTTGTTTGTAATATTCTGTATACCGTTCACCACGTATCTTTATCTGTACGATAGTTGGTTTTTTGGTATTGTTTTTTGTAAGATAAACCATTTCATGTCACACGCGAGCGTACAATCGACTTGTATGACCCTAACAGCCATGACCATACATAGATGCAATTTAATTATTAAAAACAAAACTCAATCTCAATACTCTACCAATATAAAAAAGCGACAAAGAACAGTGCTTCTAATAACTATTTTTATTTGGTTTGTTTCTTTTCTGATCTCAAGTCCAGATCTTATTTACTACACTGTTACAGAGCAAGTATTCGAGAACGAAACTCTCAAGACATGCTCATTCGACAAGGATACTTATCTAATTTTTAGATTTTATATTAGCATATCTAATTTTGTGTCAATAGCAACTACTTATTTAATACCACTGCTTATAATAATATTATCTTATGCTCGATTGTTATCTCATTTGTCCAAAAATCAAGCTCGTTTGGCCAAATTTAATAATAATAACAAAAAAAATTTGGATAATGGTTCTAATAATATTAAACTTGTTCAGCAAAGTTCTGTAAGGCAGATGGCCAACGATAAAAACTCTATTGTAGATTATCAGAGTTTGAATAAGCGCAAACCAAAGGCCGCCAAAAAGAAAGCCGAAAATCGTCGTAAAAAGGTTACCAAAATGGTAGCTGTTGTAACGCTTAACTTTGGTATATGCTGGCTTCCAACACACTTGTTTATAATCTTAAGGCGAGTTTTATCAGAGCATCAAAATCTCTATCCATATTTATCTTTGTTTAAACTAATCGCGCACACTTTGTCTTATCTAACACCGGTTATCAATCCATGCTTATACGCTTTCTATAATGAAAATTTTCGACTATCTATACAGGATCTATGGTCTAAAGTTACATGTAAATCAAACCAAAATTTGAAAACTAGCAGATCGAATTCAAAGAGTTATGTTGTTAATTAAAGAATTTTTATTTTTCAAGTTTTTTTTAGATCCCGTTTACTTTTCTTCTTCTTTTCTTTTTTTAATATTTTTTAGTTTATTTTTGAGAATAATAAATTTTTAAGTCAAAAAAAAATTTTTTTTTTAATTTTTTAAAAATTTTATTAAAGTTTATTAGAAAATGTATATCAATCAAAATCAATTTATTTTGCTATAACAATTTTAAATAAAATATTTAAAATTAAGTTTCTTAGGCGTAAATGTGTAGAGAATATGATCAATCTCTTGAAAAAAAAAATTTTTTTTTTTATTTTAATCAAATTAAAAGATTAATTTTTGTTGAAAGTATTTAAATAATAGATTTAATAATTATATAATTTTGATTCATGGCGAATTTAGTTTTTACCCTGAGTTGGTATTTTAGTAATCTATAAATAATTTGTAAACTTAATAAAATTAATTTTTAACTTTATGCGTCACAAACTTTTATCACGCTGATTTTGAAATTAATTTAATTATCAACAAAACCATAATAATTAATTGTAAAGTGAAATTATTAATCTTTAATGGTAAAAATAGTGGTATAAATTAAGCTAATCTTTCAATAGCAAAAATTGAATTAATTTCTAGTATTAGTTTAAACAAATTTTCGTTTCAAAATCGGATTCTGAATTTGAGAGCCTTAAATAAGCAAAATAATAATAGGAAGAGCATTATTTTAGGATCAAAAAAAAAAAATTTCAGCGCAAAATGAATTTTAAATAGCAGGAAAAATTTTAAAATATTTTTGAAATTTGTTCTTATTAAATATTTCATTATTTCATTATTTATTATTTGCTTGCGTGAAGAAAATTCATGATTTTAAAACTGCTTTTATAAAGGTTTCAAATTTGAGAGAAATTTTTAATAATTTTTTTTTTCCCATTTTATACATTTAAGCTTTTTAATGGTGAATGACTTCTTTTACTCTTCTATAATAAATTTTTCCAAAAGATATTTAAGAGTAAAACGAAATTAATTTTGCATAAAGTATTAGATCATTATAATTTTCTTGATTGCTTTGCAACTAAATGTATAAATTATGTAAGTGCTTTTGTTTGTAAATGAATGCTTTTTTAAACAAGAGTTAGATAAGTTTTTAATCAAATTTGCTGAAAATAAGCTAATCTAGGAGAAATTTTTATTATACAAGGCTTAAAATATTATTAATATTAAAAGATAAATCATGCTAGAATTTAAGCTTTTGTCTAATCAAATTAAACCTATATTCATCCTTAAAAATAAACTAAATTTTCCCTTCAAGATTATCTGTTTTATAATAAAAAAAAAACTAGTATAAATATAATATAAAACAAGAAAATAATGATTATCAGAATCATATTCTTGATAATAGGTAAAAATAAAACCTAATTTTATCTTAAACATTTAAACAATATTAATCTACTCTTGTTAAACAAACTTGATTGTTCTAAAAATTTTGAAATAAAAAAAGCTGAAATTTTGTTTATTAAAAAAAATTTATTTAGTAATGTGCTTTCCAGTCTTGGTAACAAAAGTCCAACCTTCTTCCAGCTTCTCGAAATTCTCGCTTTCTTCTTGAGTCATCAAATTTTTAGTTTTATTCTCATTCTTGTCTCCTTCTTGTTCCATCGGTTCATCTTGATTATTATTCTCGTCAACGTCATCTCCATCTTCATCCTCATCACTTGAATAGTCTTGACCAGCTTTATAACTAGTTTGCAATGAGTCAGCCACTTTTGAATAACGTGTGCACAAATCTTGATTTAACTCTTCCAATTTTCCATTTCTGTACAATCCGTTATACCTTAGCAAGAGTCTAGCTATCAACAAACATGATCCATCGTCCAAAATTGTGTTAAACTCGTTGTTCATTGTATCGAATAAGAAATCTTCAAGTTCGAAATCTTCCAAATCGGAATTATCGACTATCCATTGATAGGTTGCATTTAAGAACCACTCAGCTGTTTCTTTAGAGTCTGAACCTCCGAAGTTATGTGAAACTGCTAACTTTGAGTAGCAATATTAAAAAATTTCGACTTGAAATTTAATTTTATTCTCTTTTTAAAGTTTTTTTACTTTTAAAGCTGTCCAATTGTGAAACACTGTTTTGACTGAGATGTAAAACGGATCATTTGGATTAATGTTAAACTCTTGGCTAGTTCCGGACATTTTATAGATAAAATTTTTCTTTTTTTTTTTTAAAAATAAAATATTTTTTTTCTTGTTAAAAAAAGCATGTTAAATTTTTTTCGTTTTTGAAATATATATAAATTGAGTAGAAATATTTCAAAAAATGCAAATAAATCTTAAATTTTAGTTGAAATTATGATAAAATTAAACTTTCTCTTTTTGTTATTTTATCATATAAGCAACGTAAGAGAATTTTTAAAACAATTTTAAAACAAATATTTTAAAGCATAATTTATTTTTTTTTTATACATTAAAAATGTCATTTGGGTCAAAAAGTAGCAAAACTAAGCAGCAAAATGAAGATGTGGAAATTCTTTTAAAACGAATAGACGAACAAAACGAACAAATCGGACGTTTACAGAGCAAGTTTCGGGATGTAACTGCCGCTTATAAAAGTCTATTGAACGAAAAAAAAGCGTTAGAAATAATCGTCAAATCGGTCGACACAAAGTCAAGTGCAAATACGTCTCAGTCAAATAAAAAACCAGCACCTGATAATCCAATTTCAAGATCTGTATCCAATTCGGATGTGTCAGAGATCGACTATCAACAAAACGATCCGAAAGATGAAAAAATTCAGTCTTTAATGACCAATATTCAGCTTCTAATCGAATCTAAATCCAAACTAGAACAATCATATCAAGCCGAAAAAAAGAAGCTCAAATCTGATTATGAAGAACTTAAAAACAAATTTGATGCTTTTAAATTTGACCAAGAGAAGCTAAACGAAGAAAAAGAATTCAAACTAAAAGAAACAAAACAAAATTTAAAACAATCTTTGACAGATAGAGATAAATTAACTCAAGAATTGAATAGTTTGATAAAAATTAAACAAGATCAGAACCAAAATAATTTATTAACTGCATCGAACCAAAACGAAGAAGTAATCTTAAATTTAAGAATAGAAAATAATGATTTAAAATTGAAAATAAAAAATTTGAATAAACAATTCGAAAACAAGTGCGAAGAATTGGTTCAAAATGAAATTGAGCTGAACAAATTTAAACTAGCTCATACCGAGCAGATAAAATATGATGAGAATGAGTTGTTAGATTTAAGAAAGCAGCTAAAAGAGATGAATCAAGTGCACGAAAGAATAGTGGTTGATTTAGAAAATAGAATAGCCGAATTGTGCGAAACAATCCGAAACTACGAAATCACAAAATCTGATAAAAAAGAAGAAATACTTCCAGTACATAATACATCTAAAGTTGATTTTGATTCATTGATAGAACAGTTTATAAGTCTAAAATCTCACATCGAAACTACCTCGAAAGAATTGAATCTAAACTTTAAAATAACTGATTTGTTTCCATCGAATTTGACCACTAATCCTCAAAAAATAGTAGAACTAGAAACCGAATTAGATAAACTAAAACAAGATAATAAACATTTAAAAGAAGAATACGAAAAATATAAAATACGCACAAATTATTTAATTAAAAGTTCTAAGCAATTAAATCAGCAAGAATCAAAACCTGAGAATAACCAAGTGCAAAAATTAAAAGACGAGATCGATGTATTAAAAAAAAGAATACAAATACAAGAAGCCGAGGCAGAAGAAGAATTACAAGAACTTAAGAAAAATTATGAAAAGCAAATAGAAAATTTAAAGCTAGAATATAAAAAAAATTTAGAGCAATTTGAATCGGAGCGTGTTAAAACAATTAGTGAATTGGAAAAAGAGATGCTAAAGCAGAGAGAAAGAACTATGAATTTGTTAAAAGAGAAAGAAAATGAATTGATTAATTACAAAAAAGAGACAAATGGGTTAATTTTGAATTCGGATAAAGAAGGTTTTTCAGATTCTGACTCGGATCAAAATCGATTAATTTATTTTACCGAAACCAACGCTTTGAAAGATACTGAGTTGAACAGACTTCGATTGGCAAAAATAGATTTAGAATACAAATTGAAACAGACCTATGACGAGCACTCGGTTGATATAGATCGTTTACAAAACCAAATACAAATTTTAAAAGAAGAAATCGAGAGATTAAAGCTCAACGAGTCCAGGTCTCAGCTGAATGGAGAAAATTTGGAATATATAAAAAATGTGATTTTCAATTATATGACTACAAAAGATTTAAATGTTAAAATAAGCATGATTACAGCTATTATGCAAATTCTTAAATTTAATAAAACCGAAAAACAAAAGTTAAATCAAATTTTAAAATTAAATGTTTTGTAATTAAATAATTCAATTTTTTTTTCTTAAAAATATATTTTTTTAAAAAAGTTTATTTAATTAAACAATTTGTTAAATTTAAATACATGAATTTATTTTTTTTTTTTTATTACATTTACGTTTTTTCTTAAAATAATTTTAATAAATTTTATTCGAAACGTTTTAAAACGTTTTTATTTTTTTTCATTTCTATAATTTTTATTTAAAGCTTTAAATAGCTTTAAAATTATAAATAAAATTAATAATAAAAATACCATAGTTAATTTGGGACTAGTTAATTCCATGGTCACTTGACACAAAACCCTTAGTCAAAATTTTTTGCAAATTTATTTATGGTCAATTTTTTTACTTGATTAAAAATGATCCTTATGTTGTTAGTTTTTATTAAAGTAAAAATTGTGATCAGGTGATCTTTAAATATACTATTTTCATTAATTTTGATCTTTGATAATTTTTTCTGACAAATATATGTTATTAAATCTTTATGGTTAAAATCTTAAAAAGAATTTTTCCATTTCATTTTATTATTAAAAAGTTGCCGAATCTTTTGTGAAACATATATTAAATATTTAAGCTCTAATTAATTCATATTCAAGAGTTGGTTATAAAAATTAGATTTATTTAATTTTAACTAATACTCGTTTTATTGATAATATTTAAATAGGCCATTTTAGATATTGATTATTTGATCTTTTAAAATTATATTAAATAAAAAGCTAAAAATTGTAAATCAGATTTTTTAAAAATTTTTTAGAAAAAATGTCTGATGAAACAGAATTAGAAAATGAAATTAAACAATATAAAGAACAAGTTCATAAGAATTCAGTTTTTTTTTTGCTATATTTTTAATCAATTTGTTTTAATTAAGATAGCTCAAATTAATCTGGTTTTGGAAAATCAAGACGAATCCATAGACAATGCCGAATTTTTTACTCTTAAAAATGATTTGGAAGAAATTTTAAAATTAACTGAAGGTAAATTAATTGATACTTGAATTTCAATAACTTATTGTTAATGTAATTATAAAAGAAAGTTTACTTGATTTAAAAAAACAAAATATGTTAAAAAAGCTTGACTCTATGGAGTCGAATACAGTTGTAATATCTAAAGATGATGAAATGCAAGATTTAGTTGGTAAAAGAATTTTGAATAAATGAAAAAATTATTTTTTTATTGAATTTTTTAATTTGCCAAGCAACTAAATGCCGAGTTTATTTCGATTGTAAAAATACCAACATTAAAATGCATAATGCTTTAATATTAGGTGTCGACTCTGAACAAGATCATACTGTATTATAGCTTTTTTTTTTATTTTTATCTAACCATAACTAATTGAAAAAAGTTAAGAGTAATATTTTGTAATCCAACTCAAACTAATATGAAAATATGCGATCATTTTATGAACGACTGTTGCAAATTTGAAGCCAATTGTAAATATTCACACGGCTATCAAGTTAAACTAGAAGACTTGCATTCATATTTGGAACCAAATTATGAGTAATTTAAAAAAATGAAACTAAATTACTAAACAATTTGTTTAATTAAATTATTTCAGAAACATAAAAAAAGGTAAAGTTTGTCTGGCTAAACACACAGATGAGTTGTGGCACTTGGCCGAAATACAATCTTTTGACCAAAATAAAATCTATGTTCAATACAAAAAGTTTAATCAATCAGCTCAATTAAACTGGGAATCTGTTCTAATTTTAGACAATCCTAACGATGATAGCACTAGTGAAGATTCATCTGATTATTCGGATTCTGAATTTGAATCGTATGAGCCGAATTTATATATCAATAGACCCACAACTTCTAAAGAATCAAATCAGATTGGAGACTGGGAAAAGTTTACTAAAGGTATTGGTTCAAAATTGTTAGCCAAAATGGGATATAAAACTGGAAGTGGTCTTGGAAAATCTGGCGAAGGTAGACTCGAACCAGTTGAAGTTATAGTCCTTCCAGATCGTAACATATCTTTAGATAAAGCTATGTTAATTAAGCAAAAAAAATTGCTGAAAAAAGAGAAAAAAATGCAAGAAAAACCAAAAAACAAACAAGATATAAATGTTTTTGATTTTATAAATAATAAGTTATCAACCCAAAAAGCAGACAAATCAGAAAAAAAAGAAGATGTTTCATCAATAAATTCGAAAGATTTAAATTTAAAAATTTTAAATACTCATTTGAAAATAGAACAAGAAGAAAAAAATATTTTAAAGCTTAAAGAAAGCTTAAAACGAAATAAAAATGGTGACAAATCAACTATAGACAAAATAAAGCTAAAACTAAACGAATCTGAGCAAAATTTGGCAAAGCTTAAAAAATCCGAGTCGGATATTTTCAATGAGAAAAACAACCGCAAAAAAAAATCCGATATTTTTTAAAATATTTTATTTTTTTATTATTTCGAAAAAAATCATAAATAAAAATATATATTTTTGGGTTTTATTTTTTTTACTTATGGTAACACTTGGGATCTAATCGAAGTTGACAAAACAGATGAAACATCTAAAATAGAAAAATTTCATTTTTAATAAACTAATTTTTATATAAACAAATTCAATCAAGTTTATTTTACCATCAAATTTAATCTTTTCTACAATATTTTTTGTTTTAATATTCTCTTCATGGTTGGCAACAAACACATAGTTGTCTTCTAATTTTTTCCAACCCTTACTTTTAATTAATCTATTCAATTCATCAGCTTAAAATCATCAAATTTTAAGAATATGAATTGTGCTATTTTTAAAAGTTTTTCATAATATGCTCACTTGACGGATTTCCAAGTATTTCTTTAAGTTCGTTGTAGTCGATGGTTTGATATGTTTTGCTGACAATATGTAAAATAAATTCAACTATACCTTCTTCGAATCCATTTACATGAGATACTACATCTGCATAATTGGCTTTTTCTTGTCTCAATAAGTTCCAAAATTCTCTAAATTGACATCTTTCTAACAAGTCTGATAAATCTACTATTTTATGTAATAAACCTTCATCTTCCAACTTTTGCAAATATTTATTAGCAAAATAAACAAAATTTTATTTTTATAATTATTATTTTATAAAAATACTCTTGAATTTTCAATCAAACATTTGCATAATAAGAAATCCGAATGTGGTAAATTGGTGAGAGCTTTTAACAATATATGAGCTGTAATCAAAGTTTGAAAATGATTTGGATTGAATTGGTAGAGCTTAAGCAAGGCTAGATTAGAGTCTAAATTGTATTTTTTTTCTTTTAATTGATACTCGACGTATTCTTCTAATATTGGAATATTGTCTGGATTATATCTACATTTTTTTTTAAAAATTTGAAAACTCGTTTCAAAATAATTATAAAGAAATTGTTACCTTTCGATTCCTTGTAACATGGAATCTATTGTTGACCAATCACGACCCATTATTTTTTTTAAGGTTTTAGGAAAAAAAATCTTTTAAAATTTTAAATCTAAAATTTAATTAAATTTTGTTTTATTTGTTGGAATTACTTCACATGTTAGCAAAATCATTTTTATGTGTTAAATTTAATATATACATGTATTTTATTTTAAATATTGCAAATTTTTGAAATTATTTTTTGCAACAACAAAAAAAATCAGTCGAATTTGACTTAAAAGATTTTATAAATTGTCTTCTAAGAGAATTAGTTTTAAAAGTTTTATTCGATAATTTTTAATAATTTATTTTAAATTAAAAAAAATTTAGATTTAAGCATAACTTGAAATAATTTGTTTCTTGTAATTCATTCATTAAATTCAAATGAAGTTTATTTTTGATATAAAATAAAGTTAATTGACAATCAATTTGATAAGTATTATTTAAATAGATCAAATTAAGTGAATTTAAAAATTTTATATTATTTAAATTTTGATCAATTAATTGTGCTTTTAATGATTTTATAATAGATCTTTTGTTTTGTTCATTTTTGTATATTTCAAAAGTAGAATAAAAATTTTTAATTGATTTTAAACCATTTAAGCTATTATCTAATAAAATAAAATCATTTTGTATTAAATATAAATTAGTTAAAGAGTTTAAATTTATAAATAAATCATTTGGAATAAATTTAAATAAATTGTAACTTAAATCTAAATCAATTAAACCAATTAAATCTATAAACAAATTTGATGATAGATATTCTATTCTATTTGAGCTTAAATTCAAATAATTCAATTCATACAATTTATTAAATAAGTTTTCATTTAAGTTTGTTATTTGATTATTTGATAATGATAGTTTTTTAAGACTTATTAAATTAGAAAATGAACCTTCTTCAATTGATTCAATTTTATTATGATCAAGCATCAATTCAGAGAGATAATTCAATTCCGAAAAATCTCTAGCTTTTATCTCTTTGATTTTGTTATTATTTAGAAATAAACATTTTAAATTATTGTCAATAAATAAATATTGAAATTCTAAATTATCTATTTGATTATAAGATAAATCGAATTCTGCTAATTGATTTAGTTTTCTTATTTTGTTATTTAAATCATTAGATAATTTTTCAATTAATATAAAATTGTTTTTAAAATTCAATTTCTTGAATGTGCTTATTATATTTAGTGCAAAAATATTAAAAAATCTAATTTTATTGTTTTCCAAATTTAAAATAGTTATTTTCTGATTCGAATCGAAACAACCATCTTCGATATATTCAACTAAATTATTTGATAAATCCAATTCCAATAAATATTCAAGATTTTTTAAATGATACTTGTAAATATGTTTTACTTGGTTAAAACTTAATAATAGATTTTTAATTGAATAAAAATTTAAATTTGGTATAAAATCCAATGAAGTTAAATTACTATTAATCAAATACAAATTTTCTAAATAAATTGACTTTTGAAGATTAATTTGATTTATGTTTATTTTTAAATTATTAAGATTAATCTCAATTAAAAAATGATCTAAATTAATTGAAATAAATCTGGAAAAAGTATTTTCTAAATTTAAAAAACCCAATTCATCTAGATTGAATATTGTTAAATTCAAAAATCTATTATCGTTTAAATGAAGACGATACAAATATTTACAATAACTTAGATCAATATCCAACAATTCTGAATTAGAAATATTCGACATGTCAAAAGATGTTAGTAAAATATTATATTCTAACAAATATGTATCTATGTATAATATTTTATTGTTAGAAATATTCAGTTCTGCCAAATTAATTAATTCTTTAAAATCTATTTGGTACAAATATTCCAATTTGTTGTTGGATAAATCAAGTTTTTTTAATTGTTCAAACTGTTTTAGAAATTTCAATGTTTTAATTTTGTTTGAACTAAGATCTAACTCGATTACATTCACAAGTTGATCTTGGAATAAATTTTCACTTATTACTTCTATTTGATTATTTTTTAAGAATAAAAATTTTAATTCAATTAAAAAATAAAATGTTAAATCGCTTAATAATTTTATTTTGTTATAACCAATTTTTAAATATTTTAAAAATATTAAATTTTCAAAAGTGAATTTGTCAATATTTGAAATATCATTATTTTCTAAATTTAATTTTGCTATATTATTTCTTACTATTGTAAAATTAAATTGAGAAAATAAATTTTTATCTAAATATAATTCGTTTAAATTTAGAAAATTTTTAAATGTATTTGTATTTATATTGAATAAAAAATTACTAGTTAAATTAACTTTTAATAAATTTTCCAAACCTTGAAAATAATACCAATCAATATATGATAAACTATTTTCAGATAAATCTAAATCAACAATTGAACATAGATTTATAAATGAATTTTTTTCTATTTTAGATATTCTGTTTGCTTTCAAGTTTAATTCTTTTAATTTTGTCAAATTGACAAAAGTATACGATTCAATCAGCTTTATTAAATTGTTTGATAAAATTAATTTTTCAAGTAGAAATAAATTTTGAAATGTTCCATTTTGAATTTTTTTGATAAAATTTAAATCCAAATTTATTTCTTTTAAATATTTTAAATTTAAGAAAACGTTCGAATCTAATTTTTTAATTAAATTTGAATTTAAATTCAAATTTTTAACATTTATCAATCCATTGAATATGCCATTTTTAAGTTCTGTTATTTGGTTTTTGATTATTTTCAAATTCATTATTGAACTCAAGCCTAGAAATGCATCAGATTCAATAGATTTTATTTTTAAATTATCTAATACGAAAACCAATATCTTCTTAAATGAAAAAAATGAATTTTTTGAAATAAAATCAATTTTTATTTTGGTAATTCTTAAAGTGATATTAATATTTTTTAAAGCAAATAAAGTTCTATTGGTAAAAATTGTTTCGATTTTATTATGATCTAGTTCTATTCCATTTCCACTTAAAAAATTACAATTAATGAATATATCTTCATTTAAATATTCTATTTCATTATAACCAAGATAAAGCGATTTCAAATTTATTAAATTGAAAAATGATTTTTCTCGAATGAATTTTATTTTGTTTCTTCTTAAATTTATTTTTTCTAAATTTTTTAAATTATAAAATATATATGATTCAATAAATTCTAAATTGTTTGAAGATAGATCTAAATCTTTTAAACTTTTTAACCCATCAAAACTGTTTAATTCGATTATAAAAATAAAATTTTTATTTAATTTTAAATTTTCTAAATTTGTTAAATTTATGAATGTTTTATTCTCGATTGTTTCAATAAAATTATTTGATAATTCCAACATTCTTAATTTTTCAAGGTTTGTAAACGAAAATTTTTCCAATTTTTTTATTTTATTAAAAGTTAAACTTAGATAATCAATATTTTCTAAATTAAAAAAAGTAAATTCTCTAATTACATCTATCTCATTGTTTGATAAATATAATGATTTTAAATTGTATGAAATTTTAAATGTATTTTTACCTAAATGAAGCAATTTATTATTTTCTAAAGATAAGAAACTTAAATTTGTTAAATTTCCAATTAATACTTCTAAATCAATATTCTTGATTGGATTTGAAGAAAAAGTTAAAACTTTTAAATTTTTCATATTATCAAATACATCGTCTTGTAAAATCTCTATTAAATTGTTTTCTAAAAATATATATTCTATTCCAATAGGAAACACATTTTTATTTAAATTTGTAATTTTGTTAAATGATAAATCTAAATTTTTTAAAGTTTTCAAATTTTCAAAAACAGTTGTTTCGATATAATCTAAATTATTCTTGCTCAAATAAATATATTTCAAATTATTAAAATATTCTGTAAAATCTGTATTTATTGATTCAATTAAATTATGTGAAAAATCTAATAATTCAAAATCAGAATCATTTAAAATAGAAAATCCTAATATAAAATCATCTATAAATTTTAATTTATTATCTTTTAAAATCAATTTGTTTAAACTTATTAATCCATTAAATGTTTTATTTGAAATTTTTTCTATCTCGTTTAAACTTAAGTCTAATTTTTCTATTGATAACTTTGTAAATATGTAATCATTTAATATTGAATAATTTTGATTTTTAATTGTTAAATTACTGTATTGAAAATTGCTCAATTCTTGTGATAAAATGGTTAAATTTATTAAATTATTGTTTGATTTGTTATACAAAGAACATGATAATTCAATCTTGTATGATTCGAAATCTATTTTTTCACAATTAAATTCTCTTAAATAATTGTACAAGTTAAGATTTAGAACAAATTTAAATAAAAAACTAAATAAAGTAAAGCTTATAAAAAAATTCATTTTATTTAATGTTTAAATTTTTTTAATTTCAATTCGCACATTTTTTTATTATGAAATATATATTTCAAAACTTAAGCATGTAAATTAAATATAGCTAATTAATATTTATTAAACAAATATTTTAATTTTTTTAATTAAAAATTTTTTTTTAATACAGTAGTTTCCGGTTATAACAAACTCGGTTATAATAAATTTTCTTTTATAATAATATTCTTCTATAGTAAATGTAGGTCTATAGTAAACAAATGCTCATGCAAATTTGAATTTACTAGCCGGAAACTACTGTAATTGTAAACATTATAATTTAATACATCATTTCAGAAGCCTGAAATATCTCAGAGAATTTTATTAATTTTAATAAATATTATCTGATTTTTTTTTCTATTTTAGAAGTTTAAGCCTTGATATGAATTTTTTCTAAATTACAAGTTAAGTGTCCTTTTTGGTTAGCATTGTTCTTATTTTTTAATCAATTATTATTTTGATTTAAAAAAAAAAATGTTCGTTCTATTTAGAATGCAGCAATAATGTTCAAGTTTCTTTTTTTCAGGTAAAATTCTTAATTACCTTAAAAACATAAACATTAAAATAAATATTTTTAATATTAGTAATATACATTCAATTTGTTGTTTTTTTTCATAATTTTAAATGCTTGAAAAATATAAACTAAAAAATTTGAATATTTCTAAAATATACTTTTTAACCTTATTATTTAAATACTAATTTTAAATTTTATTTTTTCAATAAATACAATTTTTTTTTTAAACTCTAAAAAAATGAGCGTAAGTAGGAGAATTTTATCTGGCCATAAGAATGCTGTAACTTCATTTATAAATTTGACCGATGAAAACATAGCAACAGGTTCTTTAGATCAAACTGTAAAAATATGGAACCCTTATAGTGGAGATTTGTTAAAAAGCTTACAACATAAAGACAAAGTTAGCAAACTGATTCAATTGAACAATGGTAATTTAGCAAG
This sequence comes from Brachionus angularis, assembly GCA_021432725.1. NCBI lineage: Eukaryota > Metazoa > Rotifera > Eurotatoria > Ploima > Brachionidae > Brachionus > Brachionus angularis. Next base: position 1,207,715 of record JAJVDD010000001.1, on the reverse strand, counting down.
TGGTTTGGAAAATGGTGAAATAAATATATGGGACTTAGAAACTGGAAATTTGATAAGAGTCTTGAATGAAAATGATAATTCATCAATTAAAAGTTTACTAGTTTTGCCAGATAATAATTTTATAATCAGTTCAAATGATAAATTTATAAAAATTTGGAATCCAGAATCAGGCGAATTGATACAAACATTAGAAGAAATTGGAGATATACAAAATCTATTTTTATTAATGGACAATAATTTGGCTAGTGTTGTAAGTGAAGATTCTAAAAAATTTATTATAAATATTTGGAATCCTGAAAGTGGTTTGATGGTACAAACATTTAGAGGAAATGATAGTGGTATAAATCAAGTTCAATTAACAAGAAATGATCATTTAATAGTAGCATCAAATGACAAATGTGTTAAAGTATGGGATTACAATAATGAAATTTTGCTTCATAAACTAGATGCACATCATAATCATGTTTATAAAATTTTCATACTAGATGATCAAAACTTGATAGCTTGCTCAAAAGATGGCATTGTTAAAATGTGGGATTATGTAAATGGAAAATTGAAATTTTTAATTGCAGTTGAACAAGGTTTAAAGGATGTAACTCCAGTTGCTTTTGGATATGTAGCAGGTGTAACAGCTGAGCATTTAAAAGTATGGGATCAAAGCTCTGGTATAGTCATACAAGAGGAAAAAATAAATGCTAATAAATTATATCTAATTAAACCTTTTTTTTTGGCTGCTACAACTTTAAATGATAATGATATTCATGTTTTTGATTTCAGCGCTGAAAATTGTTTAATACATAAAAATGATGATACGAATGCTTTTACTTATTTTCTTCAAACAGTCGGAGTAGCTTTGGTTTGTGGTGCTCAAATTGTTTATGAAAAACTAAGAAAAGATTAATCATTAACAAATGATTGTTGAATGATATTTATAAACTTTAAAAAAACTTAAACTATTTTTTTAATTTACATTTTAAAATTTCTTGGTTTTTGAAATTTAATTTAATAGCTTCATCTACATTTTAGTTTAATTAAACCTTAATAATTAAAATATAAATTTGATATTTTATTTTTTACAGTTATTAAATCTCTTTTAAAAAAATTGATTATATTAAACACTTTAACTAATTCATATTCAAAAAACTTTCAGTTGACGTTTATTTGAATTCTTTGCTAAAATCAATTCATAATTTTACAAAAATTCAAAAAGAGTTGCTTCTTAAACTGTTGTTGTTAATAAAAAAGCTGAAAATTTTTTTTTATTTTTGAGTTAAGCATTAAATTATTAATTATCAAATGCAAATTCAGTAAAAATTTTAAGCCTTTAAAATTTAGTTAGATTAAATTTTATTTTTAAAATAAGCTTTAAAAAATTCTAATAAAATTCTAAACAAGTTTATTTATTACAAATGCAAATTTGCTGTCTCTAAAAAACTTTTTTTTAAAAGTACAATAAAGATCGAAAATATTTATATATAAATTTAATAAAGTAAATAAAGTAAGAGAAAAATCCTGATTCAGGCTCTAGTACAGGTGGACAATTAAAAGAACTAAAATCATATATTTTAATTGCATAGTTACTATCTATACCTGCTATAGAATTACTATTTATTTCAAATAATTTATATTCTAAATCTTGTTCTATTTGAATCAAATCACCATTATTTGAATTCCATATTCTAAGTGTATTATCTAATCCAGAACTTGCTAAATAATCACCATTTTTTAATAAAGCTAAATCCAAAACAGAACTACTATGACCTACAAAACCTTTAACTAAATCACCAGTTAAATAATTCCAAATTTTGATTGTGCCATCTGCTGAACCACTAGCTAGATTTTTTTCATTTAACACAACTATTTTTACCACTTTATCTGTATGACCAACTAAATTATAAACTAATTTACCATTGTTAAAATTCCAAACTTTTATCATGCCATCATCTGAAGCTGATATTAATTGGTCATTGTTTAAATACAATACTTGATTAATCGGCTTCGAATGACTTTCAAAAGTATTTAAACGTAAACCATTTTGTGGATTCCATATGTTTATTTTAAAATTATTAGTATATAAGCTTACAACACTTGCCAATAGGAAATTGCTTATTAAGAATAATTTTTCTATGTTTTTTGCTTCATTTATTATTCTTGATAGATTGCCTGTATTTGAATCCCAAATTTTAATCAAATTGTTTCCTGTTGTACTTACTAAACTATTGTCTCCTAATACATAAAGATCATTTATAGATGTTGAATCTACATCTTTAAGGGTTTCTTTTAATTCTCCAGTTTCATAATCCCAAATATTTATTTCACCATTGTCTAAACTACTTGCTAAATCACCTCGATACAATTGCACTAATTTTGTAAATTTGGAATTTTTGATTGTAATGTTCTTAATAATTTCTCCTGTTTTTGGATTCCATATTAAGATACTCGAATCAAAAGCACACGTAGCTATACTTCCATCAGTAAATTCTATCAATGAATTTACATCACCTTTATGGCCTCTTAATAATCTTGTATTAGGACATGATTCTATTTAAAAATATTTATTATAAGCCATTTTTTGTTTAATAAATTATCGAAATTACCTGTAAACTGAAATAAAACGAAGAAAAGAATATGAATTTTAAATAAAAGTATAATCATTTTTCAATTTATTTTATTTAAACAGTTTTTAAAATTAAAAACTAAAAGAAGCAGTATTTATATTTTTTAGAAAAATAAAAAAGTTTTTTTATTTTAAAAAAATTTAAATTTTCAAAAATAAAACCTTTTGGTTTTAGGTAAAATAAAAATTTCTTTATACATCAAATAATTTTTTATTTTTTTGGGATTTTGAATTATTTGAAAATTTGAAATTAATAACAAAGCATTTTATATTTTTAGATCTCAATAGGTAAAAAGAATTTGAATTTTCCATAAATCAAAATTAATATTTTAATTAATATTTTACAATATTATAATAAATTTCAATTCTCTTATTTGCAACCGTATAAAATTAAAGTTATTTTCTTTCAAATAATTTTTATCAAAATTGAATAGGTGAAAAAGTACATTAGTTAAAATTAGTTCTAATAAACATCACAAAATACTATTTTTTTTTTTTGAATAAAGTTAATATTAAATAATCTTAATGGTATTGAAAACCAAAAATTAAGATAAAAAATCTACATTCTCTTTTTGTACTTGTTAAACTAAAATTTGATTTATTAATATTCTAAGCACTGATAAACTAAAATAAAAAAGATATTTTAAAAAACTCAAACTTGATAAAATTTTCAAACAATTAAAAAGAAATTAAATATATGATTTAAAATGTATAATAACATGAAATTCAAAACATTTAAACAATTAAACAAAGTAAATGCTGATTATATAAAATAAATTTTAGATAATTATTTTATTTTCAAATATGTATCTTGATTTTTAAATTTGTAAATATGTATAAAAAGCCTAAATTTTTTTAAAACTAATTATTTTTTTATTTTAAAATATAAGCAATATGAATTTTATCGGAATTCAAATATTCATAACTATATTTATTGGGTTTTCAAGTAAACCATTTAAAAAAATTATTTCTAAAACAGTTATATAAATAATTTATTTCTCAAAAAGATGCTTGTCCAACAAATAAAATATTATCTGGTCATACAAATATGATAACAAGCTTTGTTAATCTAATCAATGGTAATATAGCAACAGGTTCTTTAGATTCAAACATTATAATTTGGGATCCATACAATGGTCAAATGGTAAAAAAAATATCTCTTAAACAAAAGATTCATCAATTGATTCAATTAAAAAATGGTCATTTAGCTAGTGGTTTGGAAAATGGAGAAATACAAATATGGGATCCAAATACTACAAAATTGATCAAAACACTTAATTCAAAAGAGAATGCACCAATATCTAATCTCTTTTTGATTAAAGATAACATTTTGGCTAGCTCAACAAGCGCTGGTTCAATAAAACTTTGGAACATTGAAAAAGGTGTTTTAATTAGAACCATAAATGAAATAAATACAAAATATTTACATCTACTTGGTGAAAATCAATTAGCTACAGTTAGTTCTTTTAATAAAAGCAAGAGCAAAATTAATATATGGAATACAGAGAATGGCGTTTTATTGAAGACAATTACATTAGAAGAAAATATAAATTTAGCTTTGTATCTTAACAATGGATTGTTAGCAATTATATCAGACAGTCCAATAATAAAACTATTAGATTATAATACCGGAAAATTAGTTTCTAATTTAACAGGTCATTTTGGAATAATTAATCAATTGTATAATATTGATAATGAAAAATTAGCAAGTGTTTCTACAGATAAAATGATTAAAGTTTGGAATTATAAAAACCGAACTTTAATAAAAACTCTTTACGGTGATGATCATATTTCCAAAGTTCAGCCTCTTACTGATGGCTATGTGGCAGCTTTGTCTTTAGATAATAAATTAAGTGTTTGGGAGATAAAAACTGCTGATTTAATTAAAGAAGTAGAAAAAATAAACGCTTATAATTTACATAGAATAAAAGACTTTTATTTAGCTGTTTTGAATCACAATAAATATGATATTGCTGTATTTGATTATACTGCTCAAAATTGTTTGGAATCGCCTTTCTCAAAAGTAGGTGCTTTTGAATATTTACTTCAAACAATAGGCGTTGCGTTTGTTTCAGTATATCAAATAATTACTGGTAAAATTTAAAAATGTTTAAATTTCGATTTTTTTTTTATTTAATTTAAATTTTTAAATTTAAAAATAAATTCTTAGTATATAAATAAACTTTTTTAATTTTAATTGATTTGATTTGTTAAATAATTGGGTCTATTGTAGTATGTGACCAACTGGTCACATGTTATGTAACCAGTATATACCACCTAAACTATTGAATTATGTGATCGGGGCCTTTTTTTTCACAAAATTTCTCTTGTGAAAATATGAACAAAAGGGATGAACAATCAAAAATCTGAGAAATTCAAGCAAAATTTTTTTTTTATTCTCGAGGTGAATCGCAAGTAAAAACTAATTAAATCTGGGAAACTCTATCAAAAATTTTCTTATTCTGGGAAAGTCAAGCAAAAAAAATTGAAACTCAACCTAAGTGGATTGAAATTCATTTTTCATATTTTATTTCATTATTTTATAAGAAAAGAGATTTGTTTTATATTTTACAATATAAAAAATTTTTAGTAAAGTTG